>KZ308213.1:302843-377644 GCA_000376725.2 Ladona fulva | reverse complement strand
ATTTATTTATTTGTATAAGAACATGAATGAGTACGCATTCCACTTACAGTATGTGCAAAACTATCTCCAATTATTAATTAAATGGAGCTATTAATTTCTATCTCTATCACAGTATACAATAAAAGTTTCTTTGAAAACTTAGACGACAAATACATATTTTTATGACTGTCCTTGAGAAAAAACTTCCAAAATTGCTAGAAGAAAAGCTATCCCTCGTCTTAAATTTCCCTAACATCAAAGCACTAAGTACTTACCGTTGCGAATCGAAGCCATTAACTTTCATTTCAACTTAGCGTTTATTTGTACTTTCCGGAATTTAATTTTCTTCCTTTTTTAAATTCACCTTAACTATTAATCCTAATAAAAGTCAACATTAAATTAATCTCTGAGTATTATTTCCCATAAAGGTGCCCTAAATCAAACTTCAGTTTATATTCCCAATACGCGAATATTCATCATAATATGAACTCCTTATACGGCATAATCATCCTCGAAAATTTGATTTCCTCTTGGGCTTTTATGTATTAGTTTTCCTGGTTTCCGCCACTCTGCCTCTCATTCCGTCGTTTCATTTCGAAACGTTCTGTCAGACGAGTGATACGCCACATTATTAGGCAGCCAAATTATGAAAGGGAAAGTTTAATCTGCAGGGAAACGGCGATTGGTTCATGAATCATTTCATCGCTCTCGGTATATATTGTGGAAATGAAAGACCATAAATTTTGATTTCAATATCAAACAAGATCGCCAAACAATTAACTGTAACACGAAACATTTTTTAAGCGAGATATTCGTATGGCCTATAACGGTGAAAGTAACTCTCCGCATTTCAGGCGAAATTTGTTTATAACATAGACTAAAAAGGGAAATTTGATCAGGATAAAAGGAGAAGATTCAGTGAAGTTTCTGGTGCAAAATAGGCCTTTGAAGTAGAGTAGGAGACATCGATGTGTTCGATTGCATAGCGGAAATCTTATCACTTGAACGAGATTGGTATAAAATTGTATTTAAATAAAAATAAAGGACAGGAGTTCACTGTGGCATTTTTGAGAAAGTAACTAATGAAGAAAATAATTTTATGAAGGAAAAGTTATTCCTAAGCCATGCATAAAAAGGTATAAGGGTCATTTTAAGCTAATGATTTTCACAAGGAGAAGGTGCTACACATCGAACTATCGAATAATCGACGGAATAATAATTAAAGTTAACCAAATCGGCCCTTAAAAAAGCTTTAAAAGTTTTACTGTGATTATTGTCGTTTATCTGTAAAATGTTTATACAATATCAGTAGTTATTTTATTAGTATTACATTTGCGTCATACCTGTATACTTTCAAGGAGTTACTCTATAGCTTATGTAAAATTTTGTTTTTTAAGGACTACGCATTGAATAATAATAACCTCTAATCTTAATACGCTGTGATATGTTTAATAAATGTTGATAACACTTGTAGTTTTTATAACCCTTCAAGTAACAATTTCCGTTTATTTTTCAATACCTTTTGCTCTTACCTCTCTTTTCTTCGTGGGAATTTTTCTGCAGAGAAAATCTTTTTCTGCGATCACATCCCAGTAAGCTACCCAAAATCACTAATATCTTTCCCGAATTTTTATATTTTCCATGCTCAACAAACTGCTTTGTTTGCAACCCCTCAGTATTTCAGCGAATATTTTTTGAAAGTAGATTAAATGTAAGATGGGAATTTCCTTGAATTCCGCTTAAGAAAGCCGTTTACATACATTATATCATTTATTCAACTATTCATTCTCTGTTTTCTCTAATACTCTCGAGTGAATTCCTTCACGTTCTGTACTTATTTTATTACCACATTCCCTTTTCTTACTGTGTCCGTCCGATTCAAGACATTCCGCCCCTTTTCGCCCATATATCACCAATCTCCTCGTCCCTTTCCATTCATCTACTAACTCTCCTCCTCACTGCCATCACATTCCATATTCCCCATTCCAATGCGCCATCTTATCCTTCCATCAGGCTAAAGCGGCTCGATCTCCCATTTCCTACCTGGTTACCAACTCCCCCTCCTCTCTCTTCTCTATATTCCAACCTTCCTTACCTTTATACCCTCTAAGGCTTCCAGTCTCCTTGCACGTTCCCATCGCCACCCGCCCTACGCCACACTAATCATGATCCATTTCTATTCCGTTCCAAAACTGCTCCATTCCAAACCGCTTCCTTGCCCTTTTACTGCGTTTTATTCACTCCGCATTCCACCTGTTTCGCCTCTCTCGCCCCCTCTCTTTCCTTCTTTGTCAACTTTCTCTCTCTACTTCGAGTTCTCGGCTGTTTCCATTGTTACAACGCCGCAAAATCATCGGATTCGTTGATCATTGCGCTCCGAGAGTGTAACGGTAGACAATGATAGCTTTAGTCATGCTTTAAATGTCTTTTTCGTGTGCGAAACGCAATGTCCCTACGTGTCTAGAAATTTTATTGTATCCTTATCTTTGACTTTCTTAGGAATGGATGTCCATTTTTCATTACGCACTCTACTTATATACCGTTATGTGTAGAATTTTTAACTGTATCCTTGATCCGCTTTACACGCAAGGTTTTGTATACCTTCTCTTTTTCTCCTGCATTTACCATTAACGGAAGCTATGTGAAAAAATTATTCTCACCTTATTCTTAAAGCCATCATCTACAAGACCGAATAATTGGTTTTGAAAAGAAGAGTCAAGGCATTGGGAACTCGATATTTTATATGTATGCTCCCACGAGTATGTTTTTCTTTATAAATTATATAAAAACATTTAAATCATAGGTTCGTGAATTCCTCTACTGCTCTATCTAATTGGTAGCACACTTGCATTTAATGAAGGTCTTAGGTTCGATTCTGGGGAGGGATCGATTTTTCCGATGTGGGTTGGCGTGTGATATGTGATGATAATAAGGTTTCAGAAATTGTTTTCAGATTTTATGTATTTATTAGGTGGCTTTTTATAGGTTTCTATCAAAATATTTACCATTGAGGTATGCCGCAGATTTAACAAAGTGCTCAGATTAGTTACGAATATTCTAGAATTACTCAAAACAAATGGGAGTAGCGATTGCAATTAATAATTTAATTTGTAACAGTGACACAATAACAGTTGTAACAATTTGTAACAATTTAACAAAAATGGAGTAATATCGACCTAAATCCTGGGCATAATAAACAAAGAAATGACATGCTTCGGTTGGTCAACATATGGTACGTCTAAAACTGGTAATCTCATTTTAGTGTGAATCCGGTGGTTTCCGCGGCGTCGCTTGGTTTCTCAAGTTCTTTATCGCCGGCACTCTTTCCTTTTACCTTCCTGTCTTTTCCACCAAGCTTTTCTCTGCCCCCATCTTAAGGTTGCATTAACTTCGGAGGAGCTCCGTGAGGCTGAAAACGATTTCGGAGGACTTCATTGAAATAAGTCCGCGCGGAGGTCATAAAAAAGGAAAAGGTGGTTTTATTTTTGGGCCCTGTAATAGGCTACCACGGCGCCATTAAACGCGTAATACTTCTTCCTCCCTTTCGCTTCCTCATCAAATCCACGCCGTGATTCTCTTGTTACCAAGTGAGGCCATTAACCGTCTGTGTAAAACTCTAAAATGTCGTCTTTTTCAACGGATTTGCCAGATGTTTCGGAAACTTCCCCTCGCACGGAACAAGGTTACTAATCAAATCCTACATCTTAATTGTGGGAAGAGAAAGGAATTCAAAGTAAAGGCGCGAAGTTCGATTAAAGGCGGTATCTCGTTGCTGGGCACATACCCAATTTAATTACCGTTAGAGATTAAAGTAAGTGCATTCGTTTTATGGAGGGACTAGATTTGATTGGTGTTCCTTAAAGACGAACCTGTCTTTGAATTATGTTTAATGAAGTTAAAACGATGTTCTTCGTAACAAAATGCCTTAAGATGCATATTGACTTTTCCAAGAAGAATTCTCATCGTGTTTTGTGGTACTTATTCTCAGGTTTATCAGATAGAGTGAAAGGTCAAACCAAATATATGTACTTGTGTTCTTAAATACAACTTAAATAGATTACACGAGATACGGAATTGGAAAAATTATGGTGATTTACTCATGAGAAGATAATGAATGTGAAGGAAATACGTAACTGCTTGAAGACATTGTGAAGCACATATTTGCTAAGTTTTATATCTCTAAATAACTAGGTACAATCTTTATGATTGACCATAAACTTATTATTATGCCGAAAATTGCCATTGCCATTGGTTTTTAATCTATCTGTAGAGTTGAATTTACTAATTATGATAGTATGTTGGGAGCGAGAGTGGCTAAAAAGGAAGATATTGACCGAGAAAATTCTTTTTAGAGTATTTTTGATAATATCCTTAAAAGTAGGGCTATTCTAAAGACCAAACGTCAAGATTACGGAATCAGAAGAAAATCAGCCTGAATACTTCATATTAAATTAAGAATGAATAAATGTGAAGTTGGAGCTAACTACACGAGGACAGTTCTGCCACACGCAGAAAGGTGGCTTGAAGGGCATTTATATAGATGTCTGTATAAAGAAATGTTTTAATCAAAATATGTGGTTAGCTGAGTTAGTAGATAAGGGAGATAAGTGGATATTATGTTTTCGCAATATTTAGATCAAAGTGGATGTTTAAATATGTATAAATCATCTGATAAATTCTTAATATAACCTTATCTAGTGAGCAAACCTTATCACGCCGTAGTTTTCTTTTTAAAAAGGCGGTTGAAGAAGAGCTTGAATATTTCGATCCTTTAGTTTGTTTTAATACGATCAAGTAAGACGATGTTATTTGGGCAGCAAACATTCCCTGTGTTGAAAAATATCTTTTTCCATCCCGTCAAAACCGGCAGTATTTGACTTAATCCAAAAAATATTCTCCCAAAATAATCTAAAAAGATCAAAGAATTAATACCTGGAGAGATGGGGCAAACATATCATTGGTTTGTATGTGAAGCTTCCATTTCGTGGAACCAATACGGAAATCCTTGGACGGTCCCTGCTGGGAAAGTTTAAAGAAAATATTTGAAGAGGATAAGCCCACGGTGGATTAATAGGACCTTTTTTATTCTCGTCGTCCTCCGCTCATTTTTACATCCTCCTCAGTTTATCTTGATTTCTTCTTTCCTCTTATCGAATCGCAAACTTCTTCCCTCTTAAGAATCTTCCAGAGAGGTCGCTCCCTACCAGCTTCTCTCTCCCCAACTCCACCTCCATCACTCCTCCCTCCCCCACTAATTCAAGGTTCCGCGTCTTCATTATCGTCTCTATCTTCTCTTCCTTAATTCTCTATCTCCTCCCCTCCTCCTCTATCTGCAACCAATCTTCTCTCTCACAGCGCTCCCTTTTCGATTTTCCACTTCTTTGCGCTTTCCCCTTTCCCCTGTTTGTTTCTGCATTTCATCCGCTGCTTTCCAGATACCCTCCACTCTCGTTGTAAATCTCTTTCCTTGCTTTATTTCCCTTCTAATTCCTCCCTTCCTCCATTTTTATCGCGCTGCGGGAGATCTCTTTGATATCGCGATATCGTTTTCATTGCGCGTTTGCCAATTATGGATGATTACGCAAAGAAGAGATCTGAATTTCGCGTAGCTTTTGAGACGGAGACCGAATGTTATTTGTGTTACACGTGGTGCTTTGCACGTTTGTCGTAAGTCGACATCTCTCTTTTTTACGCCTTCTGCATGAGATGAAAGCCTTTTTAGATTACTTCGCGTCTTCATTCCATGTCTATTGCTGGTTCTTATTTATTTTGACTTTTGTATCTGTGAAGTATTCGGCCTAAAGGCTGGTTTCCATTCCCTTCACTATTAGGTACGAAAATTCCGGAGTTGGAATGAGGGTTGCTAGGCAAGATGTGAAATGAAGTAGTTTACGCACAAGGAAAAGGGTTGGCACGATAATGCGTGCACCTATATTCCCAAGGAGAAACGGGCATTATAAAAGTCTTACTTACAATTAAACGGACGAACTCACGCGCCCTTGCCTAAAAAGTCTCCCAAACGGCATGGAGAAATGTTTTGGTGAGATAACTCAATGGATAGAGCAACCAACCGGCAATTGGGAGACTCGGGTTCGAGTCCAGGTCCCATTAGACTTTTTTTCATATCCGTTTCTCCTTGGGAAGTCGTTAACCTTCGCTTTCCGTACTAAGAATACTATAAGCTGAGCAAGTCGTTGGAAGTGATGCACAGTGAGCCTAGGAGTAGAAATTTTATAGCTCTTTACAAGGAGTGACAACTAATAATGCCATTATTTAAAGCAATTCATACCTGAGTAACTTTCATATAATCGCAGCCATGAAAACTCAGATAAAATTAAATGAATGATATAGTTTTCTCTACATGTACCTAAAAGCAAATGAAATATTCCGTAAGACACGATAGCAGAAAGCAATTGAACTGTTGAGTTATATTGTTTTCGTTAAGTCGGACTCCCGGATAGCCGAGCGGGCTGCGCGTTCACCTTTGGTGGAAGCGGCCCCTGGTTCGAATTCCGGTGGGGGCTTAAGTAGTAGTAGTATTGTTAAAAGTGCTTCGACAGCTTAGGTCATTTCGCACTTAGGCCCCCACCGGGAATCGAACCCGGGACCGCTTTCGTTGCAATAGAACGCGTTGCCCACTTGGCTATCCGGGAGCCCGTGGGGGCCTACATGTCGAAGTACTTTATATAATGCTGCTTCTACTTTCATTTAATTTGCTCCCAATGATAATGTGTACATAGATATTACTTTGCGCAACTACCTAAAAGCTATCCTAAATTATATTATATATTGTTGATCCTTGGATGACGCGAACACTTGATAAAATATACATTTCTTTGCTTTACTTTCCAATCTTTTCCATTTTCAATCTCACCAGGAGATGTCGTAAGCGAGACATGTGATTATAGGTTAGATAGAGAATTAAGATATTTTTCTATTATCGGTAGGTTAGGTTGAATACGAAATTTACTTTAGCTGCAGGAGGAATTAATTATATGCTCCAAAACCATGAAAATTAATTATTTCCTCCGAAATCGTAAGTGATGAATTTTTTTGCTTATGATCAAATTTTTCTTTTCATTTGATGATTATTGTTTGTCGAAACATTAAAATTTAATATTTCCTGTGCAAAAAACCGCTGAATGTGGTTTATTTACACAATACAAAATGTGAACACTTTTTATTGACTTATTGAAATTTTCATGTGTTCCTCTTGGAGAATAACGGCGACAAGAATTTAAATATTTAACGTGCAACCGAATTTTCAAAGTTTCATTTGGAGCTTGCTGGTAACAAAATGCAGAGCACTACCCAAATTAACGAAAAAAAACGCCACGTCAAAACTCCCGTTATTCAATTTAGGGCCCTTCAAATCCCTTTCTCATCTTCTTGAAAAATCTCCGAAGTGGAAAAATATCTTTACCTGAGTAATATTCAGGTCTGTAGAGCCGCATAATATCTAGGGGCATGTGCACTTGAAATCCCCTTGAAATATGTTCGCGCATCTCCGGCGGTAGCATCCACCCCATCAATCATCCATACCCGATTCTACATACCTCATTACCCCATAGTTTCCCTCCAATACCATCCTGTTCCTATCCATAAACGTCTCGAGTTTGCTCCTCTAATCGTCCCTCTCCCTTCTTTCTCTCGGCATGCAGCAGTCATTACTCCCGCCTCCTTTACTTCCATTCAGACACCTCTCCTTTTAACAACTCCACTTCCACTCGTAGCCAAATCCTTAACACGCTCCCCATCTTCCCTTAGTAACCCGAGTCGATCTCTTCCCTTTGTCTCCTCCCTCGGAGCAATACATTGAGCGAGTAAATTTTCTCGCCAAGGAGCAAATGCACGTCTTGGATGCAAAACCTCCTTCCCAGAGCGCTAGTTTACAGAGTTATCGGCCCCCTGCAGCGTCGGGGATTGCACGGAATCCTGCCGACGTGGTTTGCTCTCCTTGCGTGCTTACTTACCCTGTAGGACCGGTGCGCTTTTTAGTGAGGAAGTAACGCTTCCTAGTAAGAAATAGAAGACGATAGCAGCACTTACATGGAAAAATCAACGATTTAAGGATGTAGATGATTGTGAGAAAATTGTGGAGAATGGATATAAAAATTATGGAAACCTTACTCCTTACCTTAGTTTATTTAAAGCAAATGTAGAGTTGTGCTTCTTGGTTTTCGTTGGGGATGGGGTGTGTTGCTTCATTGACTGTTGTGTGGAATAGTCTTGAATAAACTCTGTTCTGAAGGAGAATTTCTTCATAAGAATTAAATTGCCTTCAATCATTTAATTTTATATTGCCTTGATTCTTATGCATAGAAAGTTGCGGAAGGTGCAAAAAAACTGCAAATATCGAATTTATTCGCCATCGAATTTCAAATTTGTTACTTTAAGTTAATGAAGCAATAAATGTTATCCTTAAGCGGTATTGCCATTGATATGTTTCATATTATGTTATTGTAATAGCAATGGTAGTCAGTTATTTATGATAGAGATTTTATCCATAAATATCATATCATCCTGTGTCATATGTGTATTCTCTGTTTGTTATACTTGTCATTTCATCATGTTAGTATCCAACTGATACATTTATTCTTAACTGCTTTATTAAGACAGTCTATGTATTTAAATTAACTACAAGCACATACATACATTAGACAGATGTAATACGGCCGTAAAATTTTGAAGTGATTTAACAAGATATGGTGAATACCCTTTTAGCTTAAGGGATGCATGCAACATAAGATTAAAAGCCTCTGTACCATTACATATCACACAGCAGACTGAACTAGTTACGGTGCTTCTGTCGTGTATATCTCTACCGTTCTCAGTGGTTACAGTTTTAATGAAAGGACATCTAGAAAATACTCTTAAATCTTATTCGAATTAAAAATAAGCAGCAGCAATCCTTCTATGTATATCTGTGTTTGTTTTTGCGACAGTATAATACCATAAAATGTATCTGTCCGTCTGTTCTCCACCATTAAGTAAAGTTAGAGTATATCTTTTTCTTTTAACTAACTACCCTGAAATTGAACCCTGAATCTGAATTCATTGTATTATTTATGTTATTTTATTAGTGTGATTTTTTGTTATTATGTAATTTTGTATTTTATTTTTCTTCTTTTTAAAGCTAAATTGACGTAACCAATGACGATATTGTAAATATCTATGTATAGTGATTTCCATGGCTTTTGTTATTTTTGGTAATCTGTAGCTTTTATTATTTATTCCTTTTTATAGCTTCATTTCATTTTATTACTTTTATTGCTAAATTGACGTAACCAATGGTGATACTGTAAATATCTATGTATTGTGCTTTTCCCACTTCTTTTATTATCTTTGCAATGTTTCTTTTCTTGTATTTCTAATAGATCTCCTGTCCTCATCTTTTTCTCCCCCCTCTTTTTTTCCTCTTTCTTTCATATAAATGTACATTTATTATGCTTTTTTTATTCTTTTCAGTAAGGTTGCAGTCACTTTTCATTTTCTGATTTCCCCCCTCTTCTTTAAAATTTTAGATGCTACTGTCTGTAGGTTTCGCAGGTTTTTCACGCCCCCCTTCCTGTGGGCGTTTTCCTGCAGGGTTCAATTTTTTCCTAAGTGCAATAACTTAGGTTTTTTTAACCCGCAAACACATCTCTTTGTTAATTTTCTTTTATTTTAACTCCATAAACTATTTCTTTTCATCTTTTATGGCATAGGGTTAGATGTAAGAAGAGACTTACTAGTCTCAATCTCGCCCTGAAATAAAGTCGATTTATTATTATTATTATTATTATAAAATTACCGTTATAATCTCTTGTCTTTTCCATTCACTTTAACACAGCAGAATTCAATAATCACTCCACTAAATTCATACGAAGTTGAAAAGCTAGTAAGTTAGTGTCATTTGAACGTATAATCTTTCCCCGCGAATGATAAACACGAGTACAAATTCCACCGGCGATAATTAGGCGCCTCCCTTATTACTCTACATTTCAAATTGTCACTTAGTCCGGGAACAAGTCCCAGACGAGCGGTAAAAGAACACGCACACGGGGCTTTTTGAATTAAGAATGAAGACATCTAGTAGAAGTGCTCCGAAAGGAAGTCGCCTCATAAAACGCATTCCTAATCCACCGAGTTCCCATCTTGCGAACGAATTATAAGCGATGGAGGGAGAGGGGCGCACGGGTGTAATAGGATGGGTTCCCCAAAGCACCGCTCTTGGTCCCCCTCTTCCAATTTCGCTCTCTTTATATCCGCGAAAACAACCCTTCCCATCCCCACATCGCTCATCCTTCACGCCAAAACAATCCCCTTGTCCCAAACCTTACGAGAATCTCCGCAAAGTTCTGCACACGACGCGGCCAAACTTCAAGGATCCCGATCCGGCTTCCGACGCCCCCATTCTTCCGAGAGATGGCGCTTTAATCACTCACTCTTCCGATATGAAACATAGCACGAGGGGGAGAATTTTCCGAATGGTTTTCTCCCCCTTCTTACGCCGCACCGTTTCTGATTACCACGGAAATAAACCCTTCGTTTTTCCAGCACATCCACTCTTGGTCGCGGATATGGCAATGTCGAGGGGTTGGAGAGGAATCCGCAGAGCTCTTGAGGGGGGTGGATTGGTTACGGAATGCAATAAGGGGTGAAAAAGTACGCGGCGGGGTAGCGGCTATTTATTTCCCTAGCAACCCCTCCTGCGTCCCGGCCAATGAGTGATGGATTTGTGGCAGAAAGGTTAAAATTGGTCGGCGTCCGCGTCCCGAACACGCGCACCAATTTTCGGATCCCATTTCCGGAGAATTGAAACCGATGGATTCATTTTGTTGTCCCTCGGACGGAGATTGGGCTGAATCGAGGGGGCAGTCATTGTTTTAATTGTCGCTAGTTCGGTGGTGCAGTGAAGAGTGACCCGGTTCTCATAAAAAAGGCCGCATCGGTGCAGCGTTTATTTTCCCCCTCGTTCTTTAGTTTCTGAAGGTAATTGTTTCGAATATTTTCCCTCTTTCTGATGATTTATTTCAGGAATGATTTGGAAATATGCAGCGCTCAAGAGATGATTTAAAATGAAGCAATGCAAGTTTGAAGAAATTTTGCTAATCTGTAGTCTTGGAATGCGTCATCGTTGGAAATCATTTTAGGTGCAGTTGCGTGGAAAATTGAAACCGATATCCAATCAGGACTATTATCATAGTGTATGGAAATGCTGGTTGATTTTCTTCCTAAGAAGTGGGGTAGGGCTTTAGTTCGCCATGATATGTTATTAATTGCCTTAATATGGGTAATCTCAATCTGGTGCAGCATCTCGGAGATGTTCTAGGTGCGCAGCAATTTAAGTTCGATTTACTTCAAATTCTTTATCATACTGAATTATTTACTCACTGTATTAACAATATATTATTTTTTAAACTTCACCCACAGCTAAACTCACAACTAAACTCACAGCTTTCTCATTATCTTTTAAACTCAACTTTCTATGAATGTAAATTAGGTTGAAATTTGAAACGTTAGCAAATATTATAAACTCCCGAATCCCTTCAGATTCGCTGATAGCTATTTTATTTCCATTTGTTTCAGATGGTCTGGTGGTATACTTGTATACCTAAGCCGATGCATTGAGCATTCATCAATTTTAGAAATACACATCTTGTGTATTATTTGTGATTTATTTTCGCTGCAATCAAAAGTTTGGTCCTCCGAAACCCACAATTCCAATTATCACTTTGAAGAGTTGATACCTATTTTTTTACTCTATATGAGCTAGCATGTAAGAAAAAGAAGGTTGGAACACGGCTTTTTATGAATTAGAGGTTTAGAAACACTCCGTAAGCCGTCTTTCGGCAAGAGGAACTCGCGTTCAGAGACGAACGGGAAGCTCCGGATTACAGATTTCTGGGAAGTCCCAATGATCATTTCAGAGACTAAGTCTCCATCCTCAAGGAGTCTCCACAAAGGAAGTGTTTTTTATCCTTTTCGCTTCCTGACCCCCTGAGGATGGATGATTTATCTGTGAAATGATCATTGGGACTTCCCAGAAATCGGTAATCCGGAGTTTCTCGTTCGTCTCTGAGCGCGAGTTTCGCTGACCGAAATACGGCCAACGGAGTCTCTAATGAACTAGCGTCTTTATTTAGTAACGAAATATTTGGCAAAATGTCAATTTCTTATTTATAAAATATTTTTTAGTCGTGAGGTTTGCACTTTCAATCTACGACGTTCTTAGGATGTCCCACCATGTGCTTTTATAATTTCTTTCATCAGAAAATTAACTTTAATTTTCATATTTAATTGTAATTTTCAGAACGTAAAACCCCGCAATTTTATGTACTCTTCAATAGTTACGAATGAAAGTCATAACTTAATAACAAAAATTTAACAGGGCCATCGATTTATTTTCTAATTAAAATCTAGGCTATACTTCTTCAATAAATTAAAATTTCGTTTTGTACATCTTAGCTTATCATCTTATGATTTTGTTTCTTGATATTCAATCATGATAACAACTTGATTAACCACGTTTTCACGAAAATGTGAATGCAGGTTTAATTCTGGGGGTGAGTAGAAATAGCCTTCATTGAAGCTATCCGCGCAAAATGGCTGTTTTATAACACCTCATCTCTTCTCCCTTATGGCCTATAAAGCAGAGAAGCAACTGTGGTTTCTGAAGCTGAGCTTTTTATTCCTAGAAAAAGTAATATCATAAGCAAAGTTTGCGTGGGGGGGGGGGGGGGGTAGCCCATTGCTATCTTCATTTCTTCAAAGTGAAGATTCATGATTGAGGCGTATGAGGTCGTTTCTTCTATTTACGCATGAGGAACAGGATAATGGACTACGAATAGCAATCTGTGTAGCTCACTTCTCGGGTAAAAGTAAGAAGGAAGCATCCTATTTACTGCAACCCGCAATCTTATGGAATTCTTTACTGACAGCTTAGCGAAATTAATCATCTATGCCTGTTGAAAAAAAGAAAATTAAGTTTGGTTTGATCACGATTCGAATCCGGGAGGTTATTAAAAGTACATTATAAAATTCGATTTTAAGTCTATGTTAGTATCATTGCTGATATTTACCCTATCATAGAGCTTCCTTTTTTTGAAGATGTGTATCATTAAAATTTTTGCAAAATATGCTCAAAATATAAAAAGGTATATAGGTTATGTTCAGGTGCCGAGTATGATAATGTCTTATTGATTTTCGCGGAATCTCTAGAATTACACTTATCAATCCAAGAAAATCTTGCCAACATTTTAACTCTTATTCCAAGCACTATTTGGATTCTTATTTTCTTTGTTTTCAATTGCTGTCAATCAAATACAAATTTCAATTGGTGAAGTCAACGTGTATAGCAGTTAACGTCTCGTAGATTCACATTTCTTGCATTTGTGATCAGAAAAGTTTTCCTTCAACAATTCATTTTTCTGTGTGATGGAGTGTTCTATAATGCTGTTGCAAGAGTTAACAATAAAATAATCGGAAGCAGAGGAAAAAAGTTATGACATAAATTTTGAATTTGAATATTATTGCACCGGATAATGTCTAGCTAATGAGGCGTAAAAAGACTGACGCACGTTAAATGTATCGGTAATTACGCGAAAGTCTTTTTATTCCTATATGTCATTTTGTCTGTCTGCTTGACTTGGTGTTGCTTTAATTTTACCCTATTGCAACGAAACTTTACGTGCTCTTTAAAACTATGACTAAGGCCCAATATTATAATGTATTCTTAAAATGGACTTTAACTAATTACCAATTTATGACCTTGAATTATAACCTTTTGTTAGAGTTAAGGTGAATATTAGAGTTCATTCCAATTCTCCATATACATAATAATACAATCTTTAAGTAAACAAAATTTCACAATATCAGGCTCTAAAGTGAACATTAAGTCCATTAAGTTTAATTAATTAAGCCTATATCGCAATATCGGGCCTAAATGTAATAATGGAGCTTGGACGGATAGTAGCAGATTTGTCGCATGTATATTGTTAAACCAAATCGGGATGAAACATGAGTCAAAAAGTATCTCGAATATTATATCTTGAATGATAATTTTTCTACGTTACCTTCGCATTTGTCACAGAAATTTATATTGTATATTTGTGCATGCGATTCTATATATACTCTTTATTGAGTCTTAAAAACATTCTCCGTTCAAGTAACAAGAAAAGAGACGTACAAAGATATATATGGATGGAACATACAAAGCAGTCTTACACTTTGTGGAAGAGCCATTATATTTCTCATTGCAGAATAACTTAAATTGATAAATAGGAATAACACGAGGTTGATTTTTTAGTTAATCGTCACCTCTTTCTTCATTCTGTTGATGTATCACTATCTTTCGCAGCTCAAGCAAGCAATCGTAGCATTTATTTAGGAGAAAACGAGGCACCATAAATTCTTAAGACACCTCTCCAAGAAATCGTTGAGAATAATGGAAGATTTCTCCGATTTTTATCACGTGCCTTAATGAATAAAAGGTTTTGACGAAGGAAAAAGAACTTATGCTAATGAAAGAAAGGCATAAAGCGTGAAAGAATAGGGCGCAGAGAATAGAGCTTTCAGATTAAAAGAGAGAGATTCTCTCGTTCTTCTGGGGTTCGAGGAGAAATGTGATGAATTACCTCTCCCCCACTTCTTTGATTCATTTGTAGTTTTTCATCATCTCGTGCGGTTCTTTTATCGTTATTATTCTTTCCTCCACCGACCGACTGAGAATTCAAAGGTAAGAAAGAGAGAGATCTCAAGAGATGAGGACTCTAATGAAACAAACGGCAGCAAAGAAGGGAGGGAGATGATGAATCGCGAGGGGAAATTTTTCATAAAAATTTGGAAGAATAGGCATAAAACGTGATGAGAGGGTGAACGAAAAATAAAATGATTTTGGAATGATTTTATTTGCCTGACCGCGTCAAGGGGAGACGAAAAATTCTTCGCTTTAGTTATTGGGAGGGGGGAAGAACCGTAAAGAGCCAAGAACCGCACCGATCTTTCTCCTAATCGCTGACGTTTGAGAAAATGAAAAATTTCCATCTATGGAGAATAATTTGTGTGATGAATCTAGAGGAAAGCTCGTGAACAAAGCGTTAGAATTATTGAAACATGTCGCTTTCCTCATAACTCTACTTCAACGTTGCTTTTAGTGGATTCCCGTAGTTCCCTTTCACTTCGACTACACCAAATATTTTGTTATTAAAAAAATTTATTTGATAATTAATGCCCCCAAAAACATTCATCGACTGAACAATTACAGTGATGGCCTTAACAAATGACAACGGACGAAAACACACATTCAACCAGAAATATCTGACTAGCCGGGATTCGAACCCGGGACCTTTGGTTGTAGTTCTAGCACACCACCTACTCCGCAAACGCGGCCGGTAAATTCTGGATACAAAGCTTACGTAATTAGATGGAAATCCCTCTGACGGCTTTATCTAATTCTTCCCTAAAACTTTTCATTGTTTCTTTTCATTCATTTCTTCCTTTAATTTCATTCATTTCTCACAAGGAATTGAGTAAATTGAGGGATTTTTAAGCGTCAGGTAAGAAAAATTTTGGGAAAAAGGACGATGATGTTATAGTGATTCTAATGGTCTTATATTGCGAGATATCCCGCATTACGTTCGTCATATAAAAGCCCTTTGCGAACCCGTTAAAAAAATTCCTGCTGAATTTTTGGGTAACTTAATTTATTATAAATATTATTTTAACTCCGTGTATGGAATGTAGTTGTCCGTGAAAAAAAAAGAACGAAAAATCACTCCCATTGATGACTTGATCTGTTGGAAGCAAATTATGTTAGTAGCAAAAGAAGACATTGATAACATAGTCGACTGGGCATTGTGCCGGAATTAATAGAGCTATAATCTCCAGATCCCGGGATCGCTTTCACCAAAGGCGATCGCGTTACCAACTTGGCTATCTGGGAGCCCTAGAGGTTACTCGAATGCTTGGTGTTTACACCCACTGCCACCCACCCCCGAAAGGCGGCTTGCAGGGTATTTATGTGGATGAAGATGAGTTAATTATGAATAAATAGAATAATTTTTAACTGGTGTCAATCCACTGGAAATCAGTAAAACTGCTGATAGGTTTTACTAAATTTGCATCTTGCCTTCCGTAGCTCAAATGATACAGTTACAACGCTGCAGGAAGCTGGCAGAAACCTTGGGTAGCACACCTTTAATACAGGTAACGCGGAGAGAGAGGATGGAAGGCAAGAACGGATGTAAACTAAAGAATTGAAGGGTTGGTTGGAGAGGGATGATAGAATGGGATGAAAGTGTGGAGGAAGTACTGAAAATTTCAGAGGCTTAGATGGAAAAACGAGTGAGAGTCCGGGATGCTGTTGTTATTTCGCCTCCTTTTTTATTTCAACCCTCTCTGCACCTCTTTCAACACCCTGATGGTGAGCGTTAGTCAGTAATTTACCACTCTTGAATACAAAGTGCGTGAAACATGGAGAGGAGAAAAGATGGTGGAATACGAAGGGAACGCATAATTTCTCCCCTTCAGAAATCAGGATATAAACGACGGGGAAACGAACTCGAATGAAAGTGAAAGGAGTCGAATAAATGAGGGGGGTAAGAAAAACACCCGGGAAACGTTGGTATCACCTCTTGTGGGAGGATAGTTAAGTTCCGTTTGTTTCCAGCGAAGTGGTCTACAGAGGGTTGAGAATATCTCTCGTCATGTTCAACGTATCATATTTAGGCGGAGCAGTACTCGTGGGGAAATTTTTGATGGGCGCATTACTGTTTGGCACCATCGCAGCCCATGAATTCTAAACTTCTTAATAACTTCGCTTCAGTAAACGGGAGGCTTGGATATTTCTGGAAACCGTGTAATTTCATCGCAACCTCAACCAAACGGAAAATATTTGTTTGCCAAGAGAAACGACTCACAAGTATTTCTCCATCCTCGTTAATGTTTCGTTAGCGTTGTTTTTTGTTGTTGAGAAGAAGATATTCGCGTATGTCAACGAGTGAGGAAACACAAAACGATCAAAGTTTAACCCAATTCCAAACTTTGTGTTAAGTTACTTTGCCTATATTCTATAGAATACAAAATTAGTGGCAATAGCTAATTCCCAAAAGAAGGGTTGTCGATTCTTTTTTACATGAATATGGATTTAAAAGTTTTATTGGACACTATATATTTTTCTTATTGATATTTCACCACATTCTCCAAATAAAATGAGGAACATGTGTTAACTTTTTTCCATAGTGGTAAGGGAATTGAAGCGAAATCTCTGTTAACTTCCCTTATATGCATTAAAAGTGCGTACCTAAACAATGCGTATGTTTCGCATTTAATCCTCATTATGCCAGGCTTATTGTTGTATCCTCGATGGCGTATTTTCATCGAAAATATATCTATATCAAAACGAAAAAAATTAAATATCTAGTTAACGCATTTAATGCAACCATCAACATCTAAGGTGTTTTTCTACTTTTATGGATTATTAATTAAACTCAGTTTTTCATTCAAGGATATTAGTCCAGTCAATTTATACATCCGACCTTGCAAAAGATCATGTAGTTTTGATTTTTTAATATGTTGTTCGGACCTATGTGGGTACTAACATATCAATTTTGCAAGATCGAAAGACTTGTGCAATTTGCGTTATTCCAAAAAAAACAACTTTTGTTTTGCACTTTTTTCCGTTTTTTCTCAATATCTCCTAATTGATGCGTCCTACAGAAAAAGATAATCAATTATTTATTAACGCACATAAAATATTCTACATTTTATGTCCACATTTAACTCCATACGTCCAGAACTTTCCGAGATATGACTCTTCAAATATTGGCCATTTTTTACAAAAAATGAAAAATGTTCGTTTTAGTCTTGTATCTTGCCAAATAACTTGAGAAATACTCATTGCACAGGAAATGTATAAGAAATGAATTTGTAGCATATTTACTATCCTTTCATTTAAAGTAAAAATGACGCTCGTAGACCCAATAATTCCTTCGAAAATGGCATAGAAATAAATTTTTGCAAAAGTGGATTTCTGAAAAACACAAATACTACAATTTTAGCAGAACAAACATCAAAGATATGCTAAGGAAATTAGTTATTAGTAACTTTTGCATGTTTTTGTTGTTGGTGTTGTTGTTACTTTGATTGCCATCCCCTCAAGGACGAAGGAGATTTAACTCTTACTCTACGGTCGGAGGATATTTAAATGGACATTTTCAGGTGCTGCGAAGTAAAAATTTAATACTTAGCATTCATAAATCCGAAGCACTTCAAAATTTAAATATGTTCTACTGAAGGATGTTATATTTCGTCATTTTTTCGTTCATCTACATTGCGTAATTTGTAATGCAAAACCTTATGATTGTAAAATTCGATCGTTTCATCGATGTTTGCTGCGATTTTTAGCGCCGATGCAACCATATAATGCCTCATTGCGTCCATTTACCACATACTATCATCGTATTCTCACACTCAAGCTAAAGCGGTTTCTCATCTTATCCTGCTGACCCTGTGAAATTATGCCTGCGGTCCGACTGCTCGATGGACCGAAGGCATCTTTTGCTTCTTCTTCTAAACAAAGTATCACCATCAAAAATGTTTACAGAACACTCCTCGACGCTTCGTAAAGGCAGTCAAAAGCTGACAGGGTATTTCTCTCTAGGGGTTTCGATTGAGTAGATGAAACGAAGAAGAAAAGGCGGTCGAAAGAGATATAGAGAGAGGATTCACAACATAAATAATTGAAGGTAGGATGCAGAAAAAGAGATAAATCACAGAAAATGATATGTGGACGTAGTCGTATTTTGCTTCATTGAGCTAAATAATATTTTTTCTATACGTCTGGCCGTGATACCGTGTTCCACAACATCCCGTCAATTAGCTACTTTCACATACTCAAAAAATAATAAGGAAAGAGAAACTAACGGGATAAATGAAAGCAATAAAACGTTCAAGTATCGTATTCATCTCCCTTAATTCACCTTTGCCGTTTGTAGCCGCCGCAATGAGTCTCCATTCCGCGAATGATACGTGTGCATAAGAGATGACCGAATTGAACCAAGGATTTCGCGAAATTGAGCACGTTTTCCAGCGCCTTTCGGGTTGGGAATGTGTCAAGAATATTGCGGATTTTTTCCCCCGAAATGTACAAGTCGTTTAGTTCCGAGGATTCTTTTATTTCTATCCTATCGAACGCTCCAAAGCACGAGAACGTAAGCCTCAGAAGGAATTTATCAAACGGAATGGAGATACTTTCGAAAAACGTGCATTTTGGGCTTGTGGTAAGCGATAAATTTTGAGAAAAATTACCTCGCTTTTTTAATTTATAGTTACTTTTAAAAAGGAAAAAGCTATGTTCATTGCTAACAATTTCTAAAAAGTTGACTACTTTCTTGCTTTCGAGTATCTACAGCGAGGTTTTATGCATTACGGTGGGACATGAAATATAAATGATATTAAAAATGCCTACATAACATCCCAAAAATATATATCTGAATGTTCCATAAATATAACTGAATTGAATAGAGCTGCTACTTGGCGATGGAAAGATCCAGATTCGAGTTCCAGGGGAACTTTTTTCACGTCAATTTCTCCTTGTGATTTTTCCTATATGCAATCTTTCTTGTGCTAAGTTAACATACACCTTCTTCCTTCAAGAAGTCAAAGAAAGGCTTTCAAATGCTACACTCATTACGTCACTATAGACGTAAAAGATGCTATAATTTTTGTTAAGTGTATAATCACTATAATTCAGGCTAAACCAACTTTTTCGGCCCGAGGGCCACATTTAAATTTTCAGTAAGCAAACGGGTCGATTAGAACCCCATTAGTTATGCTACTATTCTCTCGTACATCTATTCCGAATTTTACAAAACTTTGTTGTGGAGATTATTAACCACAAAAAGCACATGCCCGTAAGCAAAAACCTAATTACATGATTAAAACTACATACGCAAATAGAATAACAAACTATTCAGTACACAAATTAAGTTTTGTTTTCGTTCAGAAAAGGAGGGTTTTAAAGAACGATTAAATTAGGTTTGAAATAAAATTCTCTTATTTTATCTAAACATACAATTTTATAATATCGAAATTTATTTTACCAAACTGGGATTTTGGAAGGCCGGTTAATACGTTCAGCGAGCCACATTCTAGCCACCTGAAAATTAATTTCATTCAGCGAATCTCATGAAATATTAATCATATTATTTGGAACGCAATGTGGATTTTAGTCGATTTGGGGTAAACAATTGTCGAAAATCTCATATACATAATCGCGTGAAACATTCCCTGAGGTATACATCACCATTTTCAGTTGCTCTTATGCCCCGTCACCCCGTCAGGTTATGTTTTTTTTTCCTTGAACAATATTTTTAAATGTCTGCAAATTATTATTTCATTAATTAATAACGTGTCCGACTTCATGAATGTTTAAACATTTAGGTTTGTCATTTAATTCGGAATTCGCAAAATTCGCAATTCGCAAAATTAATTCGACATCGAATATTTTGTCAATAAATAACAAATTTGCGAGAGAAAGCGATCCTAAAGCCGGCTCAAAATACGTTTTAACCAAACTAATACTGCGGATATTTTTCAAACAACTCGTTTACATTGTGCAAAATAAAACGGTTTAGTATATTTGCAGAAATGCACGTAGAGTATTTAGAGTAAATAGATAACGTCAGAAACAATTATAATAATCCAATACCGGTGGAATGCTATGAATAGGACGAATTAATAAAAGAATAAATCTCTTATGGGGAAACGGTAATTGTAATGAAGGCTAGGATATACAATTTCCGCAATTCTGTTTGATCGTATATACTAGTAACTTCTCATAATTTGTTCATAATTATGACAAAATAGCTCAAACGTGATCGAAATGAAAGAAATTTCGCAAGAAAAACCTTCTCCCGTACCAGATGTTCTGGACATTCCTTGAAGTCCCGCCAAGCTACACATCGTACTGACTGTTCTCGCTAATGAACAACAATAATTTAATCTTATGCGGTTATTTATTGAGGGACGACAGTTTTATTTTTTATGTATAATTTATAGTGAATCGTTTTCAAGATCCAATGTTATTAGTTATAAGTTTACAAAGACTGAATAGATTTTTATTAAATGATGTGCATATAATTTGGGACGCACAGTGGGCTGTTATAAAAATATGCTGGTCAAGGGGATGACATTAAAGTTTTTGTTTTGGGAGCTGAAAGTTTTCCCAGTAACTCAGAAATAATTCGTTCATACCATTTTGTGATTCATTTATCGTTATCAACATGTGATTCATAGGTGAAGGACATCAAACTTCACCAACTTGACTTGACTTGTTTTCGGGAAGGATGATAACTTCTAATGATGATAACTATAATGATATAATATCACACGCATCCGAAGGCCATACATCAAACTCCGTTTTATATTTAAGCTCATCGATTAAAATTGATGGCGAATGGAATTTGCGCTCTCAGCCTCGACCGGCTCCTCTTCCTCTCGAACGCTCAGATGAGCGAGATATATATCTTATGAATAAACCTTTTACGTTAATGTATTTTGGAGGCCTCCTTCCATGTTTATGAAACACTTACCCGCCCTTTATTCTGGATACGAATAAAAAAAAGGCGCTCGCGAGCGACGGGCAACATTTTTATCCGCTCATCCATTCAAAACGGAAAAAACTCGCGCCCCAACACGCGCGAAAAACTGACAGACAATTTTTCTCCGCGAAATTAAAAAAGGGAGCCATTTTTCGCGGTCGGTTTGTTACTCTATCGCCGAAGCGGCGGATGGATGTGCGGGGAGAAGTTCGAAACCAAACTCATAACGCCCTCTCCAGTAAACAATCCATCATCCGAGTCGTGTTCTCAGGCACAAATCAAGGCGACTTTATACCCCAGCTTACCTTTCGTGCATCCTCGCCTTCCCCGGCTGTCTCACCCTCTCATTCGTACCTTCCCACGAGCTATTCAACAGCAAACTCTCACCCAATTTATTTATATTGTGCCTGCTCCGACACAGCCGCCGCTTCTTCCCACCTGCCGCCGCTGGAATTCCCTCGCATTCATCAACCAACGGCACATTCCCTCTCTTTCTCAGTCTCACCATCTGCAGCTCTTTTCCATTCGTCCATCTTTTCCCCTGACTCCTTTCCCCAAATCCTCTTCCATCTCATCCCTCTTGCGGATCATTCAAATCTGTCTGCCTCCCTCCTTCTTTCCCGTTCTTTCTCTTAGGATGCACTTAGAGGTATATATAACCCCGGGCGATAGTGATTTCTTGTCTGGGGATGACTGATGAATTGTTCTTCCCGATTTTTAACTCCCGTCTTCGACGCTCTGAATTTTTTCTCCCCCTTGATCGCACGAGGTCGTTCCGCTGTTTCTTGCTTTTCACGCTGTTCGGAAGCGAAAAATATATTTTTTATAGTTTTCCGTTTACTATTGTCCCAGTCGTGTTCATGGCGGTGGCTATATGAAGGCTACGGAGGTATTAGCGATGTCGAATCATGGCGTCAATTTTATTACTTCCTTGTCTAAAATTACGAAGAGTTTTATTGATACTGCCATTGAGATGCACTTACGTATGTGGGCCTTTTCCAATTATGGTATTCTGGCCAGTTAGAAAAGCAAGGTGAAACGACCTCATTCCTCATCTAGTTTATTCACCTCATTCCCAAGCGTTTGGAAGCCAATGGAGGAAGCTATCCAGCCTTTGGGGGAATGGCTTTACGTACTAATCTCTTTAGCATGTTTTTGATCCACTTATCAATCCACCGTGTACCTTTTTAATAACCTTACTTGGAAGATTTTACATACAAAATTGTACTTTTATCGCTGGTGAATTTTCATAAATAAAGAGAGCTGTGGATACAAAGCAGTTGAGAATGTCCCTTTTAAATTACTGTTATAGACATCAATTTTTATATCACTGATCGCTTTTACATAAATACCACATCTCCACGTATGAGAATAATACGTATATTTTGTCTGACTGTTAACACTTTGATGAATTTACTCAAATGACTGTCTTCATAATACTCTCCTTGAAACCTCATCATTTACTAGCTCATATTCCATTCAAATTTCAATTAAGGTTCAATATAACTATACCAAAGGGAATAACTTTCAGAACATAGATGTTATTGGAGCTCCCTACCATTGAACCCGTTTTCGTTAGAGTGCCGAGTATCTACATGAAAGGGAAATTATGCTAAATAAGCGTTTTAAACCATATTTTCTAATTTCTAGTTACCAGCTCTTTCTGTTACTTGCATTTCTTCTCCATAATCTTTTCTTTTTCCAAGCGACGCCAACGGTATTGTAAATCTTTATTTTACGGGAGCTGTTTATGTTGATTACCTTCCTAATTTTTACTCTAATCTTTTCACTCCCCTTTTAACCCTCTGTTATTCTTAAAGCCTAATTATTTTAAATCTCTTTTCAACTCTCAACTCTTTTCCTTCGCGCTCTTCATTCTTCTTGCCCCCCCCTCTCTCTCTCTCTCTCTCTGCATCCATTATTTTCTCCCCTATCACCCTCTCCCTTTATCCTCTTGATTTATCTTCCTGCTGTTTCATTTAATCCACAATATAAGTATATATACGAGGAAAGTTTGTAGTCTCGCCTCTGCAGCAATAAATATGTTTCACCTTTTTACCCAATTCTTCGCATCTTTTTATCCTCTGCTACCCATTCCTTTTCATCTACCTTTATTCTTTGTCTTCGTGAGATTAATTAGTGGTTATACGCCAGTATCCAAGTTTTTAACTACCTCCCTGAATACTGAATTAAAATTCTTAGGTTCCAAGGACAGTAGCCAAGTATTTCAGTAGAATTGCCTGTAGAAAACATGGTCATCGTTAGTATTTCAAAGTGGCAATTTTTATTTAGGTTGGTATCTAAAATTTAAGATATGTGACACACACACCTCCTTGGTGTGAAATACTTACAAAACAACGCAACTCTGGCCTTGCTGCGAAATATCCTGGTTTCTTATATTTTATTGTTTTAAGATGTGTTTCCTTGGAATTTTGTATTCTCGGATGTAAAATCTAAGTACCTTTGTTTTATTTGAGTGCAAATAGCCTCTGTTTGTGTAAACTCGTCACATTTGGTAAAACCAAATATTTTTTGTGTACTGTAGTCTAATGCCACATTTCAGAAAGATGTTATGAAATTATGACAATAAATTGGTTTTCACGATACTCCTGCAGAAAATATACAAAAGAAAGAAATTATTATTCCATAACCAGAAATGTAATTCTTAAATCGTAGAATGGTAACTTCAAGCAACGTGATCATGTAACAAATTGTTTGAATAACTAAGCCAGCGGACTTATATGTTGGAAATTAAAGCTTTCTGCGAGAAATACCAATATATGAATTAATACCATGACATGACTGATACATGAGAATATGATGTTCAAGTATCAAAGTAAACTTCCAGAAGTTTTGTTCTCTATCTAGTCTCAATTTTTTACGATTTTTATTGTTTTATTCTTTCTCATTCTCTTCCGTAACTTTCGTATATTTCTTATTTTTCACGTAATTTTCTGTATTTTCTTTCAATTTTGGGTCGCCCTTTATCTTCATTAATTTAGATATAAATGCTTAGGAAACAAAAATAAACATTTAAATAAACAAAGTAGGTAAAGGGGCAATTTTTTATGGTTAACCTTAATGAAGATGAGATGGTGCAAAATTTTTGATCTAATCTCAACTCTCATCAGATAACATAATAATAATAATAATGATAATAATTCGTCTTTATTGAACAGTTGTGTAAGGGGAGAGCCATTATAAGGAATGCACATAAAGCTTATCTTTGACAGCCGTAAGGATAACTTACTTGAGAATAAAGAATGATTATCTGCGACCACAACCAAACCCAAATGCTTTCCGAAACACTCGTACCTTAAAAAAACATCAAATTGGTGTGATGCCTCTGAGGTGTATGCTTTGGGCGTAATGTCCTTGGGAATAAATTTCCATGGGTGAAAGATCCTCGGGTAAAACGTCTTTGGGTGAAAGGTCTGGCCACACACCAAAACAAGTTCTCAATTTTTCTCATTCCCTTCCCCAACTTTGGCACTAAATGTTTAATATCCTGCGTGCATTAATACTCCCACAGAAATAAGCTTCAATATCACGCGCGTCCCTAATTCGCCGCAGGTTATTTTTCTTTCCTTTCAGAATTCACGATTCCACGCCCGTGCTTCGCTTATCTTCTTCGTCCTCCAGCGGGGGGGAAGATGGTGGGTCGCCGGGGAGCCATTCGACCGAGGTCCGCAATTAGGTCGAGAGAAAGGAAAGAGGAGAGGCTCCGTGAAAGGGTCTAGGTTGTGTAATTGGGAAGCAAGGCTGTGCGTCGAGAGAAATACCGAGAGAAGAAGGATGGGAGACTGAGATAACAAAGGCTCGGATGGATAGTGGATTAAAATAGCATATGAAGTATATGGTAGACTGCGGAAATTTCTGGCTACACCTTAATGGATGCCAAGAGGAGTAAGGAGAGGTGGAGCGTCGCCGGGGAAGTTTTCGGAGGATGTTTCGCCTGAAAACGGATGTTTAGATTCGCGGATTGCGTTTAACTCATCAACATACGTAATGAAATGCTAACAGCGATAAGACGTCGCTTTGTGGCTCGTGATGGGAAAAAGGGACCGAATGACGCGACGAAGAATGCGTGGTGTCTGGATGAGGGATTTAATTGCATCTTACTTGTTATTGAATACAATAAAAATCAAACGTCTTTTTCCCTTCTTCCAATTAACCCTTGTCAAAATAAAGTGTGAACACGAATATATAAAATTTTAAGTTCTGAACTACAATATATACGTATTTAAGAAGCTCAGTGGAAATCCAAATCATGGAAGGAAAGACAGAATGGTTTTGTGGAGTAACTGTAAGAAACTGAGGAAAAAACTATGATTTTTTTATCACAGGAAAATGTTTCCACCGCAAGAAAACACCCATAAAGAAAAGGGGAAAGTGAAAAACCTGCGAAAGTTGAAAGAGAGAGTATTTAGAATTTAGAGTTTTAGCCCGCGAGTAGCCGATTGGCGTATGGCAGGGGTTGTATCCACACCAAATATTCATACTTAATCCATCCTGTTAGACTCTCTAATGCTCTAGGAAAAAAACGACCAGGAGTAGCTATCTGTTCTACCAATTATCTCTTTATATCGCTTGGTCGACGCCTCTCGTAGATCGCGTTCGTTTCGAACTAGAATTATGATGTCTTCGACCTCGCCTGAAAATTCTGGGCTGATGAATTTTTCGAAAAGCTTCCGTCGGTATTCTGTTCTTCTCTCCTGTATTGAACTCCACCCGAGCAACATATATCAGAACATAGTTATTCTTTATCAGTAAAAGTTGAATATGAAAGAAGTTTAAATGTAGTGCATAGTATGAACTCGCTTAGTACAAGTAAATAAATAAGAAATTAAATTATACTATATAAAATACATAATCATCCAAGAAGGTCGTCACTTTTTAATAATAAATTATCACGAGATACATTATTATGGACTGGAAAAGTACAAACAAAGCAAAAGAAGGATTGAATGAATGATTAAATGTCTGTTGGAAAGGGAATGGCGGTGGAAGTGAAAGGCGGTTAAAATTGTGAAATTTAATTCAGTTCTTTAGTTCCGCATGTAAGCGACATTAGTATTTAATTTTCATAGATTTAATAAAATGTGTGATTAAATCTTCAGTTACTCCCAATGTTGAAATGATTGTCGATACTTGTCACTTAATAGCGTGGAGTTAATAATAACGAGAGGCCGAAAAGATAATTATTAATTATCTCTGCGGTCGGTCTGACAACGAACTTGAAATACTGCGCTGAGGATATATGAGAAATGCTCATTTCTTTTCGTAATTTAGTCGTTTTAAGGAATGAAAAATTTAAGTGCATTAAGAGCGTATTTCAATACTCTCTTTTGCTATCTTCTTCTTCAAATCACTCGTTTCTAAATATATAGCTTGAAGAGTACAAAAGTTTGACTACTGATGACTAATTTTGAAGTCTTGTCAAATTTGATCGCGATAAATATAACCTCTATGAATTCAACGTACTAACGTCTGTTGTGCCCTTACCACCGTGTCTTGATAGTTGAATGGACTGTTTTTCATTTATCCCTTGGAACAGTAAGGAGGAAAATGTATCTTTCATTTTATTTTGTCCAGACCCAATTAATGGCAGTGCTACTATGAAAGCTACTTAGATAATGATTGATTCCAAATAATATAATTCATTTACTCCTTTCATATTTCGATTATATAAACAATGTTACTTAGGCAGTGATAGTGCTGTAGTAAAATATATGTTTCCCATTCACAGAAAGCTGTTTCAGTAAGGAAAACAGAGGCAAAATATCTCTGTCTTCATCTTATCTAGGGAGCCTCATTCCCTCTTCAGAGTTTTTGTTGCTGATAATGGAGGGGATGAGGATCAAAACAACTTTCCGGCTAGTTACTGTGCTGACAGATCGTTTATTAAGTAACTGGAATTTGTTGTGCTCTAAATTTTGTTGTTCCCTACTTGGGCATTTTCCGACCACATGAATATTTTGTTAGAAAAAAGATTACGGCCTTTTTATATATTCTTATTTCTTTCGAAGGTTAGCTTCGATTGCCAATAAATCAAGCGCAGGAAAGAATTTCATAGTTGGTGATAAATCTTGTCTACGCGTATGAGAACGACAGCCAAATAACACGCCAGGCAAGTAAGATTTTTTCGACCGGAGGGAATTCTTTGAATATGAATTTCCGCTGTTGTGCACGCACGTATACGGAGGCAGAGGATGAAGATTAGGAGGAAAAAACCAGTGACGAATGATGTCAATGAACGCTTTCTAGCCCTCGCTGAAAGAAGCCATAATCGTGGGGACTTATGGAGCTTGAAATACGGATCCCTTGGTTAACATCGATTGCGTCCTGGAGGGTGTTTTAGGGGTATGTTCAATCAGTCGTTATGTACTCGGATTCCTTGGTTATGGTCGCTGAGAATGACTACATTTTTACTATGCTCCTGCGTAACTTACAACACGGCGCTAACGGAAATTGCAGATAGTGTAAAGAAGTAGGTTACTCTATTTTCCGATGATACTCTGATACAAAGAGAGGTTGCGTCAGAAGATGATACCAGTATCTTACAGGGTCTCCGGATACTAATGTAGATAACGTGTTCGATTTCGGTAAAAGTGACTTCGGTTCCGGATTCGATTCCCGGAGGGGCCTCTTCTGCAAAATGACCTTAGCTGTCAAGGAACTTGTCATTATTATTACTACTACTACTAATATATTTCAATAGAACGTAAGCGTTATATAGAAAGGCTGCAAAGGTTGGCAGTTCGAACATAAAGTATAGAGTAAAGAATATAAAGCGCAGTGTAGCTGATTTTACGCTTTCTACTTTATTCGTTGATCGTAACCCATTACAAATAACAAGTGGTTACTCTTCATTGCGATTTATACGTCAAATTGTATGGCGAGAATGGAATACAGAAGCCTAGAATAAAAAGATTAACCAGAATCATTCTGAGGAAAAATCCGGCGAAATTCAGTTAGTAGCGTATTTTTTCTTATTCGACCCCTCCTAGAATATTACTGCGTTTTTCGGGACCGACAGAAAGCATATTTCTTCAACTTAGAGATGGTCCAACGCGAAACAGATCGGTTTGTCAGCGGAGATTTCGGGATCGACAGCTGTGTAAGAGAGGAAATTGTAAACGGTGGTTTTTCTGCGAGTGATCTCCTTAATGTGATCACCAAGTGAGCTATGGGACATCCTTAAACAACTAAATGAGTATTTAAACCTATTTGACCTCTGTGTTTCGGCTGTGATAAAGCCTCCGGTTGGGATTCGTTTTAGGATGGTTATCAAATTACATACAGAAAGTTTGAAATAAAATTCATCAGAACAGAATCCATCGATAAAGCAAGGGCGTGGCCAGGATTTTTTTTTCGGAGCCATGGCGTAAGAACTGCATTGCCAGCAATCCAGGAAGGAATATTTTAGCCCAAAAGCTAATGAAAATAGAAACTGATTTATTTTAATATTTATACCCTGCGAATCTCCAGCGGTTTTTGTGTGGCATAACTATGAGAGGCCATCCTCTCGCATGTTTTCGTTTATGGGACTCCCAAAACCGCCCCATTGACTACGGATCTTTGCTGAGTAGTTCCTATAATGTAATGTCGCAAGCTACTAGAGAAATCTTCTCATTATTTCAGAGCTATAATGACGGATAGATTCTTCAGCTCATTTCTTCTAGGCTAGTTTTTTCTATGCTCGGTTTTTTAGCACGAGAAAGTTAGGGATGTCGGTGTTGGCATACCTTCTGCCGCTCTACAGTGCATGGAGCTGGTCTGCATCCGTCTTGGGAAGAAGATATGTAAACGTTAATTTAAACGAGATCGTTAGGAGAGGGCTTGAAGTTTTCAAAGACCTCTCAAGACTGGAAAGATGGCCATAATAGGGGATTCAGGGCTCAAGGAAAAGGAGTACGTAGAAGAGTAATGATATCGTAGAAAACCGTATCAGGGAGAGTGCCTCTATTGACAGATTTGTGCTTATAAAGGGTAGGGGTCCCGGAATGATTGATGATCTATGAATTCGAAGTTCACAAATGACCAAAACCATTAGAGCAATTGGAGTGTGCGGTATTCCGTCGTTGTGAAATCGCTCTGGAAGAGGGAGCATCGCAGGATCAAGGGCTTTTCCTTCGTGTATACCAAGGGCTATAAATTTCCCCAATCCCTTACACATAAGCGATTTCAGCAAAACTCGCCTCATCTCTATCGGTCCAATCTCGCACTATTTTCGGTGCAAAATTGAATGCGCGGGACTTCTGAGAACGCTTTTGACGGAATTGGCCTCATAGAGGGCTGGCTCTCTGTTACGATCGGGTGCCCAAGACGTTCTTTTCTCTCCAAGAGGAAAACAGTTGCAAGCGGAAAATGCATTTGCTAAGAATTACTTTTCTTTCATTTTCCGAATCGCTGCGAGAATTTTTGATAGGACAAGGGTTTTACGTGGAATGGGCGGAATTTTGTCGCAGGGGCTTAATCATTTCTCCCATAATCGTATGCATAAGCATTTTCTAGCTTAAGACTGAACCTTCTACCTTTAAGGGGATAGATTTTGAGAATTTACACCATCATTTTATCTTTGACTATGCGTAAATGTATAGTAAAATAACCTGTAATCACAAAATCCACTGTTTCGGATCCATCTTTTTCGTAGCTCTCCATGATGAGAGAAAAATGAAAACAACTTTTACCCGGGATCTCTTCGTTTGAGCGACACTTACTTGACCGACCCTCGCTTGACCGACGCTAACTTTATGGTCGGTCAAGTGAGTGTCGGTCAAACGAGAGACCCCTTTTACACGTTCTTTAAGGATGATAATTTAGTAAAAATTTCCACACCACGCGAAGATGATAGTTTTTATTCATTAAGAGAGCTTACATTTATTCAGTTAGAATTTCCAGACTACGTCAATATGATAGTTGGAATTACTTTCTGAAATCATGATTTCATGAGTAAAACTCAAGGTTCATCTGGGAGGTGATACAGAATAATTTGGAATGTCAAAGAATGCTCCTGCTTTCAAATAGAAATTTCATATGATACTATCTTACACGCTTTATATAGGGGAAATACTATTAAGTGTATCTGCAGAGAACAGTTTTCCGATCCCCTCTTTGTTGCATTTGCACGGTTTGCTCCACAGAGGCCATTGTTTTCCTGACGTCCTTATCCGCTTCATCCGCAGGTTGTTCCATTCACATACGCGCAATATCAGATCAATTTGTAAGCGTCACGGATTTTTATCATCTCTTTCAACCAATTTCCGCCTGGTTTGCAGGGGTAGCGAATTATCCTTACATCATGTTACACGTTCCTAGGCTGGAATGTAAGGGAAATTATAGGGTAAATCATCTCGGGGCATCACAATGCTCAAAGGGACGTACACTGCCCTTGGATGGATGGTACAATTGATGGATGGCAGTTTCGAACGGCGAAAAGGGGGCGGAGAGAAATGACTTTGGGCCGGAGAGCCATATCAGGTCAAAGAGCGGACCCAATGCAGCAGAGATCTGATTATTAGGAATTCTAATTTCTAGTTGCGGAGAAACACGGTGAGGACTAATGAGAGATTATCTCTGAACATCTAATTGATAAATTCAGCTCGAGCAAGACAGATTATAGGAATATAGATTACGTGTGTATTGCAAAGGAACCATGAGGATGCTATTGTTTCATAAATCTCATTGAATTTAGCTAAGGAGTTTGTAGATATAAAATCGGCTCCTATTATCATTCGTTTTAGGTGTAGTACACAATGGAAAGAACTTTCGTTGGTAGTTTTTAAATGGATTCTCAAGTCTCGAAAGTTAAAAAATAAATCATGTGAGTGATTTTGTCGCACTTTATATTATAGGGTGACAGAAATTTTCAATTATATTTAAATGTGGTTATTTCTCCCTTCAACTTTTGTTTTATCTTTGTCATTAAATTATTAGTTGTAGTTATATTCAAATTCATAGCCGATTGGTAATTAAATAATGTAATTTTTCGCACTTTCTGGAAAGTTTCAACTGTAAATATTATATCATATATCCTCACGTAATTGGAAACTGTGTTTTTGGCCTTATCAACCATCCAATAAGTTGAAGCCATATTTGTAAAAAATTAAATTTTATAAATATTTCAGTATACTTATCTTGTACCTAGAAAACCCCTAAGTGAGTGGTTCTCCAGGCACCAGATAAGTGAGAGTGTCTGGAAAGATTCTGAAAAAATGTGAACGTACATAATTAATATGTATCCTACTACAATCTGTCTATCCAACAAGAGAGATTTAAATTATGGAGATTAAGATGATCTTGCAAAGAATGTAATTTAGTTTTGTAAATCTCTATTCACTGCATTGGCTCTTCACCACAACAATCGGTCTTAAATTAGAGGTTTGAAGTGGAGTTACCCATTATCCATCTATTCAATGTTTCAAAGAGGCCCTCTAATCCTCTCGAACTTCTTACTTGTATCGGGAAAAACTCTATTTCACACATGCAGGCTTAAGTTGTTAACTTGCCTGCAGGTAAGTGAGGGTAAATTTTGATATTCGCTTAACCATGTATGGTTTTAACATTAATGAGGCATATATCGTCACTTTATTCGCAAAAAGAGGAAATGTAAAGTAATAGAATGTAATAAAATGTGATACAATGGGTTATTTACCCATTTATTATTATTTTACATTTATTTACCCATTTACATATTTATAAGGGGTATTTGCTGGTCGTGGTGGATGATGGCTTCCCTAATGTTCATAATTCAGTCGTTCGTGTATTATGAAAACCCTCCTTTTGAAGAAATAACCTAATTACAGCATAAGTATCTACTCTTACGGGGAAACTTATTTTGGTGATGAAAGCCGGATGAGAGAAGAATAACTTTTTCTTGCCAATTTCAATATGATGATCATGAATACTTTTATCATTCATCTGCAAATTACGTTATCATTGAGATAATAATACATAGCTGTATTTGAAAAATTCCGTAATTTCCCTTTGCTATTTTTAAAAAACCTAAGAACAGTAATGCTTTAAAGAATTTAATTTTTCAATGATTATTTAGCGACTAAAAACCCTAAAGAGAGAAAAAATATGTACGACTAATAATAGTGAATAATGCTCGTAGGTATTTTTTTAAACTAGCAAAATAGAGTTTAAGATAACATCTAATTTCTTTGCACATTAATGATGATCATGTTATTGATCAGCACAGCAAAATCAGGAACTTCTTCCATTTGGTGCTTAACTTCCAAATAGATTTCCTTGTTAGGCTAAGATTCGGAACTGTTTTTTATCGCCAAGGAGAAACGGACATAAAAATGTCCGAGGGAACCGGGGATCGAACCCAGGTCTCCCAATTGCCGGTTGGTTGATGTCCATTTCTCCTTGGAAATTTTTCTAGGTTCACGCCTTATCGTTCCAAGTCACCTAAACCCTTTTCCTTGTTTTTCATCGTTTCCTGGATAACGTGCTCACATATAACATAACTCGTGATACATCTTCTAAATTTAGAGATTCATTTCTGAGAATTATGTCGAATGAAAGCTCCAATGGAGAGGATTTGCCTCTTTGAACTCAGCGGTATTGACGAAGATAGCGCAAGATAAACACGTTAGGATTAAACGGATCCCTAGTGCGGTTTGTTGGCAGTAATGTACTACGACATTTCACCCACCGTACATTTTCATCTTTGCCGTTCCGAAGAAGAAAATCAGAGAGGAAGAACGTTTGGATAGAGAGACTGCAAGGGAAGGTACTGGAGGTAAATAAGGGAAGAGCACAGGGAAAAACGAGGATCTAGATGAGAATTAAAACTCTTGACCTAGAGGAATACCGAAAGCAATTTGAGAGGGAAGCACAAGGGAGAAGATAAAGGATAAAAATGGAGATGGGGAAAGGCAGTCACGCGATGCCTGTAGGGTTTTCTTGAGTCCACTCATTAGGCTTGTCTCTCTTTCTCCTCCTACCTCAAACCGCTTTTAAATTCCTCATTACCATCCCGAATCTCTCTTTTTTCCTTCGCCCTCGGGTTCCACTTTTAAAGAGCCGAGTTTCTTCTTCTCTTTTAAGACACCGAATAGTATTCTTTCCTCACTTCGCTCGGCTCCGTAATGGGCTCTATTGTCATCATGACGGGATCAATACACCTACTTGTTCCGCGCATTCTGGTTCAGAAAAAAGAGGGAAGAACTTCCGAATACCTTTAGCCTTAAAAAGCTGCGTTTGCGAGAGAAATCGTCTGATTGCTCGGGAGTGTTTTGCGTGTCGGTTCGTCTCCCTTATTTATCCTTCCTTCGTTTATTGTCTTCGTCGTTTTCCGAGTGGATAGATAATTCTCCATTTAGGGGATGGAAATAATTTTTCAAGTTTCTATCCGGGAACGAATATTTGTGGAACGGGAATCCAGCGGCTACGAGTGATTTGTGGATAACATCGAGGTATGAAGTTACTGTAGAGCAAATATTTTCATAGAGGAAGGTATTCATGCTTGCGTTTTGTGGCCATACAGAAACGGTTCGAAATCGGACAGTGTATGCCCAGTGGAATACTCAAAATGTATCGAATCTAGAATGGCATTGCTTTTCAAATGGCGTCGTGACGTGCTGTTTCACATGCCACTGAGCTCCAAGGTAGAACTTCTCTATCTACATCTATGTATGTACCCTGCAGGCTGCCTTTCGGTGTGTGGCAGGGCGTGCATGAACCATGACCCTACTTTCGTAATCGATTACTTAAACGTACCGTACGGGTAAAAAGTGTTTTTTTAAAAGACTATTTCTAGCATCTTTTTCTTCAATTTTCGGATCAGAACGGCTTATGTAACACGGAGAATGCATTATATCAGCTACATCTTCTAAGAATGTACCTTTTCTGAATTTACTAAGTAAATTAAGTTATTATATTGATCTGGGAAGGCTGTATTTCGTATGACATGACAGCTGTTAAGAAACTAAACTTCGTAAGTTTCACAAGAAATTTCTTCCGGGCGGTTTTAGTCATTGACGGGCATCATCAAATAAATCAGGAATAAAAATTTCTTATGGAGCTTACGAAGTTTAGTTTTTTATCAGCTAAATTAAGTCATTGTTTAAATCTTCTCTCTTCTAGAGGTTCCCATACTGCGTCCTGAAGCATTTGAGTAACTTCAACTGATTTGTCGCGACATTTTTTACGAAGCGTATCGCCTTTCGCTGTACTTTCTTTAATTCTCGAATACAACACTTTTCGGCGGAATCCCATGCACTGCACGCATACTCAAGGTGAGACCTCTAGTTAGTAGTAGTGGTAGTAATTTTTAAAGTGCTTCGACAGCTAAGGTTATTTCGTAGGCCCACACAGGGAGTCCAACCAACGAAGTATATTTCACCGAAGGAGGCGTATATTTTCTCTGGAATCTAGAGTAGCCGCAGAAACATATCACAGCTCCTCTCCTTTGAGTTGCAAGTTTATCGTACGTTTGGAAACTTGTCAACGAAGTAAACCCTATTTCTCTTTAGTTGAGAATATTAGCACTCAATCAGAATGGTTTTAAGTAATATTCCTGTTAGGAAGCCACGCATTTATCGACCCTCCTCATCCACTCTTCCGGCACATTAAAAATACCAGAAAACTTCCACCACGTTCATAGAATCTCTTTAATCGCCTCACATTGTAAGAGGAGTTTCACCGGCGAAATGTCATCCCGGCCTTTCATTCATTCCCATAAAAGCGGCGGAGTCTACTTTCGCGTAAAAAAACGGCGTCGAATAGAAAAATATGTGGACCGGAAGGGAGGACGCAAATCAGTTATGGAGAGCGAGCGAGGGATATTCTTTGTCGCGTATTTGTTCTACGTTGCACACACTTTTTCCCTCCCTCCGCGTTTTAATTTCACTGAGCAACTCGATACATAAAAGAAAGGCGAATATATATCCCCTCCGCCCCCTTTTCTTTTGTTCCCCGTTGTTGTTTCCCTTCCCCGGGGTCAACCATTCTTTCTCCGCACCCGTTGCTCGCTTTTATTTCCTCCTCCAATTTCGGTTTCCGCATTCGCGAGAGCGGTACTGGAAGCAGCATCCCGACGCCAGCGCCGTGCAGCGACAGCGGCTCACGGAGAGGCGCAGGAGAGCGTTTATTGCCCTTTACCCGACTCCGCGAATAACGAATCCCGTGAAGGAAAGGGCGGAGAAATGAGGAGCGAGTCGGATGAAAAAGTTGCGGGTTCGAAGGTAAATTAGTTGGGCGGGATGGAAATGGAGACTTTGAGGTCTCCTCTCGTCTTGCTTCTTCTCTGCATCATAAAGGTTGAGGAAAGAAAGGCAAGCTGCAGTAATTTAAATTATGAAGTTCAAGAAAAATTTACTTCGCGAAATTTGCAGAATTATTAACAGACTTAGTGCGCGTTTTACGGTGACTGAAAAATTCAAACCAGTGAATTTGACTCTTGTAATAATAATAATAATAATAAATCGTCTTTATTTACGGGCGAGATTGAGACTAATTAGTCTCTTCTTACATCTAACCCTTAGTCGTTGTACATAGGAAGAAAGAGGTATTGGGAGTTAAACTAAAAAGAAGGCAATAAAAGAAGGAACTACTATATGGGTTTTTTAAAAAAACATAAGTCTGCACTTAGGAAAAAAATAAACTAAAACCATGCATTGTACCGAATGCATGTACCGAACCCATTGTACCGAATTCGAGAGAAATTCAATCGGTTAAAACAACAACAGAAAATTCGGTTTTTGGACGAAGACAATAATAAGTAGCACTCTAGCCAAGTACCGGATGACTGATGTCAAAAAGTAACATGAGCGGTGGAAGGGGAACTCGCGGCAAATTCGAACTCTCTCTGCACAGCCAATTGACGTGATGTATTTTGATATCGTCTTTCGTAATGTAAATAAGTCTGTTTACCGACGATATTCTTACACATTTTGGTATATAAATCGTGCAGGATTTTAGCAGAAGATCTGCTTGAGATACGCTTTCAGGAGTTTGCTGATAGGCATTTGTTAATGACTTCAAAAAGGGCGACTTAAAAAGGAGCGACGCCATGCTGACCAAAACTCGCCACAAATTTTAGAAGTTTTTTCGCTGTTTAAGATAAATAAAGTTTAAAAATAAAGCGATGAAATAAATGAATATAGTTTGCTCCAGCTCCAGCATGCTCCAGTGGCCCTGACGGCCATTGGCAGGGGATACATATATATAGCGATGTAGAGTGCAATATTGGCAAGACTTTCCTGTACGATCACGTGAGAGGTGAAAAAAAGCACGAAGTAATTTTACAGCGTGATACTGCTTGCATCGATAATGTGATTGTATAAATATTTTCGGAATAATTCCTGCAATTTCAATTTCTGGTGGTTTTATTCAAATGTAGAGGGAATTGAATGTTTAGGCACAGTCGTGGTGAAATTCACATTCATTCGCTTTCATCGATAATGTGATTGTATAAATATTTTCGGAATAATTCCTGCAATTTCAATTTCTGGTGGTTTTATTCAAATGCAGAGGGAATTGAATGTTTAGGCACAGTCGTGGTGAAATTCACACGGTATGAAAAATTCAAACCAGTATTTCACGGTATTCACGGTTTACTCAGTTTGTAAAAAGTGAAACCAAGTAAAGTTACTTCGGTAAAACATAACACCATCTTGACTCATTCACATCTTCTGATGGAAATAACTCCGCATGGATGCTATAAGTTGAATATCTCAGGCCCAAGCTTCAAAGTATTCATTTATAACACGGACTATTCAGTATTCCACAATAGATATGATGACGGAAGTCGTTCGCGGATATCCTGTGAGAAACTTATCACCTTTTGGTGTGCTATATACTGGCAGATCAGAATTCCACCTGATTTCGGCATACTACCCTGTTTCTGAATGGTCTCTCCCGCTTCCCTTTTTTGACCAGGAATTTCCTGTTTTCTTGCTATCATGGGTTAAAAAATAGAATTGCTGCAGTAATCTCCATCGATGATGATTTCGCGATTCGCCGTCTCAACTTCGGACTACTGCCATCTACCGCCTTTCTAAAAATTAACAACAAAGAATTTCGTAATTTATACCAACTGCACGGCTTTTTGGAGGAAGGACGTGTACTTATATTGTAAACTAGACCATCAGTTCAACAAGTGGACCAAGCTACCTGCCTGAATATCAGAGAATATTTTAGTTCGTTTATCATTGATGTGCAATCATATGATCCCATATACACTCTTGGAAAATGAGAAAAGAACATCCTGAAGAAGGTGACCGAGAAATTTAATTCATTCAATTGGCTGTACCAGAGAGCAGAGCATAAGTGCAGCGCTGCAGAGTAACCAGGAATCGTATTCTTAGCAGTGTAGTGTTGGAAACCATTCAGCAGTTGCTCACCTCCAGAGGTAGTAGTAGCTATTATCTTTCTTCAATATACGGAGCTCCATCTGCCTTTGAAACGTTGTTAGCATGCCAGTCGTAGGCATGCGCTGTCTGTGTAACTGACGGAGTTTGAGCGAAGCCGTGTAGTGGGTCCTCTACACAAGAATTCCGCAACACGTGGAGTGACTTGTTACCATGCAAAAATGCACGCCAAGAGGGTCTACCTCGTTTGACCGACACTCACTTGACCAACCCTCGCTTGACCGACGCTCACTCGACCGACACTGCGGTTGACCGACTCCTCGTTTGACCGACTACTCGATTGACCGATATCTAGATGACAGAAACAGTTAATACACTACATTATTAATACGCCGTCGCAAATACAGATGAAAATTAAAATGTAAATTAAAGAAACACTCAACAGGTCTTTCGTGAAATTATTTATTCGCACATTAAATTTTATCATTAGCTAGAAACAAATTGAGTGTCGGTCAAACGAGGAGATCTCACGCCAAGACCGTACAAATTGCCATATCGGACCACACGGTGACTTCAGAATAAATCAGAGCCCATTAAGCTCCGGGGTTTTAGCGAAGACCATTCGCAACCGTTTCCATGAAGCAGGGCTACGATAATACGTGCCGTTAACCTGTCTTTAGCTCACACCTCAACACCGTACAGCCAACCTCCAGTATTGTCGCGAAGAGAGCGCCCACAAGGGCGAATGGAGACTCGCTGGCAACAGTAGTGAGATCCGGTTTTACCTGAGTGTCGATGATGGCGTGGCGGCGTTGGGCGTGTGTGGCGTTGTGCAGGTGAGCACTTACTTATGCAAAGTATACGCAAGCGTCACACAATGGTAATGCCCGGCGTCCTGGTGTGGGAAGCCATGGCATACGATGGCCGTAACCCTCTGGTGTTTGCAGAGAGAACAGTGACGGTAAATCCACGATATCATTCAACCCGTACAGCTACCGTTTGTGCAGAACAAGGCGATGTGATATCCCAACTGGGCAATGTATGACCACATAGAGCTCGAGTCATCCACCGAGGCCTCCAAGGTGGATCTTACTGTCCTGCTCAACCCTCCAGATCTGTCCCCTATCAAGAATGTTTGGGACTAGATGAACATCGTATCGCCCAGCCTGGTATGCCTTTTCTGAGTATCTTGCCTAACTACGGCACCAGGTGAAAATTGCACGGTAATTCTTTCCGTAGGATGTCATTAACCACATCTATGATAGTCTCCGTACGAGAATTGCGGCCTGCAGTGCTGTACAAGGAGAGTAAGCAGGATATTAACGTTTATTGTTGGCATGTCATGCAGCCTTCACACAGATGATACGAGAAAGGATCCGTGATGTGATTGTTAGTTGTGCACTATATATAGTGAGTGTGCGAGTAAAATTCCTCTCTTCTGGGTCGATGGCTTCATAGTGTTTTTTTATATTTTCCAGTAGTGTATATTACTCTCGTTCCTCTACACTATTAGCATTTGTATTTATGTGTTTCAGACTGAATCATTATAAAAATAAGTAAAATTATGTTTAATAGCTATTATACCAAAGGAAAAGTATCGTATATAGGAAAGAAAAATCTTGAATGTTCTCTTTGATTTTAACTACACACATAGGAACGTGGAAAGATTTAATACACTGAAAATCAGAATCATAAGTATGTTAGTATTGCGTATATTCGTAGAAAGTTGTATTTGCGTCAAATGCGTGCGATGTTGACTCGGAAGAATAGGAATCCTGATTCTGCGTTCAGTCATCAGAGGAATCAAGAGAGTAAGGCTACAATAGAAACATATATTCAGTATGTGTGGCTATATAGATGAATATTTGATTGAAGCAGAATTCGTGTATGGAAACCTAAGAAACGCCGGTGAGAGTGGAAATTAAGGTAATAGTCGACAAATCAATAGCAATGAATACCTCTAAACGTTAGTTAGTGTATTGGTGTGAGTAAAATTTAAGAAATGAAATGTGAGAGGAGTAGGGGATTGCCTGGTAGGGTGATGTACGGCGGGGACTACGTGTGCCCCGGTACTGCCACAGAAGCCGTGAAGGCCTACCAGGAACCCTGAAAAATCTTGATGATAATTTAATGATATGTAATGGAGGTTAATGTTTCGTTTTCATTATTGTAATTTTTAATTCAATCTGTTATATAGCATATAGATAATTATTGTATGGTGACATGACCTTAAATTTTAACTAAATCATTATTATGTTTAATTAATGTATATATAAACGCTGCCACCAGACTTCTGTCTAACTGCGGCGAAACCTGTAAATAAATAAATAATAAACTTGTCGAGTTTCTGCGGTCATGTTTTATTCGTTTTGACTACGATGCAGTTTGAGATTATATAAATACGTAGGAAGTGTTACTATTATTATTCATCCTTTTTTAATTATCCGAAATTTGGTCACAGTGGACCCCTGCTGTGCTAAATATACCTTGAAAACTATAGGAAAAAGCATTTCTCAAACAAGGATTGAATCCAATAAGATAAAACGCGTAATGCTGCTACTACTAAATTTCACAATTATCAAAGATACATCATTACATGTACGAACACAGTGCAATACTATGAAAAGTATCCCAAAACCGCATCAAAACCGTTCCACAAGAGAGTTCTATCGTTTAGGAAATCCACCAGGAAAGTAAACTATTCAGCAAACTTTTTCAACTCCGAAGGGAATTGCTGTTCACCAGAAAGGAACGCATAGGCTGATCGCCCGTAGATAAATTGCGTAGGATATTAAAAATTTCCATTATTCCCATTCGAACGGAAAGGAATCTCACATACCTTCATATCGGAGAGTGAAAAGGTGTAGAAATCTGGGTAGAGATATTGGAGGGATGAGAAAGGGAGACTGCGAGGAAAGGCATCGAGGGCGCGAGGCTGCCTTAGTGCTCGCCTTTCTCTCGCCCCACCTCATATCCGTTCTCTCCTCTTGTTTCCTCCTCTTCTCCCGCCTCAACCCCTTCTCGAATGCTTTGTGTTATTGTTCTTTCTCCTCATATCCCACGTTCATCGACCCTTCCAGCCCCAACTTCTAAACTCCACTATCGTCCAAAAACTCCCACCCTCGCGTACCCTTTGAGAGCGGAGAGAAAGCAATTTCTTTCTCTTTTTCCATTTTTTTGCCGAATCCAAATGTAATTGAAACCCAAAGGAATTTCTGGATTCCGACGGAACATGATTGGATATGACTGGGATTCAATGTTTTTTGATTAAAATATGAAATGGGGCTCGAATTTGTACGAAAAAGGAGCAAGCATGCGTGCAATAATCGCGACAGTGGTATGTTCTCGCGAGGGAATATTTTTTCTCTTCGGAGACGTTCTTTTCATCGGTTAATGCGGCGTAAAACATTGTTTTCCATTCAAATATCTCGACTGTTAAGTTTGCACGTTATATATTTACGTTTTTGCACAGGAGCCTGTGTATTTCCTGAAATCATCGGATAATGCTTACTTTGATGATGAACTTAACTAAGCGACAAAGCTGTTGGATACTGGCACAACAGGAAATTATCAGATATCATTGAAATGTTTTTGCTGTGCTAATACTCATCCACTTTATTGCTAAGTACATATATATATTTTCGAGAATATCAGTTTCGCTGCTCGACAAATTGGTTGTCTACGTAGTCTTTAGCTACATTTCTCAGGTTCAGGCAGTGATTATTTTATATTTCTGAGACTTGTATAGGATATAAGTGAAGTATTTCGCGTTAAACATACCTTCTGCGTACTTACTTGGCGTAATAAAACTATTCTTATATACATGCTAAACCGGTTCTACTTGGAAAGTAAACGAATCCTCTTCATCTATAATTATGATAATGTTTACTAAATAAATGATTACTTGAATGAATGAATACCCATCATTTTCCAGAATAGGTTTCATACATTATTGAAATTTAAGTTATTCTCTCTGCTCGTTCAACCTTTGGAGATTCTGATAGAATCATGGATGAACACGTGAATCCTTTATGAATGTATATCATACGTATGAATGATACGTACACCGTTCAACCTTGTTATATGTAATTTTCATGGGAAGTCTGTTCGGAATGCAATGCATTTTGTTTAAATTATTTGATCATTATGTTTCTTCGCCGGTCATTATAAAAAACGAAAGTACGCAATCGCTTTGAAAGAAATTCCATCGGGATTTATGATGTTAAGACCATATATTGAGTAGTTTAGAAAAATAGAAATTGGTTAAGGACATGGAATGTTGGAGGTGTTTGCAAGCTTTCCTCTCTACGACTCTTTTCTCTTTATGTTTTATTAAAGACCTCATGCAAGATATTTTATCTGGTCAATACTTTTTTTCCGATAGTTTCTATGGCTATATTTATTTCGAATATAACAGAGGATATTTTAAGATTTTTGCTATAGAATCCATCGCCATAGTATTTATATTTGCAGCAATGGATTAATTTTTCTTCCATAATCTTATATTTAACACTTTTTTGTATCTTGTAAATGTATTTGGACGTAATGAGAGTTACCTCGGAGTGATTGCTGGGCTAACGTCCTCTGCTAATGAATATACAGAGATATTAATAATGGAACTGGAAATGCATTCGTAGGGTAATAAAACGTGAAGCGAATAAAGCCGGAATCTTGTTTGCTATTATTCGTGGATTTTATTCGAATTCGATTCTTGTCGTAAGATCATATCTTCAATACATATAACTAAATGATTTGATAAATAATTGATAACTTTATCGTAATTTATGGTTTAATACATATACACATGTGCCCTGCGAGCCGTCTTTTGGCGTGTGGCAGGGGGTGCATGTACCATGACTCTACTTTCCTAATCGATTACTTTCCCTTATTTTTCGTGGTAAAAAATATGGAATCGGTTGGCTCCAGAGTTTATCTCTCTGGTTTTTCTCTCAGAATCAGAACGCCCTATGTAATAGGAAGGACGCATAATATCAGCTACATCTTCTGCAAAAGTACCTTATCTGAACTTATTTAGTAAGTTTATCCTTTGTTTAGACCTTCTACCTTCTAGAGATTCTAATACTGCGTCCTGAAGCATATGAGTAATGCTTACTGATTTGTTGTAACAGCTTTTTTATGAAACGTATCGCCTTCGCTGTGCTTTTTCTAATTATCGAATTCAACACTTTTCTGTAGAATTCCATACACTGCACGCATGTTCAAGTTATAATTAGTCAAGGTAAAATAGTATGTAAGAGAAATTGGTAATTAGAACTTTTGATTTCAAGCTATTTATGCTACGTTTAAACTATTTTAAGCTTTCACATTTATCACAAAAAACAGAGATGGCGCTTGATGAATGCAAGATACTACATTGACAGTAATTTTATTTTCTGATTTTGGAAAGTTTATACTGATGCGTAAGGTCAAGTTGTTTCAAACTTTAATATTAAAAAAAGAACTAAAGATAGCCTTCGATGTTGCAAGATACACAGTTCGCTCGAAAATATGAGCAGAGCTCCACTGCGGCAGAATGCCTTCGCCTTCATGTATATAATAACCTTCTATATGCGCGTAGTCTCACAAGTGATAAAACCGAGAACAGACTTGTTAAGCATGCATGAAGGGTGCTTCAATCCGAGGTACACTCTCTTTCTGAAAGTATGAAACAGTGTATCCCATCAGTCATTTCCTCCGCGCGGGCGATTTCAAGCGTCCATCGACGTCTCATAATGGCATTCCCGGAGTGTTAATAATTCACGCCGGACGCACGTACACAATTGTGCTTTTTAATTCTTTCGAGAATCCGCTTCGAAAAGATCTCATTTTTATACCTCTCATCTCGTCGCTGCGTCAATTTCACTCTCATTCCCTTCTGATCTCCGCGCGATATTTCCGCTCATATTCACCCTTTCAAATCCTCGCTCTGTAAATCATTGGGAGAGTTTTCCTCCAATTCGCAAATCCGTAACCACTCCAAGATTTGAAACCAAACATTTTTCGTTTCACGTTATTTTTCTTCCCATTTGTCACTCCCTCACCCCCTTTCCTTTACGCTCGCTCGATTGTGGCCAAGCTCCAGGATAATGCAGAATCCCCACTCGCTTCTTCTTCGCATCGTTTTCCTCGAAAAACATTCCGACGAAATTCATTTTCCTCTCCTTTCTTTTATCGCGTTCATTCGCCGTTTTATTTATTCAGACTGTCGGCTGGCGATTCGGCGTCAACCGAATCTCTTCTTCCTCAAACGTTATTTGGTACACTTTCATTAGGATTTAACGGTCAAAGGAACCGTGTTTTTCTTTCGGTCGGGAGGAGAGCAGAGCGCGGGGTGGTCGGATTCGACTCTTTTTTGTGTCGTTTCGCGAGAAATTGAGTTCGATTGTGCCGACTGATGTCTTTATTCCCTCGGATTGACCGAATCGGTGGTCATTTCTGCTTATCACGTGATGATGAGAAGATAATAAGCATACAAAAAGTTATGTACGCATGAAACATCACGGAAAAATTGAGTCAAGTAATTCGAGAAAGCCACCGATGTAATCTCATAAACGAAGCAGAAAGTTTGTGTGTGTGTATTCGCCTAAAACTCGACAACCAGATGTTGCACGGCTTTCAAACCTAAAAGATAGTTAAATGTCTTCCCTGCTTAGATAATAAACTACCCTTTATTTGCCTAATCCTCTCCGGTTCGACTCCTGAAGTGTAAATACGTTCCCATGAGAAATAAATGTGAACTTCACTGTTGTTTGCAGGCTTTACTTCTTTTGCATGATTAAATTAGAAGTAATAGGCCTATGAAACCGAGAAATGCACCAAAATAAGGGAGAATGAATAACTATTCTTATATTTGTGAGGAAAGTCGCTTGCAATTCGAAATTTGGAGAATATTCATAATATGTAAGACAATTTTGCGAAATTTTGTGGTTGCAAACAAGCCGTCTCTCAGAGGACCTTGCCAATTATTGAAATCCGAACTCATGCTTTTCCCATAAGAATAGATGGGGCATTTTTGGACCATATAAATGTAATTATAGGAATTAATGGTACGAAAATTATAAATTGGGCTTTCATTGGGACTGCGTGATTTGATGAATTACATATAACATTTTTATAAATTAATTTAACCCCAGAGATGACTGAATCATTAATGCAAAGCGACAAATGAATGAAGGTTGGAATATCGTTTTTATTGAGTTTTATTTAGCCGTTGAGAATCAACGGGATGTTCGGCTTACGCCACATAAAGGGAGTATATTGTTTCAATTGTTTATAGCCTGTCTGAGCAGCATTCAACCCTGTCACCCATTAGCTACCAAAAGCCCTCGAACGGGACTGAGGTCAGTTTAGTAGTTTGCCATTGCTTTCCTTACTGAAATAGAACGCTATGAGTGGAAATTGTCCACGTAAATGCAAACGAATGACTCTTTCTGGGCTCTTATTTTAAAATCAACTAAAGATGAGTAATATTTGTGGAAATCCATCACAAGTTACTTTCGAGAACAACATTTCAAAAGCTTTCCACGATTTTTAGACAAATTTTATGCTCCATAGAATCACTAAAGAATATATATATATGGCATAAAATATACAGAGGCGGCCGTGATGTTGTGGAAATTCATCATATAGACACAACTATACGTATACTTTTCCACAGAAACTTCATTATATGAACCGGTTTCGGCTACATAGCCATCTTCAGGTTCACAGAACACTAAATTGTCAAATAGCCGAAACCGGTACATAATAAAGTTTCTGTGGAAAAGTAAACATCATGGCGTTTAATTAATTCATTATAGTTACCGTTAACTCAACTTTAGGGTTCGCTCCATCTCAACGCCAGAAGCGCACTAAAGTTTACTTTAGATCAAAAGATTTAATAAATGAATATTTATTTCACGAATAAAAATTTACAGTCTCTTCAAGAGGCTTTACTTCAGCATAGTAAACATTTTTAAGTTTCAATTTTATCAACGCAACATTTTCATTTTACTTTATAATACTAAACATTTGCAGCGAAATTTTGAGAAGTTTATTTTCTTTGTGGGTTGAGAAGAAGCTATTAGTGAAAACAATTCATACCATCATATTCTACAACAGATAAGAAAATAGTCGAGCATGAATTACTTCCACTTTTACGGTTACATATCAAGATGGCTCGGGATATTTTATAAGGAGCACTACCAATTGCCAATTACATTTTTCTGTTGACTTCAACAGATTTCAATCCGTATTAATAGGACCATAGTATACCCAAATATATTAAATAATATAGCCATATTCTTTTCACGAATGCATTATATTACGGAAATGGTCTGATGAAGCAGAATGAGAACTCTCGACCATGGCTGCTAATTTTTACTCCATTTTGCGACATTAGAAGTTGTTCATTCTCATGCGATCTAGATTCTATTCGTAATTCTTTGCTCTTTCCTTTTCGGACAATTTGTCCTCTTCTAACGCCTCACTTGCCAAAGGGTTTCCGGCGTAAGCTCCATTCCTGTTGAAGAGAGAGGGAGAGTCATCTGCAATGCATTTAACAACATCCCAGTCCTGATTTGCACCAGTCAATCACTGCGATTACCTCTGTGCTGACATTAGTGGACTTTTGAGCCCAAATAAACAGGCGGCAGTCTCTCCTTATCCATTGGTAAATGCATTTGCTCTTCCTTTATGTGCCTCGTTCGTTTTCGATCTCATTCCCTCACTATCCTTTTCACAGCTCTCTTAGCGACTCCAACCCGACTTCATTTTCCAGTGGTTTGAGCTAAATCAGTTTGAATTTGATTCTGTTGTCAGTTTTGATTTAAAATGAAACAACAGAACCGGAATAAATTATCGAATTAATTTAACGAGAAAATTATTTTCTAAATGCTGAGTTATAGGATTAGCGTTATGCCGCTAAGTAAGATTTGCTTCTATAAAATGTGTGTGCCTAAGCTGCAGTGGCAGAAGAAAGGACAGGAATATATGAAACAACAGTCCTCCTGCTGTAAATGCTTGGTTGAAATTTCCGCTAGGAAACCTTACATTTCTCGCATTTATGCAGGTATTGGCAGCATCGTTCTCTCATTCAAATCTCAGACCTTCGCAGCTGGCTTTCGTGCTGTGAATGTACCGTTACCGATTACCAATATTTAGTCGATTAGTGTTTAATTTGCGTCATTCTTTTCAGTGTATATGACAAATTCAATTGTAGGAGAGAAAGATTAATTATGAATGTTATCGTTAATCGGAAAATGAGATTTCAAGCAGGGATTTTGAAATGTTAACTGGAGAAAGTAATACGGCATCTCTTGATGTTATGTTTAGAAGCATACATTAGGAATTATTTGGTGATATTTGGAAAATACGTTCGGCTAGTATTAGGTTAGGTTAGTATAATGTTATTTAAATAACGGTTTATGTCGTTCTACGACGCCTTCCATTTCCCAATCTCCATGCTTCACGGTCATTCCATTATAGCTGTTAAATTATGTAATATTGATTTCTTTTACGTGTTGATGTAAAATTATCCAGAATTCCATTAATATTAATTTATGTATTTATCGATTATGTATTTGCTTTGTTTATATTAAATGTATCAGATATGTACATATTGGCTTGGTAATGTTCTTTTAAATCTTTTAGCTATAACTATGGGTAGGTTTGCGCAGGTTTTTCACACTTCCCCTTCCTAGTGTGTGTTTTTCTGTAGTGAATAATTTTTTCCCTAAGATCACTTAGGATTTTTATATCCACGTTTCTCAATTTTCTTTTTCTATCTTCTTTAATAAACAATTGTGTGAAATATGACGATGGGTTAGAGGGAAGAGGAGACTTTTAGTCTCAGTTTCGCCAAAATAAACACCGTTATTGTTGTTATTATCTCTTCTTCCTCTTCTCAGCATTTCTGCTGGAACAATCTCACCTGTCCCCTAGTTGGAAAGGACTAGGCTCTCAACATGGAGAGGGAATTTGTCCTAACCCATGTGATTCTTGGTTTTCCCATTTAATTAAGAAACTTGCGCACAATGTGGCACGTGTGTAATAGTACTGCAGAAATTACCAAAGGAATGACCTAAATGTCCCTTAATTTCCATATACTTTTTATCTGCCATGTTAGCTCTTCATATTTCTCCCTTTTTTCCATTTCAGCTTTTCGGATGTTATGGGAAAGAGGCACTGCTATTTCTATAATTATAGCATTTTTGTTGGCGTTATCAATTAATTAGTAAGGTAACTGGTATGTTGTAATTTATAGTTTTATCGGTCAAGAAGGGGTCTATCAAAATAGAGGATAGAGGACCCCCATGGTCGACCTCTTCTTTTCCGTCTTTCTGTCGGGTACAGTTCCAAAATTTGTTCAGGGAGTATCTTATTTCCCATCCGTGGCACTACATACCCATGCCATTTTAACTGCTGTGTTTTTATGCCATCTACTATGGTGTTATTTACTTTCATAATCTCTCTAATACTTTCGTTCCTTATACTTTCTCGTTGTATTCATCATACGTCACAGCTATAAGTTACTATGTTTTTTATAATATTATTGTACATTCTATGTTTATTTTCTTTAGAGATAGACTTGCCTCACAATGAACTGTTCAATAGGTTTATGTTTTTTCTACTTTGAGTGTATCTTTCTTTTATGATAATTTAGTAAAATATAGAAACTTAAATACTGATTTTTATAGGAGCACTCGAGTGCGTGGATAGCTAATTGAGCGTATATCATTCCTTGCTTTTATATTCTCTGGAAAAACTTTGATTTGCAGGCTCGAAAACTGACGCTTTCAAAGCGTAAAGGATTAGGATAGTAATCAGGGACGAATGGGGTATTTCAATCGGCTGTCTTCCTTTAAACCCCACAGCAGAGCTCTTATCTGTCCTTTGACGCATTTAACCGTGATTTGCCATCGTTGACAAGAGGTCTCTTGTATCAGAAATTACCTCTCGCGTACCCCCTTCATGTCTCCGACGCGGCGTTGATATTTATAAACCATTCCCCAATTTAACAACTGATTTTTCTCCCTTCTTTTCAACCGAAAGGTGCTATAGATCCTCTACCAAGCCAATCCATCTCGCTAGCTTTGAATTCCATCGGATATTCTCCTCTCGCAACCCTTTCATCTTCGCTCCAATCAACTTTCCCCTTAACCCCCGCGTACTCCATCGCTCCAACCGAACCTATCCCCTTTCCAAGGGTAGGGTTTTAACACGGCCATTGCATCCGATCTCAAACCACCGCCTTCCAAACCCATTTCCACGTGACCCGTCCAACCCACAACTCCCACGCTTCCAAACACACACGTAATGCCGACGGACGGTGGCTTAATCCAGGGACCGACGGCATTTAAATAAAAAAACGACGGAGTGTTACTGCCGAGAGGTGGAAGGTTAGCTGGTGGACGTGCGGGAGCGGATGGGAAATGGAAGAGCGATTGATAGAGAAGGAATAGGGGGAGGGCTACCATGTTTGCCTATGACTTGAAACCACCTCTATTTTTAACGTAGCACGCGAAGATCTCTTTCGAAATATTCTAGAATCATTCCCGATGTTTTAAATAGTTTTGGCGAGTGAAAGGTGCCTTTCCCTTATATTTTCATATCCGCACTTTACTACGGAACTGAAATACTGCAATACCTCGGCCTACAAGGGGTCTTGCTAATTATTGATCCAGCTGAAAAGTTTCTTTTAAGGTTTGTAGGGCTAAGCTAAGTAGCGTGAGTTCGGCTAATGAATTTTTCCATAGGTATGCACGCTCACATTAGTCCCCGAAAAATTCAAGGATTGGCAAACGCATTGTTGCCCATTCGTGCGTGTAGAGCGTGGCATTTTTTATTTTGATAAAAATAATTGTGTTTAATGAAAGATTTTGGATGTCTGTGCTAAAATGCGTTTGGTCTTACAAATGTGATTCTGAAACCATCTCTTTATCTTCGTTAGCCTATGAACGCGAGAGCTCGATGGATCATTTTATTGTTAAAACTCTCGCGTTGTTTTATAACTAGAGAGACACTTAATACGACAGAACTTGAAAAACTTTGTTTTCCGAAAACTCTTTTCCCGTTGTCATCCTGTCATCCATAATGCTTTACTTGCGAATAAATCAAAAGAATCGTCTGTATCCTAAAATAGTACATCTTTGCATAGTTAACGAAATAAGCTGAGCCAAAAAATTAAGAAGTTGATTTTAAACTTCCTGGCAATTTATCTATAATTAAAAGGAGTGAGGTAAAGGTGTTAAATTTTGCACATTGAAGTTGTGCGGCTAAATCCCAAGGAATAACAAGTGTGAAAAATATGCCCCAGTCATGTCGCTATTTTTCACACTTGTTATTCCTTTATCTATAATTAGTTTTTATCATGGGTTTTCTTTCTAGATAATCAACAAGTGCTCTATATTTAATAGCGTTACATTGTTTCTAGATGATTACTTTATAAGCCCATTTCCGATCACACTGTTGGCGTCAGTAAAGCAAATGATGATAACACCAGGTCTACTGAGCCTCATACACGCCATTTTCAGCCACCAAAGCTTTATTGCGAGTTCACAATAATTTTGAGTTCGTATTTCAAAGGAATTTTCCGATAATTCTAATAGCGTGTATATTTTTACATAGTTGACTCGATCCGGCATATTTCCGCTGAAAACGAATCGAGGATGCCTCCGCCGAAGTTGATTTTTCATGTCGACGCGCGGGACGAATATTTAGACAGCAGTCAAGCAAACATGCGCTTCTCGACAAAAAAATCCGCTCCCCGGAACGGAATTATTCCTCCGCTCATTCCGGAATTCTCTTGGAGCCCGGTCGCTACACTTGAGTGCGATGTCCTACCTATTCTCCGAATTCCCCATTCTGTTCGTCTCTCCAACGTCGATACATCCCCTCGGTGTCCTCGGAGGTCCCTCCCCATCGCCATTGGCTGGCGCTCCGGGATTTGGAACGGGCAAGAGGGAGGTATTGTGGTTCCGAGCCCATAATAAACAAGGAGAATGGGTAGGGTGAGGGAGTGGAATAATCCCGGTATCGTTGCGACTCACCTTTCCCTCAAAAACACCCTTCCCTCAACGGCCCCTGGGGGAAATATATTAATAACTCTTTTTTTAGGGTATGGAGCCATTCTCCGGCTCGGGCTCATCTGCGTCGCTCTTTGGGGTTTGGGGGTTTGGTTGCGGGATGGGTTGGGGACGTGAGTTGGACGTCGTTGAGGGGCTGGACCAGGAGACGCTTCAGTGGCTGCATTGTCGTGCTGGTGAAAGTAGCGTCACCTGGGGAGACCGTCAGGAAATCGCGGATTACGTCCTCCCGGGATCGCTCTCCCTTTTTTGGAGGGCGGAAAGGAAGGGTTGGGTGTTTGGCGTGCGTTTGAGAATAAAGATTTGCGGGTGTGGGCGGAAATGTTTATTGTACTCTTTTGTGTCCTACCCTCTTCCTTTCTCTCTCGGATGCCCCCGATTTTGCCTATTTTTTCCGTCTCCCGTTCTTCCTGCTCATAATCCTCGGTGGAGCTAGGAAAATAATTGCTTAGCATACTCATTGGTCTGAGGAAGCGGAAAATTTGGCTCGACTGTTTACGTGTTTGAAAATGAGAGATAAAATTTTTATAGAATGAACGGGGCTAGGTGGTTCTTCCATCCATCGTACACAACTATCTTGTTATATTTCGGTGGAATTTAGCTCATTTGTCATAACTTTCTTTCGACTCTTTGATTCCCTCCCTTTTTGGTTTAAGTTTTGTTGAAGAAAGTCGGAAACTATTGAGAATCATGTATCTTATTAAATAGGACAAGCTATATTTATTCCTTGCTTGAATCATTCATCTTGAATTATTTTGTTTCACTAATCGTTAAAGAGATTATTTCACTATTGTCTTTGCTTATATTTAAGTGTGAAAATGTCTGAAAATTAGTTACCTGTGTGATACGTTACCTTCTATATACATCCATGTTTTTCCATTTTAGCCGATTTGTTATGGCTCTCCTATTAAGAGATGAATAAAAAATCAGAATGAAAATTTTATTAAATTCAGTCCCATTAACGAGTAAACGAGCCATTCCCTTTCTGAAGTACCTGTGAGTGGAGGTCAATGAAGGTAGTTTATACTGCAAAGAATTTTTAGAGAAGATGAGATAATATTGATAAGGAAGCAACTATGTTCAATTATCTGTTATGTGTACAAATATTTGACGTTTTTTTTATTTCCGAGCCTTAAATTTACACTGATGAAAAAAAACGAAATAAATTCCCATCCGCTCTAATTTCCTCGTTTGCGTCAAACGTATAACAAATTATGGTTTAAGACTCACAGGAGGTAAATTCTTAAACTCTGCTCTGCCCCTAGTGCAGCTTGAGATTTTGTATTTGTTACAACATTCTCCTTTTTGTAATTTTTACGAAACATATCAAGCAATACCTGATGGAACGTCTCAGTAATTATTAATAAATTAGTAATTTTTGAAAGATATACTAGCCGAATCAATATGGCCTTTTCGGTAGATTCAGAGGAGCTGCAGATAGCATAGTCGTCGAGTATGCTTAGATTTTCCTCAATGATATGAAGGAAACCTTAATTTTTAATAAACTTGTATTCGTTTAAATTTACTTTTCTATTTCAGTAAAGCGTATAATGCAACAAGTTTTGCAACTAAATTGAAATTTGAAGTCTGCAAATATAGATAGGCGAATAATAGGCGAATAAAAATTACCTTTTCGATATGCAATCTAACTAATAGAAATTAACGCTAACGTCGAATTGGACTACCATAGCTTTATTTCAACAAATGACGTACTTTTTAGCACGAATATATGCATCAGTCGTTCCAAGTTTTATCTAAGGATTTGATTTTTGGAATCTAAAAAATGGAAACGCGCTTTTATGTATTGACAGATCGTAAATTTTTAATGCGTATAATTTATTTGAATTTTTTAACTTGAAACACGTTGGCCCCGACGACGGGGCTCCGCCACGTTTTTTATTATTTCCACCAGCGCGTATGACCTGAATATTTAAATAAATTCGGCCGTTACATATCGAAAATTCAGTCGAGGCCGCGTACCGTTTGTTTTCGCCGAATGTTTCCTTCCGAGCGGAAAGTTTTGTTTGCCTTGGCTTGAGGTATTCCATACATAGTCAACGGTCTTAAATGTCGAAGGAAACAAATTGCTTTTCCCGTTCCCTTTTTCCTCTCTCTCTCCATCGGTTATTGCCGCACTTCCATTCACATCCTCCTCATGCTTTTTTACGTTTCTTCTCCGCCCATTCTTCCCATCGGGCGCCGTGTCGTTACAAACTGTTGCCATCGCAAACAAAGCAAACGCTGGCAATATCGACTGTCTGCTTCCAAGTGCTGCGAGAGAGAGAGAGAGCGAGAAAGGCTGCGGAGAAGCACTCCCGCGTAATATTTCCCGGAAATCTTGGCGCAATTTTTTCCTGCCAATCTGTCATCGAGAATTTTTATTGCCGTGCGTTTTCCGAATCGAACAGGAGAGCGGATGATGAATTTATCATCCTCCGCCCTTCAAAACCCCGCGATTCTATGGCAGCTCGCATGCGCCCAATCCCCGTCTGAGGGCTTAAAATGCGCGAGCATCAATACGTTCTGAGAGCCCAATCCTCCGTCGCGGTTCGGAGGGTATCCCGCGGGAATTCTCGCAAAGGAAAAATATTTGAATAACGAGCCGCGGGGAAGCGTCGGAAATGTTTTCTGAAGCGTTTTCGTTATGGCCCAGTAATAATTAATTATTTATGGGTCGATGCACGAATTGATTACCGTAATTTGCTTGCAAGACTTTATATTGGCTTGCAGTGTTATCTGTAAGTTCTGTCACGAGTTTTTTAGGTCGCGAATCGGCGTGCAGCGAACTCCCGGGAACTTTAAAGAAGAGATGCGACGGTAATCCATCTTTGGTGTTAACAAGTGAAACGATGATTTAGTTAAGAAGGAAAAAAAATCGAAATGATCATTTGCTATTATGTAGCTGATGTTATCGTAAGTTGCTAATATGTTAATTATATATATATCGCGGAATTAACGAGTGCGTCAGTAACCGATCTTTTATGTTAACGTGGTGAAAAATTGATTTAGTTGTGGAGGATTGCAATTGTAATTTTCGCCCAGGTACCATAAATGTCCTTTACAAATGGGTTGCTTCATCAGAAAAAATCAAAATGATTATTTGATCTTATATAGCTAACTTCATCGTGAGTTGCTAATATGTTAATTATATATATCGTGAAATTACTGTACTGCTCTATTTTGAACTGCAAGAAAGTATGATTCCCTTGTGGGAATAATTTACGGAATATTCCCAAAGGGCTCTGCGGTGTTTATCGTGAACTACCTCATTTGGTATTTGCTAACAAAAATGTTTAGGTCATTGGTTATTGATATTAAGATTTTTAGCTTTCAATCTGTTATAGGTGTTTATCTGTTCTGATGATGAATTTTCGTTTCTCAATGCGAAGTTATATTCCTCAAATATTAATTTACCTTTCAAAAAAATACCAAAACTTTAATTCAACAATAGTAATGATTTTTGGTGGATTTATTTATTTAATTCAGAGAAACAATTCGGTATTTACCTAAAATATATATTCCTTAGCATCACTATTTTGATTTTATTTACTAATGAGTGTATGAGACTGGTGTTTGAGGAAAAGATTTAAGTAAAATTTTGCGTAGAAAATTGTAATTGGTCCCCTGATAGGTAATTGAGTAGCGCGGTCGGTCACTTTGGGCAAAGGAGCTACAGATTTCGTCCCTGGCGAAGTTTATGGTGTTGACATAGCATCATAAGAAAATTGGTAAACTACCTAAATTAATCGCTGGAGGAACTATTCCAGTACAGTAGATCAAAGAGGACGTTGTGGGAATCGATACACTGATCGCAAGTTACACGCTGTAACTGTCCCTTAGTTAGGTTATTGCTCGCGTAGGCTGTTCCGCTGATGATTTTATTTTATTTATTTTAATCTACATGATACAAAACTCATAGCATCTCCGTAGTTTGTTAGAAATCATTTCTTTAACTAATAGCAGAATCATAATTCTTGTCCTGGGTTCAAAAAATTACCCAAAAGGTACCTTTAGGCTGATAAAATCAGACATGACGATTTTTGTATTCACGCAAAATTGATAGTCACTTTTCATTTTTATTGTGAATTTTTTAATGGAAGTTTAATCTTCAAAGGTCCCTATACTGTCATGTGAGTAGCTCGTTCGCCATCGGTGCAAGTAAACCCAGGTTCGAATCCCGGGTTGGGAGCCTGGGGAGCCAAGATGTTAATCCACCATCGTAAAAATTTGGTAAGGTATTTGAAAAGGTATAGATGGCGAATCCATTGGTCATGGAAAGCCAATCAGGCGTCGATTATGTACGAGTCGTTGCACTAACCTTGAATCATTTCACAGTAATTGCCCATGCCAAAGCCTTGGCCCTCGAATCGGCTGTTGTATAATGGATTTTCTTACATTTTATATCTTTACCGCTATTTTGCTAAATAATGACTCTGGACTTTCACTGGTCTCGAGGCCTCTACTCTATTTTAGCGAAGAAGGTCTTCTGTCAGGAAAATGTACTCATCAAATTGTCGCTTTCTTTGTTGTTATTTACAGATCTTTGCTTATAATTGTGGGATCTCATCCGCATCCTTTCAACTACGGCTCAGTGATCATCTTAGAAGATATTTTCTCTGATCACATTCCTTCGCTTCTTTTTTCTTCTAACATTTAAGGCTTTGGGAAAACCTCTTTGATCAAAGAAACTTCTGTTTTCACCAAGGTACAATAAATATCCTTTGAAGATGGGTGGCTTCGTTAGAGAAGTAAAAAAAAAAGATCGCTATCGAACCCTTTATGTAAGGGCTTTTGTTTAATGTAACCTTAGGTAACCATGTCCAGATTTACGCTATTAATAATTATCTGTAGCCTTTTTTCATGATTTTGCCTCTGGTTACATGTATTTGATGTATTCCGTATCTTTTTTTGGTTTCGATTTGCTGTATTTTTGCTTGGTTTCTCCTTTTGAAAGTGAAAGCTGAAACACAGAAGAACGAGTGCTCTTGTTTTGTTTAATATATCAATGAGAAGTCGAATAAATGAGAAACATCACTGAAGTACGTTTGTTTGCAAATTTGAGTATTAGGGTATTTAAAAATGTGTTTATCCTCCTGTTGAATCACTTTTCTTTTAAAACTAACTTCTATTTGTAAAAGTATACTTGTATTTAATCAAAGATTTCCAGGTTTCAAAACTTCATTAACTGATTTCACACTCACTAGGGCTCCTGAATTTATCTCGATCAATGGTTACTAATCTTACGTGTTAAGCTTTTTACATATTTTGATTGCAAGCCAAATTACTAAGAACTAAGTTGTAGGAGCGTTATTAGTCGTAAGTTTCCTTTTGTGGCATTTTGGAGAGATAATGGGATTTTATTATTAATTATATCGCTTGATCAAAACAACTCACTACCTAAAATATCGATAAAAAATCACCATAACGATTTAGGAAACACCCACATCTACATATATATCCTGCAGGTTGCCTTTCGGCGTATGGCATGGATGCATGCACCATGACTCTACTAACCTAATCGATTACTTTGGAGTATCGTTCACGGAAAAAATTGAATTCTTGAAAGGAGTTGTTCCCTGGTATTAGAACGACTTATGTAACAAAGAGGATGCATTACGCCAGCCACATCTTCTTAGCACTTACTTTCTCTGAACTTATTAAATAAAGTCTTTGTTAAAATCTTCTATCTTCTGGAGATACCCATTCCGCGTCCTAAAGCGTTTGAGAAACACCGACGGATTTTTCGTAACAATTTTAACAATTAACATCACGCTCACTCAGGAAAAATAGGCCAAAGAGCAGTAATCTCTGAATTCAAGGAGGGATAATTTCATTCCGGAATCCCGCAAAGAATGACTTCCACTCTCTCACTCTTCCGCATAGTTGCACCCTTGAAATTCATCCTTATCTCAATATTTGATCCAAGCTTTCGCTTCGCTCTATTAACCTCATCTCCTCATCCTACGTACTTTCACTTGTTTTTCCTCTCCAGTACCAATACCTCTTTCCAATTTTGTCTTCCATCCAACTCTGCCTCACAACCAACTTTCCACATTCGCCCCCTTTTCCTCCTTTGCATCTCTTCGACAAAAGCCGGCTTGGATTACAAAAGATCCCTCTCACCCGCGTCCGTAGCAGAGGGTGGGTCACTGGGATTGCGAGAGGGAGATGCTGTAGAGTTCCGGATTTGCCTCTCTCCCTCTCTTTCTCTGCCGATGCTCATACTCTTGGTGCTGTTTATAGAGCTTCAAAGAGAAGCGCAGGAAGAAGTCCCTTCAAAGGGGAGCGTAAGAGTGAGCGAATTCTAGGAGAATGAATAGGAGGTTATCACAAGGGGAATAGGGAGAAGAAAGACTCAAAAGGGAAAGAAAGGAGCGGAGGAGGAGAGTTGATGAAGACATCGGATGGTTGTTTTCCAGAATCGTTAAAAATGGGATGGAATGGGAATTCTTTGATTTAAACAACATTTCACGTGGAGTTATTTTCTTTATATTGTTATTTTATTGGTTTGTGTATTAAATATTGTAGTTTTCCCGAGATAATTTACGAACCAACATAGAATATATGTGGTAATGAGAGTGCGTACATACAAGTGATAACATGAATACTCCAATCAAGATTTAAAACTGGGGTTTTAAAAATTAACTTGTTAAGACTGCGGTGCTATATAAATAGGCCAGACGGTAAGACACCTTTACATAAGAATTCACGAACGCAAGACGTTTTCGATACAGTTCACATAAATCACACATTGCAAGAATCCATTCACTAGAACTGCTTTTCGGATGTTTTGGTTCCATTAAAAGATAATCAACATAGTCCTCAAAGAGACGGTGTTTGAAAATCTTGCATCACTGATAAAGTAACTTACTAACTGTCATCAATTTCTGGTTTCATCCCACGTATTTTCGAGAGTCAGCCCAATTCCTTACTCCCATCCCGCCTACACACATTCCTTTATCCACTCCATAACTCCTCGTTTGTACACTCACTCCCTTCCCAGATTCAAACCTGAAGATGGTTACATTAGTGGAAACTATCTAAACGGCCAGTTAAATATGTAAATAGTACACGTTGGTTGATTTAAGAGGAACAAACTTCGGTGGAACTTTTATCAAGTTATTTTTATTTTTACCTGCTGTGGAAGTTCCCATAGGAAAGTTTTAACCCATCATATATTGTTAATACTCGCTAGAATACATCAAACTTAAAAAAATACCTACATGTGACCACGCCGGGAATCGAACCTGCGATCTCTTTCACTGAAAGCGCACTCGCTACTCACCTGGCTTGGCAGGAAGCACCGATATCGATTTCTGAACTAAAACTGAAATGAGAAATAATTCCGTAAGAAATTGAGTTAAGGAATAAATTTTACGATAAAAAAATAATAAATATTCTCACGAACCTCCGAAGTACGAAGTATTTTAATATAGATAGAGATTGGTACAAGTACAGATTGGTAAAATATGTTTGAAAGCTTTTCATGTTACTCACGGAATGATACTCATATTTTCTACAGGGAAATGGTTATTGGTAGGCAATGGAATTTTTACATCTTGAGAAAAAGCGTCTTGCTCCAACAAAATAGCATAGAGCGTGTTATACTGGGAGGAAGATTATCTATTACAAATACGACGTGAACTGAGTTTGAACGAATGAGTCGGATAGGCGCCATAAAATTGACTCATAAGACCCCCACTTTACGCACACTCGTTTCAGGCATGAAAAGAAAATGGGAAAACAAACTGTCGGACAGATGCTTAGGTATTTACCCAAGATAACGAAAATATGATTATGCTCCATAAAGTATTCCGGGAAGGGAAATTGGGAAAACGACACGCGCAAGTAACCGAAAGAGAGGGAGAATGCGCCGGCTCGGAAGAATGGAGAGAAATGTTAGCTCAGAGGAAGGAAAGAAAGGAACGGATGGAAATGAAGGGAGAATACAAGAGCAGGGAAGATAAATGAAGGGAGAGTAGAGGAGAAATAACGAGGAAATGTGAGGGAGATAAAAGGAGACAAATGGAGAGAGGGTAGTTTGGTATTATGGACGAGTGAGGGCGGTATATAGCGAATGAGGAGAGGAGATTGGCCGAGGAATGATGGAGTGAGTGAGACAGTGGACGTCTCTGGAAGATGACAATGGAATGAGCTCAGTGGGCGGCTGAAGGACGGAGAATGGAAGAAGGACCCGCAGGATTTTTATGGAATGTCATGAAACGTCAAAGAGTGAAATAATGTAGTCTTGGAATAATTGAAAGGTTTACATAGGCAACGGTGTACTACTCTCTCTTCTATCTCGGATGTGCATAGAAATTCATAAAGCGTCCTTGCGAAAGAATAACATGCCCATCGAAAGCACGGTGAATACCCTAAGATGTCTTTATGCTGGGCTTCTCGTCTCTGTTGACCAACTCTGAGGAGATTCTATCTAGCTTACGCTAGAGATGGTTTTAGAAACGTGAAGTTTTTTAAGTTAGGTGTTGAAAGAATAGAAAGCAAGAATTCGCAGTTCTTTCTTCTGTACCAAGTACGAACTTCACCAATTATTTGCGTATTCAATAAATATTAGGTTTTATAACGAAGGAAAGAATGATAGATAAACGATACTGACACAGGAGTAACTTTTTCGTAATTATTAATGCGAGAACTCCATAATAATAAACGTCCACAAGCCAAGAAAATAAATTACACGGCCATGGTTTCATGAAGAAGTTGCTTTGCTATGAAACCATAGTTATGTAATTGATTTTGTTGTCTTGTGGTCTAGGAAATGTTTCCCATTGTGGATTTTTTTGTGATATTTAAATCAAACTATACTTATTATTTAAAGAAATTTTTGCGCTAACATAGGTTTCCTTTTGATATTAAAGAATATAAATAGTGGGGTTAAATAATGTTTGAAGTTAGTAGTAGGTGATTTAGTATAAAGGTAAATTCTGGTAACTAAAAAGATGTTTCACTATTCTTTTTTTGTCGATTATATGGTAAGAACAACTGTTACAAATTGAGATCCATTTCGAAGTGCTTAAAAGTTTAAAGGTTTCTGGGCTCACGGATAGCCAAGTGGGCAACGTTGGTGGAAACCGCCTAAGGTTCGATTCTCATTGGGGGCCTACGTGCGAAAAGACCTCAGCATTCAAAGCACTAGAAAATGGAAGGTTTGCGTAACTTAAATTATTTTTTAATAATTATAAATGTATTCGAGTACTTACTTTTAAGGATCAATACTTCAGAATTTCTTTCGATTTCGTTATAAGAGAGAAGAAAAAGAAATTCTCTAAAAACTAAATTCTCTTTAATTAAAAAATGGAAGGTTTGCGCAACTTAAATTATTTTTTAAATAATTATTGATGTATTTGAGTACTTACTTTTAAAGATCAATACTTCAGAATTTCTTTCGATTTCGTCTTAAGAGAGAAGGAAGAGAAATTCTCTGGAGAAGATAATGAATTAATAAAATGTCTCATCTCTCAAAAATAGTTGAAGAAACATAGATTCGTGATGATAAAAAAATAGCCTGAAATATTTTCCAAAAATTAAACGTCAGCGGCAGCGATAAAATTTCGACCTTCGAAGGTACTTGAAAGGAAAACAATGAAAAGTTAAGAGTCCTTATCCCCTTTCGTTTTCTAAAATGCCTCGGCAGTCACCAAATGAAGTGAACACAACTTGTGCATTATTTATAGTAAAAACCTGTTCATACATCTTTCATTTACTTCTTTGTGTGACCCATTTGGAGATTATATCATAACTGATACTTACCAGTTAGTAATTTTAATTTTTTAAAATTTTTAGTTAGTAATATTTTTATCTTAAAGTCCGCGACGAAAATTCTTCGTTGATCATACCTTACAGGTAAAATACTTTATTGTTAAATACATGACCTGTTATTTGAATCTAGATGTATACGGCATCCCCAAATGATCATCTTAGTTAGTAAATATAAGCTAGTGCGATTACTTGAGTCGAACTGTATGGAAAGTACTCCATAAAATACAAGGCTACGTCCCTCAGAATTTAGTTCTTAAGTAAATACTTGAGATACGAAATACATTCCAGGTTTCCGATTATCAAGTTAAGAGCATAAATCAAACTTAAAAGATGAATATGGAGGTATAACGCAGGAGATGATTACTCTCTCAATATTATGATTTAAAAAATAAAAATATTGCGAAGAAATATGGAAAGTGAAAGTAAAGAAACGGGTTTTTGGATATTAATTTTGTTGCTTGAATCGCATAGACGAGGGCCCGAAAGAACGGGTACGGTACGTCCTTTCAATCTTTACCCGAAGCTGTAAACGGTAATGTATGAGATATCGCGTTCTATGACATAGTGCCAGGGGAATCGTCCCAAGAAAACTTACACCTTTCACTATTAAAGACTCCGATTTTCAAAGGCCCTCTCTGTTGCGCATGAGTTATGTCCTCATAATATAACTCAAACATCCCGAAAGCTAAGCAATATAAATCTTTCTCATAAGAACAAAGTTCGGCGCGGGGGTTTTTGCTCGCGTTTAGTCTCGTTTGACGTTACGGTCAAAAGAACAGCTAGAGATCTTTAAGGAGGCTATTGTCGAAGTTTAGGAACAAAAGAGGTGTAGTTTCGGGAGGGAGCGTGAGCAAAAAGTGCCAAGTTTTTTTCCGGGAAGGAAGGATGAGGGAGGATGGAGAGAAAGGAAAATCTGCGGACTTTAGGGAATAGCTGAGAAGGTACATGAGAGGGCGGGGATCACGGCAAAGGCTACAGCTGACGAAGGTCGCGGAAGGGAAGGGATTTGAGAAAGAAGAGTTTCGTATGAAGGAGGAAAATAACGGCTGCGATGTAAACAACAAGGGAGATAAGTCCTTAATTCTATGGCACGGCGTCCCGTTTAGCCTATCTTTTATGTATGATCCTTTGTACTCATTTTCTTCCCTCCGGTGTTTTTGACGTTTTCCTCTCCATTCTTAATATTGTCTCCCTCACACGTGGATTACGTATGCTTTCGCTTGCTATTCCTCACGCGAATGATTATCAGAATAATTTACGCGCAACCCCTCCGTCTGTTATTACACTGACTGGTATTTTCCATCAAATTCATCGTCGCTGAATATTTTTACCACGAAATTATTAATCTAAAACGTAAAGTTCTAATTTAAATGTTTCATCATTTTCTATATCCCGGAGGGTATTACTCACTTGAAGGTTTATGTGTAGTAATAGGTTGGAATATAATTGTCATAAATAATATACTAAATCAGAGTGATTAACAGTACACTGTATAAATAATGACTTTTAGTAGAAATAAAAAACACCGTAAAAATTCCACAATATATTACCTTAACACGACCGGTTTCAACTAGTACATAGTCATCAGCAGGTCCTACCATTGATTATATAATAACAATTATTTAATTTCAGTCAACTATCCGTTATATTCACAAGAAAAAGGAAATTGGTAACTTGGCACGATAAGGCGTACACCTAGGAAAATTCCTAGGAATTATTCGTTATCTTTCCTCTGTAATAATAAATTGAATTTTTCATTGAATTTCTTTGAAATAACGCAGAATTCCGTATCAGTTAACTAGAAAAATTTCGATGTACTTCAAATTAATTACAGCATGACAAACTTCGGTGACTTCTAGCTGAAAAATTCTCCTTCCACTCATTTCTATGATTTGAGTTATCGGCTTATTAAAGGCTTCTCTGAGGTATTGTGTGACTTTGTGAAATTTAGCAGCAGTTCTTAAGTAACCTGTGCGCTTTGAATCTGTTCACATGAATCATTTTATGCACGCAAATAAATTAGTCGTAATCATTTGGAATATTAGTCTGCAATCGTATTCTTCTCTTTAAGGTTCGAGTTTTCCTTTAATAAACGTAAAATTTACAAGGAAAAGGCAGCTCTAAGCGAATGGTAGTTAGCTTTATCTTTTATCTCAAAGGTAACATATGTGTCCTGCATTAGTGATAAAGATGCGAGAGCTTGGAAAAACAGCAAGGTTCGCGCAGTTAAAGCGGATGATAGGAAGGAAAGACGCAAGCCGTTGGAGGGAAAACGCGAAGTTATAAAGGAGCCGAGATAAGGAAATAACGGCAGAGAAAAAGAACAAAAGTAAGTAGTAGTCGGCGTGGGGAACCGGATAAAATGTTCTTATTCGGACTTTGAAGAGCGGCTGGGCTTAAGTGCGTCACTGCAGACGCGGCGATCATTAAATGACAAGTCGGTTTCATTAACTCCGCCATTAAAACCAACCGGTGCAAGAACGCCGGACTTAATTGAGGTATAAGGATTCCTTGTGACAAAAGAGGTAGGAAATTAGGACCAATTTCCCCAGATTTCTCCGTGACCATAAGTTTTTCAGGGCGGAGACGCCCGCTTATTATTTCCTCGTCGCCGGGGCCTATTTATAAACATTTTCAACTTTGACAATCTCCACTGAAGCGCGCGCCCCGAGACGACAAAGTCCTTTTTATTTACCTTTATTATTCTCAAGAGGCTGTCTTGGGCGAAGCGGAATGAATTCCTTCCTCCGCCTGGAACGGGAGCTATAATTGCGTCCATTTGTATTAGATGCAGCGAAGAATAAGAGAGATTCTACCTTTGTGGGTTTAACAACGCGTGAGGGGAAAGCTCTCTGTCTGCCGAACGAAGGAACGAGGTATAATTGTAGAAAAAGGAGTGGTTTTACTTAAAGTTGAGATGTGACAGAAGTGTGACTCATGAGGCTTATGTCGCCGCCGTAGTGCTTTTATATTAATGAGCGTTTTATTACCAAGTTCGCGATCGTACGGACGCTTATCTCTCAGGATATTTACACGAAAATGAATTTTTCACGGAGTAAAACATGTTTCAGATGTAACTGTCATCCGGTAAGTAAATTTTGATAGAAGAAAATTTTTGTTTTTCAGTGGAAGCCAGTTTTTCTTTATATCTTTGTGGGTTTTTCGGTTTGCATCTAGAAACTAGGTTAGTGTCTAGGAGTGAGAAAATAGTACGTATTTACGGTTAAAATGGATCAGAGAAAAATACTGTATTCCGAACGGTCCGTAAGTCGAGACACTGCTTTATTCATAATTCTTAATATCTACGATAAATGCATCAATTAATGGCGGAAGAAAAGAAAAATGGAACACGGCTGTTAATTAATGAGTGGTTTAAAAACAATCCGTAAGCAGTATGTTGGCAGATGGAACTAGCGTTTGAACGCAAACGGGAAGACCCAGATTACCTATTTCTAGGAATTAGCTGATGCGCATTTCGGAAGCAAACTTTCCATTCTCCAGAGGTCTACAATGGGAATTTTTTCATCGCAAAATCATTTTTTCCTATCGTGGAGAATGAAAAGTTTGTTCCCGAAATACGCATTTTACAATTCTTAGAAATCGGTGATCCAGAATTTCCTGTTAGCCTCCAAACGCGAGTTCCATTTGCCGGAAAAATGCTCGTGGCTCGTGTTTTTAAACCTTTAAATTAATAGCGTGTAAGCCAATTTAGCTACGATATGTGGTATTATTTATTATTATAAATCATTAGTTATTAATTACTGATATCTAATGTACGTATTCTCTCAATTTCTCTTCTTTCCATATTACATCTGGGTCATATCTCGAGGACAGCACAGATGGATGTCGTAAAATTTGCCTCAGAATGTCAATAAAACGTCGTCATATCGCCAGCCAATAATTTTTTTGGTCCTTTCTTCTATATTCGGAAAAGTTCCATCCTTTCCAGCTTATGCAAACATGTCTGACCTCTTTTATCGGTCGTGAACCTAAATTAGAGCCCCAAAATTTTCGTGGGGCATGCATCCTTCATCGGAAATATGGGTGCCTGTGAAAAAGGCGAAATGCTCTCAGTTCTCTTGCTGAGAAGTGGCTGTTTTGATAAAATTTTTCAGCTCAATGAGGAAGCAGCAGTATTCAGCATTACTTTTTCATTGCTCAAAAGTTAACCACGATGATAATTATTGCCCTACAAATGTAGATTTTTGTAACACGAGATGATAAGCATTCAATTTAGACGTCCACTTTGCTCTTTTGATTCTGTTTTTAATTAATGGTGACAACAAGAACAGAGTTTAGCCACCAATAACCAACGGGAAAAAGCAAAACTGTCTATTTATTTGCTGTACATACCCTGTAATGTATATTGTATCCTATGATGCCACCACGGTTGATAAACCAGTAGCTTAATAAATGCTTCCCATTGGTGAGTTTTCGTTTTTTGGCTGTGGATCTTTCATCTCAAGTTACGCCAGACCGTATTGATTATGACAGTGATTTATATTGGTTATTCATTTCATTTTATCAGTTCTTATCTTTTAATATACGCATTCTTATGGTACGATTGTTATTCACATTAGATATAATTACTAGAGGAACTTACGTGCCGTACTTTCATTTCGTCGTCTTTCTGGAAAAACGCCATTAGAGATTTGTAAAAATTATCAACAACAACCATGCTGTCAATTCCTTTCGGCTCGACTTCGTGGTAGGTTTCGGTTAAAAGCTGTGTCCTTTATTATTCTCATCGTTATCAACGAACATTATATCGCTGCTACGACAGCATTTGTAGATTTAGGAATTCCTATTCTACCTGCCATTCAAATCATAGTAAATGTGAATGTACCTTAATTCGCTCATATAACATATAAACGTGAAATTAAATTATATACATGCATATATAGAGATGCTACGAGCACAAAACATGAGGAAAGTGGGAATAAAAATTCGCAGGAAACGAGACCGACGGAGATGAGTCCAAAAGTCTGTGATTTTTTCCTCCTCACTCAGCCGCTCCGAAAAGAGTCCCGACTTTATAATACATGATGCATGCCAAAGCGAGAGAGCGAAAAGTCGCTTCTTTGGCAAAGGCCATTGAAACGAGGATAACGGATCGGCGGATAGCTAAGGAAGGGAAAAAGCACTGCGAGGAAAAAGGTGAGCGAAAAGGGAAATTCGGAAGCTCAGGTCGAGTCGACGGGTACGGCATGGAAGGATCCTCGGTTAGATGAGCACAGAAAAGGTTTTGATGGGGTTCTTGAAATGGCAATTCTCGACACAAATGAAGCACGATGGACGTTTATCTCCATTGTATCCTTTTATTGCTTAGGTAGAATTTCATGGATCGTCACATTTAAAACAATGAGGTTTGAAATAGTGGGAAATTGGTGATGTGATCGATGAAGTGATGCGATGATCTAATGTATTAGTCATAAATTGACACACAAATTTTCCTGATGAAGCATGATTTCTGATGGCTGGTTATATCCTCATCCCCTTAACTATATACTAAATTAGAGTTCGAGAAAAGCTTCAAAAAGCCGTTGTTTGCGAGCAAACTAACCGTTGAAAATTTCCATCCAGCGGGGGCTATGATTCTCAGCGGTCGCGCTTTACAAGTGCTGTTCTCCATTCAGATTTTGATAACTACATTGTCATATTCGGGAGAGAAGAATAACCGATTACAACCAATTGTTTTAAATGTTACGATCCATAACTGATACAGTTATTCTCTCCCGAAGATGGCAACATATTTGCCGAATTACGTATTGAGAACAATACTTGCAAAGGGCGACCACGGAAAGCCCTAACCACCGCTGGCTGGGAATTTCCAACGGTTAATTTGCTCGCAAACAACGGTTTTTTGGAACTTTTCTCGAACTCTAATGTCTTACCACAGCAATGTTCCTTTTGCTTATAGAGTCATCGTATACTAGAAGGTTTGAAGAAGGAACGAGGCTTTCTAAGATAGATGGGAAGTAATACAGTTTGCCCTTGTTTTCCACATTGGAAGAGAATATTATCAGGGACAAAATCAAGCAAATTCATCACAGCAATGAACATATCTGATAAAGGAATGGATGAAAGATAACTTTCTCACTGTCCTGCAGCAAAAACGATAAACATCCGAATTATTTCGATAGTGTCGGCCGTTACTCAGTGATAAAACATGACAAGAAATAAAAATCAGTACAAGTTAAAAATTTTAATGAGCACTATATTACAGAAACAGAAAATTTTACCAATCGAGGTTTCATAGTAAAAACATGAAGTATATCGAACTATTTTTATTCCTAAAACAGACGTAATTGTCGACATATCATATTTCTTCTGAAAGTGCTCCTCTCAAAGGAGCTAAATTATGGATTATATTTGATTTGTCTTTCATATACTTTTGGTTAAGTTTTCTTATCGTATGGCGAATTAATTTATTTTCTGTTTTCAAGTAGCGTACGGGCTTGAATGCTTGAAGAAGCAGAAATGCAGTATTGGGTCAGGAATGATTTTTCCCTTTATGTTTGATCATCTCGTTGAGATCACGCGATATTGAATTTTGAACCTAATTTTGTGCTGTTCATAAGCGTAGGTTATATTTAATAAACCCTCGAATATGTGTTGCTAGAGTCAAAATCAAAAATTATTATTATGTTATTTTGTTCCTCAGTTATTTCTAAGCTATTTTTGAAAAATAATGTACGATTGTATATTTACGATTATAATTCGTTATTAATTTATACATTCTTAATCGTTTATACTTTACTGTTTCAACTGAACATAATTTCCTACCTCTAGACCAATATTTTAGCGAAGAGAAACATGTTTTCAAAACATTCAGAATAGGCATCCTTCATAAGGGTTATTGAGATATCTGTAGCCATTAAGATTAATAAGATATCCGCAGATTACTTCCTTATTAACTCTTTGTTTTTCCTTATTAACTCTGCCATTAAGATATCCGCAGATTACTTCCTTATTAACTCTTTGTCTTTCCTTATTAACTCTGCCATTAAGATATCCGTAGATTACTTTCTTATTAACTCTAACTAGTTACAGCTTCAGGCAAAGGATTTAATCCTCTCGACTTTCTGAAGAGTATTCTCCATACATAATTATAATATACGTTAATTTTCGAGAAAGGAATACACGATCGAAGTATGAGCTGAAAGTAAATACAAACAAATAAAAATCACTCATGCTTGAGAAAGGTTTTTTTTTTATTTGGTAGCGGTGTATGAATATAGGATCGGACGAAATGCATATTACAACATTGAATCCTGATTTAAATACCAGGTAATCCAAGGATACTTGGTAATACCAAGGATTAATCAAGTATATATATTCTATTTATCCAAAAAGGCAAACTTCCTTATTGTAGACGCTGAAATGAAAGCCCTTCATAGTATTAAGTGTATTTGACATATCTTCTCGGAAATCCGAAATGAGGGATCCCTAGATAATAATTAAAATCGAATAACACGAAAGAAATTCAAACCACACAAATTACAAATTCGCTTTACATTGAAGTGGTATGTCAACAAATTGCAGATGTCCATAGTGACTATTAGGCATGCGTTAGGAAAATACTAAGGGATTTGAGTGAATGAGGAAAAGGGACAATTTGTACGAGTTTTCCTCAAGGCTCTAGAATCTCCAGAGGCAATAGGTTAATCTATCCTATGATATGAAGGGAATCAGTTAACAACGTGGTAAACTTAACATCTGTGAATGGATGTCAAAATGAAAGCTATGACACGTTACGACGATTGTTTTTATTTAAATCGATTTCTTAGAATATATCGTATTTCATGAAAATAAGGTATTGATTTTGTCACATAATTCTAGGCCAGGGGTTCCTTACCTTTTTGGTTACGTACCCCCGTGGTCTAACGTAATATACCCCCTTTTCATTACGATAAGAGGTAATGTCTTAAGTTCATCATGCTTCTTTGAAAATGTTAATATTTTTACACGGATGTACCTAGTAGACAGTACCATTATTAAATATCTTCTGAATTTTGTTAACTTACCTGACTTTGAAATACTTCAGTAATATAGCTTAATTATTTAAAACGTATTCCCGTACTATCTGGAAATGCTTTCCTTTTTGGGGTACCCCAGTTTGGAATCCCCTGTCTTAGGGTACTGAAGACCAACTCTCTGGATTGCATAAAGGGTTAAGACCTATAGTTCTTCATATGATTTTCAAATATATATCGTGTTTTATGGATATACAAGCCTAAGGAAGATTATTATTTGCTGCTTGTATGGTTTAAATGTTACCATTAAACCCATAAACCAGAGAGATATATATTTTGCAATATGAAATTTTCTAGCCTCATTTACGAAAGGTCCTACATTTAAGGATATTATTATTATCGTCCGACTCTCTTCTAATGGCCAGCATGCGAATATATAACAAATGCCGTGGGGTACTTTAGTCAATTAATGCAATATAATAATAATTAGATCTTGAAACACCCAAAATTTTAGTCAACATTCCACCCCAAACCTTTTTTTTTACAGAAACGAAGAAGAGCAAATTTATGTTTAAGTTTAAGAACAGATTACGTCTAATTGAAAACACATTACTTTATTTATGAATATAATTGCATTGAAAAGATGAAACAACGATCTTCAATGAATTGCTGATGCTAAAAATCATTCAAAGTACATACATACATAACTTGCTCCCCGCGAGGTCTATATAAGGTAACTTAAGACAGCCTAAAATATTCTACTTTCTTTGTAGGAAGTTGGAGATTTGAGAGAACCATACGAGAAGCCGTTCGTAGCTTTAAAGTGGATTCAGGGGCACGCATGGCAAGGATGGGAGGAGATGGAAAAATATGGCGATTTTTCGCATCGGGTGTCAATGGTAGTGAAAGGTTTGATCAAAGCGCAGGGGAAGCGAAGGTGCGATGTGTGGAGATCGGCGATTGTTTGGGAAGAACGGGAGGAAACATTGGAATTCAAAGGGCTGTGAATGTCTGTGTGACCGTTGGAGATGACCAACTCCTCTCGCCCTTCTATAGGAGCAGCTGTTGGAAAGTATTCCACAGAGATGAGTTGGAATGTAGCTTAAGCTTGGAGGTAGAACGCGGATTTGTACACCCCTTTCTTGTTCGCCTTTCAAATTCATTTCTCTTTTCTTGACGTTTTTCACGGAAGGAATGAAATTGTAACCTCTCCAGAACGTATCCCTGAAACAGTAAGCCGTCGGTGTCCAACGTTTGTAATGAAGGTGTAACAATAGGTTTCCGGGCGAGTGATTTTTGTGTGGATGAATGATGGTGGGAATTTCGAGGTTTTATTTCGTTCGGAGGTAATTCGTTGAGGGCTTCAACATTTCATACATTTCCCAACTTCCGGGTACATTTATTTAACCTCGTGGAGTTTCAAAAGCGGCATTGAAACGGGGCGTTGAACCCTCTCTTGTTCTCATTTGTTTAGATTTTTAAAACGATTTACCGTGTTTTAAAGTAAAAAATATGTCGGAATTATAAGTATAATAATATGTCGGAATGAAATGATTAACGGGTATTTTTAAAAGAAAAATTCGCAATTTATCTAAGAAAGCAGATTGATTGATGAAATGTTGAGGGAATAAATTTAAACTTTGTTACGTCGAAAGCTCGTTGCAATGCAGTAAGAGAAAATTAAATCAAGATAATTTGTTATCACTTTAAAAGACTGATAAGCTTTAACAGAAAAATCCTTTCATTTGTTTTTTTATATTTCTCCCTTTTTCCCATCCTCTATATTTAATATGCCACAGAATTTCTTGTTCTCTTTTTTTTGCTGCACTATCCATCATATATGTGCTTTATTGTACATATTTCTTTTCTCATTTTACTGGATTACGAATTCCCCCGATTCATTTTACCCCGAAAAAATCTCTGTAGCTTAACCGATATAAATGGAATTTAACGCAGTATCCACTAGATGATTCGCACAATACAACAATATGAAGTTATTCTAATGTACAAGCTATTGGTTACGTTAGTAACAGTTATTAGATATAATTAAGGGAAGAAAAGTTATTTGTAAGACTACTGAGATTTCTATATAACTACTTATTAGTTGGTGCTGATCATATTAATACTTATCTGTTTCCTTCACCATCTTAATGAAGGAATCTTAAATAAATGTGCATCCCATCAATGAATGTATAAGCTCTAAGTGGGTAACACATCGAGCTTCAATTTTTTTTTAAGTAGTGGGAAATTATTGACCACATATTGAATTACAATCAATTAATACACTTATTGAGCTTCATTGAAACTCGTACACGCTCTCACGTTTTTTTGCGTCAACCTCAAAACAGTAATTTTTTTATTATATCTTTATTTTTGGTGTTTTTATTTTGCACGTAGTGTAATTGTCTTCTTTTCTTGTCTCTTGCTTTGTACAATCCGTTAAAAATATGCAGCTGAATAATTTAAAATTATTCACGAATACACTGTATGAAATCTTTTACAAATCTAAAATATCCTAAAAATATTAGGACTCTCTATTTTAGATAATTCAAATCAAAGCTCTATTTGGTACTGATCATCTTGAACCTCATACTTTATTTTATGGGAAGTTTCTGCATCTACGAAACGGCAAAACATACAAATGAAGAATGGTCAGCCTTTTCTTTTAATATATACATATATAAGTTTCCCTGCCGTTATTGGGTTTGCCAGCAATAAATTCACAAGTAGAAAATATTTAGGAATGATATTCTAGAGCTGTCTTCTTGAATAGGAGATATAAAATAAAAATCGGAATGATTAATCTTCGAGGAGTAAGTAGAGAGAAATCCTCCTCGAATTTTCATAATTAGGAAGAGTTCTGTTATTGATTTTCGATTAGCGACAGATCCCACGGACTAATTATCCTTTGATAACTTCTCATAACTAACGTTACTAATACTTAAGAGGGGAAAGAATTTATTAGATTCTTAATTAGGAGGAGGCGCTCGGCGTCTCATTTTCTTTGAGGGGATTTACGCGGTCTGCGGAAACTGGCTCGTGGATTAGTGCAGATGCAGTCCCTTTTTGGCGCGCACCGGGATGAAGGTCGCGCCACAGGATAGATTCTTGGGAACGGCACCAGGGCGACACGATTTATTTAAACTCATTTAATTTGATGGGCGAGCCGTCCTCTCACGTTGGAAGTTTTCTCCCACTCAAATCCCTTTCTCGGAAGCAGCGGTTGGGAAGTTTCCAGGGAAGCGACAAAGGGGTTTTTGCTTGCTCTTTTATCACCCAACTCCAGACATTATACTTCCGAGAGAAGATATCTGAAGTGGGCTGCCCGCAATGGTTAAGGCGGCGACGGCAGTTGCAGACTCCGTAGAGTGCATTTGGCGCCCCCTCCATAACCCCTTGTTTCAGTTTTCTTCCCATCATTACCTCCCTCTTCCAGCGAACCGTTTTCGTTACGGCTATTTCTGCCTTTCTTTGCGTAACTCTTGCTCCGAGTTAATTTTCTGCTTATCTTATATCCTCTCAGGAATTTTCCTCCTTTTGATCTCGGAACTTTTTCTTTTAAGAATTCAAGTATTCGCTACAATGGAAAAAGAATGCCGTTTCCTTACAGTGCCCCCCGTTTCTGCTAGTTGTTTCCTTTAGTAGCAATGCTCTTCAGTGCTGACGATATTTTTTCCAGAAATTTCTATGTGGCTGTCAATCTGTGGATTCCAGTTAAGGAATTGTATAAAAAATGGCTTAATGACAGAACATTTATTAAAGCACAAGTTAAATAAACTACACGATCCAGGAGTTGTACGGATGATACAGCATCGACTTGATTAAATAGCATCGCTATGAAACCTGAGTCGTGTAGTGTATTTAATGTGCTTTAGTAAAAGATGTGTCACGAAGCAACTTTGTGTGGATTAATACCACGAAGAGAATCCTGAGTCTGAGGAGTTTAAAAGAATTTAGTTTTGTATTTTTCCTAATTATTTCCTAACATTTTTTGGGCATATGATGTTAAAATTTGATCCCAAAATTGCCTGTTTACCCTAATGAAGCGTATTTTTATGTTTCATTCGTCAAAACTGATTAAAATTATTAACCATTACGGAAAATGTATGTTCCGCGCAAATATCGTAATGAATAACGTTTCCGAACAGCTGCATCAATGAGACCGAAAATTATAATTTGAAAAGAGTGAATTAACAACTCTTTGAAAAAGCTGAAGGATTTTTTGCGGTTAATTTTTAATCGAATTTTTACAATCATTTTCACCAATTACTGCTTTTGATGTCAAATATGAATAACTCTGCAAAACTAACGTTCATACTTTCATCCATTTATTCTGCTCTGTTTCTGTTTTAGCGCGCAAAATTAAACAATTCCGTGAAAGCAAACAAATTGAATTTCTGTTGAAAATTAAAAGTCCTCATCTCCCACATTGATCATTGCATTATGGTTGTTGTGTGATTTTGAGGGAATTGTTTGGTTATCGTTGCCAGGTTGTTCTCTCAGTATCCTCGGGCACTAACAGAGAATACATCAATTCCGGTATTATTCCAATCCCACTCTGGCATTACAGGCAATGGACCTATAAACTCAGAGCATGAACTTTATATTTCGAAGTTTCCTTACACCCTTTCGTTTATATTTCTTTCCTGCGTTTTCTTGTAAGTTATCCTAACTATTATCCTGTACTCTCACGCCTTTTGAAATATTTACTCACTGTGGTTTTTGTCTAGTTTTGCTTGAATTTCATTGAATAACTCGTTTATTGTAGCTAATTGGGTTCTTAACATATCCAACCTCTAAAACGTAAGTCACCGATTTCGATTTATCAAATTTTTGCTACAGGCATTGTCTTCATTCACTACGTTTTTCACGGAATGCACCAAAAACCTCGGAGCTCTTTCCATCTGTTTCATTCTACATTCACGCCTTCGCAGACAGATTACTCTTAGTTTTAATACCTCCATTTTCAATCCGCGCATCATTATCGGAGCGCCTTCTCTCTTCCTTTCACTTTCCCACCTCACGTCTGCATCGCTTTTTCAACTCTGCAACCCTCACCACCATTCCGTATCCACCCTTCCATTCTTCTGGCTTCGGAATCATTCCGCGGACACCATTTCGTCTCGAAGCTGCCACCGCGCTCAACACCCATCGCGATATTGTTCCGCCTCGGCGTCAGAAATTGCCGCCTTCTCGCCTCGCGTGGAGTAGAGCGGGGTCTCGACAGCGAATCTCAATCCAGAAACATTAACCTTCTCCTCCCGTTGAGGTTAATGAAGGCAAGGAAAGGAGGGAGTCTTCGTCGAAGGGCTTAGATATTCTGTCACATACTCAGGTGCATTTCTGTGGAGTCTCTTCATGCACTCAGCGCTCGGAGCCATATCCCTTTCTCCTCGTTGCACCTTTGAATAATTCTCGTGTCGAAGGCAGAGGAGTGTCGGCTGGGGCTTTTCAAAAGCCCGAAAGGGAGTTTATTGCAGGATTGTCTGGATCACAGACAATGAGAATGGCACGGGGCTCTTTCGAAGCACAATGGAGGAGTGCCTTTTTGCGACTCACGAAGCCGCAAAGCTCTTTCGTTCCCCCGTCGACGCCCTCGTTTTTTTCCGAGCGCGGATCATATTTTTATTTTCGTTCCAAACCGGCAACTTCCTTAACAGGATCCTTTAATTAAGGTTTTAAATTATATAGAATGGCGCGGCGGGATTTTTTTCCGCGCATTTATTAACCCCAATCTCGTCGGTTTAGTAATTTCGTCCCAGGAGGGATTTTGTATTTACTTTCTCTCGTGCCTCGTATCGGATAATTGGAAATCTCCTTTGGTTTCGTGGGTTTCATCAGATGGGAATGGAGGGAAAGCTTCTCTGGGGTTAAATGTGGGTTAAATATCTTCCCTGTTTCCGATATTTATTTTATAGGACATGTTGTCTTTTATTTTGAGAAAATAAAATCTTGGGTATTTTGGAATAATTATCGCTATAAACTTATAATTACAAATAAATAATGTTACCACAAAATCCCATTTTGTATCCATATAAATTTAGTTTACAAAAATTCTGGCTAGAAAAATTACTTAGTAATTAGATGGATTTC
>KZ308213.1:246554-297347 GCA_000376725.2 Ladona fulva | reverse complement strand
TTTCGGTGTTTAAAAAACTCTTTTTCTGAAGAAGTCTTTGAAGACGCCGATATTTTCCCGAAGCCCGAGGTTGATTTTGGAAGTGGAGAACATAATTATTCACTCTAAGGCACAGAGCGAAAATTCAAGAAACTCACATTTAAAATACAAGATTAGGCTACGAGCGTATTTCGAATATTTTCCTAGACTTCAAAAACGATTTCCCTATTATCCATTTTCATTGGTTACCGTCTGCCAAACTCTTCAACGGGCAAACATCTCTAATATCTCAGAGCTTATGGAGCAGCATCAGTATTTATGATGCGTTATTGGGTCTTCCGCAGTGCTCTTATTGTTATTTATTTCCAAATAATTCATGGAACTACAAAATTAATCTCGAATTTGTCGAGTATCTCATGCCCTCGTATCATCGTGTTAAACCACACAACATTCTTCAGCGTTTGATGATTCCATTGCTCATTAAGTGATCTGAAATAGTCATAGATACGATCATTAATAATGACTCTCAATTTCATCGCGTAAATATTCCTCCGCATTAGGCTGCAACTGTTAATTAAACCATACGCAATAATACCATCAACAACTGCAATCGATTTCTATCCGACGTTACTTGATGGGTCTCAGAATTCAAGAGAAGCAGTATGTCAGCGCTTTGCATAGTTTAATCAAAAGCTTTCGATCATAATTTGATTTGATTAATCGGCTCATTGTTGCATGAGCGTTGTAATCAATCTAATGACACGAATTGCATTAAGATTAATCAAACGAGCCGTGCGTAATAGTATCGGCTATGGTCCATCAATCATGGATAATGAGTATTAATGACGTCTTCGGGCGAATTTTGAACGCCTCGCGCTCATCCCCCCTTCGCCTATCTAAGCTAAACATTTACTTCGCGCTTTTGAATGAAATCCTATCCTTCGCGTTCCACAAAATATCGTTAGTACAGGTTTTGTGGGCATGAGGGCCGCTTGGAAGTGTTCAGGTTTGAAGCAAAAGAGGCACAAGTCGATGTCTTACTGCCACGAAATTCTATGAGGAAACCATAATTTCTATTTTCCTAATATTTTCGTTTTATTAGAAATCACACCGATATGAAAGCTTTTAAATGTATTATAACTGAGCATAATTTGTACGGATTTTCGAAAAACCTCTCATTCAAGTATTCCTAACAGGATGTATCAAAATAATGACTTAAGGTTTTTGTTTGCTATAAATCATTTGTGCCAGGGGATTTGAAATTCCGAAATATTCAACTTTCTACAAGTGATTGCTCTGATGTACAGTGCGACTGAAATCTTTGTGAAATAATACGGTACGATTTTATTCCCTTGAGTTGCTGGTAACCTTACAGCGTAAGTTCGGCGGGTATTTGCAGTTTCCCGAGGAAAATTTATTTTAAACACTTTACTAGAGGTATAAAAGAAAGCGAAAAGTAGGTGGAATCATCGGAGAAATTAAATCACATTTGATAGGAAAATAGCAAAAGACCTTTTGCACAAACTTATTTTTGATTTTACAAAGTAATCTAATGTAGTGCGTTTCGTTTTCTAACCAAATAGTTCAACTAAACAATCAGTCCCAATATTTACATTTAAGTGGCATATTTGACAGTCATTATTATGTAGTATTAGTAACAAAAGTATGACTAATTCTGTCAAAAGTATGACTATTTCGTTATAAACGTATATTGAATCATCAGATATACGAAATATTCAAAATCGTATCCTTTAGATTTTCATACATCACATGAAAAATTAATGAAGATTTACAGTAGCTCTACATCGTCAGTTATTAAGAATACTGCACGACATTTTTTTATAAATAACTTTCCGAATTTTTTTTTTAATTTCCTAATTTTAGTGCATGCACTAAAGGAGGCCATCGTAAGAAAGACTACCTCATGATTATAATGTAAAGGAAAAGATCTCACACTTTTCGTGAGCCTGAATAAAAGTGAGTGGTCGCTTAGTTAGAAAACCAACACTAATTTGTTTGGTTGTAATTTTTTCATGTGGTTAAGAACGGAAAACATCGTAAGGAAAGGAAAATGTGCTTAATTCTCCTCGAGTGGACGTGCGCCTTAAATATATATCCTAAGCAATGTGGAATCTACGTGACGTGGTAATTTAGTGGTTAGAATACCGGCCTTGAAATGGGAGAAATGGGTTCAATTCCTAGTTTCGTCAATATTTTTCGCATCCGTTTACCCTTCAGAAACATCCTACTGCAATCCTATCTACCTGTTTCCCTCTTTCTCTTTTTGGCCACTCTGTTGCAACAGCCTCGAATGCAGTCTGTCTGCCACATCTTCTATCATTCTGCTCTTTTCTCACCCTTACCCCTAATCCCTCATACGCGACATTCATACGTAAACTATCTACAGTAGCCCTAATATTCAGTTCTACTTTTCCCTTACTTTTTCATAACTAATCTTATATCGTATGTTGTATCATCCGAGAACTTCTTTCTTTGTTCGCCTATCTGTCTGTTCTTTTGCTTCAAGCTTTATTACTTTTTGTATATTTATTTGAGTTAGCCTTCATCACATTTTTCACAAAATATAAAACCCACCCAATTCATTTACTTTACAACGAATTAATTAAGGAACCAGTGTATAAATTTATACATCTTACTCTAATAAGGTTAAATTATTTATGAAATTGAACTCTATTGCCTAGTACAACTTCCAGGGAACTCATATTTACCCTTTATTATGTTCTTATTTTTATACGAATATTTAAACCCATCTTGTTTCTTTTATTTTTTATCTATTTTACATTGCCTTCATAACATACAATATTGGACAATTACATTGAGGGGCGACTTTAGCAAAAAGGATGAGACGAAACAAACATGTCCTAATCAGAATATGAACCAATTAGCAGGAACCCAAACTATAGATCCTGGAGTTAGTGTGCTAACATGTGACCATTCCGCCACCAAGGCTAGAAAAAATAGCGAATTTTTATACTTCCTTTGCCCATTTTTCATTGTATACCCTTTTCCTCCCTATGTTCATCTGCGACAGTTCCCTTCCCGCATAACTCCATTTACTTTACCTCTTCTCCCAATCCTTTCCACCACTTTCCCATCTCTTATTCCCCACTCCCCAATTAAATTGCCCATCTCGGGTTTCTTTCTCGTTTTGAAAAGCTCCCTCCCTTCGAATGCTCCCCTCCCTCTTCCTTCTCCCTCCCCTTGTCTATTCCTACTCTCTCTTTCGGCTCATTCTGACAATTTCTCCCAGCCTTCCCTCCCTAATTACTCTTCCCCGGTTCCCTTCCCTTTCGCCCGCACCCCTTCCTGAAGATTATTCCGCCCAGAAGTTTCAATTACAATTCTCGGAGATTAGAGATATCCCCAGATTCCGGATGGCGTAAAATAAGAAAGGATTATAATCATAGGGGGGAATGGGGAGGAGTTTGGCGATGGATATATTTTTCCCCTCCCTGGAGTATGCGTGGGGAAGAAAATCGCTGCCGGACGAGGAAGGTTATTAATTATCGTAATAAGGATGGTTAGAAACGGGACGTTATTTGATGAAAGGGAATGAGGTGGTGCCCGGAAAATTTTGGAAGATTCCTCGTGCAATCGAGTTTATTTCGGACGAGATGCGAGGTCTTTCAGCGAACAGTAGATAAAGTTGAGAAAATGATTTATGTTCGTTTTTATTGTTTCATTTAAAAGGATTTAATATTTTAAGTTTATTTTAAGGTATCCATGTATTTTTGGAGGTGTTTTAAAAGAAATTTCTTTTTACTTTTTTTCATTGGCCATCATTACTTACTGATATCTGATCTTCTTCGGTGAAATAGATGCCAGGTTAGCGTAGATAATAGGGGAGTAGCATTTTATTTTTGTGTGTTCCTGACATGTAGATAACGATCATGAAAACGAATTCCTTACAGTTGCCCTTGTACTGTTTCCTATTAAAGATAAGCATTACTCATAAGTACCCTTAAAGCTAATCTTATTTTAACGTACGTTTATATGATACCCATCCCAAACGTCTATCTGATTGGAAAGTTCAGAAAGTTGATTGAGTTCTACGTATTTATTTACAAATTATGGCCGCGTTAAGACACAAGTCTGGTAGCAACTTAATCGCATAGTATATAATTATTCGAAAATAAAAACAATACACAATAGATAATCGATACTACAAGTTACACCCTTCATATTACATTGAATCTAAATTTAAGTAGCATATTCACACAATTTTTTTTATATCACAATCAACTTTATTATTTTAAGCTCCTTTTCATTTTTAGGTAAAGATATGAAGACTTCTTCAGGCAAAGTATTCTTTATCCTTAATCCCTCTATTGATGAACGAATACTTAACTAAATCTATTCTTTTTTTTCTCAACTTTAACCTGTTTATGACCCCCTCGAACAATATCAATCGGATCTTCGATTCTGCTTCTCAACTCATTCCAAGTCTCACCACCGTTTCTTACCCGAAAGATGCCTACCGGTCGATTTACATTTCTAATGATTTCCAACCAATAATTTATAACATTTCCGTTACACTATCTTCTTTCGTATATCTCCATAATACATATCTAGCAGCTTTTTGTAGCACTTTTTCGACCTTTTTTATATTACTTTTACCATGCGGATCCCATAAATGTGTCGCATATTCTAATATTGGCTTCACTATTAATTAATATCCCAACTCTTTCGCTTTCCTACTACTTTGATTTAAGTTGCTCATCACGTATTATATATTTTTAAACGCTCTAGTTACAATAGCGGAGATGGTTTCGGCCTTTACTTGGTGGTAAATCATAACGAAATATGATCGGAAAAACTTTAATAAATACTATACCACACAATTACATATAAACACACGACCGGTTTCGGTGCATCGCACCATCTTCAGGTGACCTGATGATGGTGCGATGCACCGAAACCGGTCGTGTGTTTATATGTAATTGTGTGGTATAGTATTTATTAAAGCTCTAGTGACAATTGCGTCTATATGAGTACCACAGTCTATATTTGTAATTGATACAATTCTTAAGTACCTACATTTTATCTCCCGGGGAATTTCCTCTCCTATAAACTCTAACTATATTATGTTCCCTTAAACTAACTACATATTTTTAAATTTTTAGAAACGCGATAAAAATTTGCTAGAATATGATTAGGGAATTATGCACACCCATATATTATCTGGTTAATTCTTCCTTGCCTTCCATATTCGCTGTAGTTAGCTCTCAGAGTACTTCTAAATACCAAAAATTATCATAAGGCCGAATAAAATTCTCTGGAATGAGATTCAAAAGAATGCTGCATGAATTGCGTAAATTTCCATTCAACCTGTAAAAGAATTTTGCGTGATTTTAGCGGATTCTAGGGTAATGTGCGGCCCATAAAGAGAGATTTTAGGAGAAAACAAGATTTTGCCACTGTTTAAGGTCGCAGTAGACTGCACACAATGGAGTGGCATATGGAGAGGAAGAATTTGATGACCACTGGAGAAGCCATGCTCCGTACGTTGGGAGGTACTTAAGACCGTCCGGCCCTCCAATGGCCGACAGAGTAGCATTGAGGACGCGGGAGTAACACTTCATCTTTACTGCCTTTCCCCTCTTCTTTGGCACAACTTCATGCGCCATTTCTCTCCCTTTACTCTCTTATTATTGCCGACTCTTTACAGGGACGCCTTGATTTGGAGGGCTCTTAAAAAAGACTTTTAACCCCGGAATCGCCGCATTGGCGATATTCTTTTCCCTCTGCACGTGTATCCTAACCTGGGTGCAGAAATGGAGTCACTTTCCCTCGCCGGGAAGGCGTTTGTGCGAAGCGGTATACATTTACGGGGGTGGTGCAGGCGGAGCGGCGTGGGTGTACCTTGGAGTGCACGGGTTAAGGGGAGCGTGAAATGGGAGGAATGGTCTAGTATTCCCCCGAGTAACTGCTCCATCCTCGCTTCAATGGGCTAATCAGTGCCGGCGGCGGAATATGGGAAGATGGGACTGCCTATCGATGCGTCCTCTCTAGTGGATACTGCTAAGAGGAATTAAGTGTAGGATAAATGATACAAGATGGATAATCCCTAGGATTCAACGGGGTTATGTTCAGGTGGAATGAGATGCATTCCGACTTGTCGATCTAAGGAAACTGTATTTATGAGGCATTCTTGCGGCCTAAGCTCAACTTATCTTAACGATAAAAAGTAGGAACCACATTATTATAAATTTGAAAGTGTGTTTTTTATACAGAACTGTACAATTTCCATTCATATTTTTGAGTACTTTTGCTACTTGTTCTACATTTCGTATGTTTTTGATAAAGTCCTAAAATTTCGATGGGCCTTAATGAAAATTTCGTTTTATCTTTAATTCCGCTATTACGTCTTCAGAATGTAAGCGTTCATTAAGCTTTCTTCTGTTCATATACCTCCCGTAATAGAATATATCTTATCCTTCTAAGCATTGCTAAAGGCATAGGTTATAAAAATAGTATATAGTCAATAAATGTAAATGATAAATTAGCTGATGTACATCTATTAACATTTTAGCCATTTTTAATTTTAGATATATGTACATACCTTTTATAATAATTTCAGGTAATTTTTTAAAATTTATTAATACGTACTTCAGAAAAAAGACTTTCAACATTTACAGAATCCATTTAATTTAGATTCTGTGCACATTGTTCCAACTGTGATCACTTTATTTTATCTGTTAGTTCAACATTGTTGTAAATTTTCAATTAAGACTGGTCGAAGTAGAAGTTTTTTTTCAATATACTTTCTCAGCTATGAATAAAACTGATAGAATTCTTCTCAAATTTTTTCACTATAGCACTCAAAGGAATATTTGCTGTGGTTTCATAAGCTTCGTCTTTTCTGCTTTGGCATATATGACGATTTAACTCATTCAGTGGAGCGATGTATAATAACAAGATTAACCTCCCGAACATGTTTTACTTACATTCTTCAATAAAATGCTACTGCTTAAAATACTTGATGTATATTCTACAAAGTATAAATAATTGTAATATAATGTACAAAATATATTTGTGATGCCGCTGTTTCTCTGCCACTCACGTATTATTTTGTCGCATTTATCTTGTCATTCGTTCAAAGAGTAACTTATTCAGTAAGTTAAAGTAAGCAGTGTTATGGCAGGGACACTTTTTCACAAGTCTCTTGATTGCTGGGATTAAATACAGCAATCTTCTAGGAAGATGAAGAATTACATTACGTGCCACATCTGGAGAAATCGGCTTCTCATCTTCAGGTTATAATTCTAGGTATATAAAGTGCTCCGATGTCTAAAATAAACGAAAAATTTAATATCGATAATTATAAAATCGATATCCCAATTAAAGATAAGAAGTTAAACGGGGCCGTTTCCTAGCTAATTTCTCTCCGCACTTCCTTAAAAACTCCCATTTTGAGAAAGTGAAAGTCAAAGTGAATGTGAATTTTCTTATCGAATTTCCGTGATCGACATTGCGAAGAGTTTTATCTGAGTAGACTAGACATGATAAAATATGTAGATAAAAAGTTCTTTGAAGGCTCAAACCCGTTGAAATAATTACGAATCAGGAATGTTTAATTGTCAACTACAGTCCAATGGCAACATATCTAATACAAAATTATTCGTCATCATTAGTAGTGCCTAAAATTAAGAATTCAAAATTATTCTTCCTTAAATTCCCGGACACAGGCTGTCCTGAAGGGGCCTTCGGCCCGGACTCCAGGTAGATTCCCGGACTGTCCGGGTGGAATTATTGGATGGAAACCCTACTTAAATCTATTATTAAGTGACTGGTTCTGCCACATTCAAATTAATTCGTGCCGTTTTACACAGACCGTGATTAAAACTTTTTTAAAAAACATAACTTTTTTAATAATTTGCCAACCTCGGTGACGGAGTGGTTAGCATGCTATGCTTCCAAAGTCAAGGTCCCTGGTTCGAGTGTTCCGCCTAACCGGAATTTCCCATTTAGAGGGTTTTTTATGACAGGCCATCATTCATTAATGAAACCTCACTATACATTTCCAATGTCTTGATTATTGAGTAGGCTTTAAGAAATAAATAAATATTTGATTTAATGTCACAAGATTCCACAACGTTTCTTATTTCCATTGTAGTCCATTTCTCATTTTGACCAAAGTGACTGTTTTATCTCTCTGACTAGTTGCATATAAAGACTTTTCCACTTACCAGCTGTGATATAGTTTCCGAAAAATTATGCTTTATTGCATTTCAGATTTCCCATCGCGTTAAAACTACGAAGGTCCTGTGTATTGCTCCAAAACTTATATTTACCTATAAAAAGCATCGGCATAATCCTATGCATGAGTAGGCAGAATATACCGGTTCTATCTTCGGGACGTGTCGCTTTGGCATTCCTCAGATACATTGAGGCATCAAACCATGTTGGTCCATTCTTGCATGTAATCGAAGTACCGTCACATAGCCAGTGGTCTCTTGTATGGTAACTCCTGCAGCGACGGCAGCGTGCACGGCATTTATGTCATGCGGGTTGACAGCATCGCAGGCGCCCCTCGGTTCCGCTCCTTCATTGGATGTAATATTCATCCGCACCGTGGGACAGGAATCCAGTTTCGCGCACAATATCGACGGATAAGGGTGGATGTGAAACACGTCCCGGGGGATCCTGCGAAGGATTTTTTAATGATCGGATGCCGGAGAAAAATTGGAAAAACCTAATATAGTGGGAATGAGAAAAACATGAGATATGTGATACATGATAGCCTGCTTCAAGGCGCGGGGTAATCTTGATGAAGTTTTTACGAGTGATTGAACATTCTCGTTTGCCTCTTTCTTCGAGACAGTATTTAGTGGGTATCTGAGCTATGAAGATGTTTACCTGAGGCTCACGTAATATTTCTTTGTGTGATAGTTGTTTATTCATTCAGAAACATCAAGCCTACAAACCTATTTACAAATTTATTTAGCAAAAATATGTTGGTATTAAGTTAAAATATTGTTATTAAGAAGGAACAGAATCGGCCGGATGTGGCTTATTTGGATGGATAAGGAATGAGGTTATTTTTATTGCTTTCTACATCTACATCAATACCCTACAAGCCGCCTTTCGGCGTGTGGCAGGGGGTGTTAACACCGGATGCTCGCGCTATTTCCTTATTTTGTTATTATCGCGTATCGTTCGCGGAAAGAAAGAGTCCCTAAAACGACTTGTCCTAGCATCTATTTCCCTTATCTTGCGCTCATTATCAGATCGGCCAAAGTAGCAGGGGGGTCGCATAATATTGATAACGTCCTCCACAAACGCACTGTCTCGAAATTTACCGAGTAATCGAAGCCTAGCTTCTAATCTCCTATCTTTCAGGGATTCCCAACCTGCGTCCGAAAGCATTTCCGTAACACTAGCTTTTTTATCGTAGCAATTTTTCACAAATCGTATTGCCTTGCGCTGAACTTTCTCGATTTCGCGGGTGTGCGTTTCATCCGCTGGATCCCATATACTTGCCGCGTATTCAAGATGGGGCCTGACCAGGGTAAAATAGCATCGCTCTCTAACCTTTTCATCGCATCTACCTACAATACGCTTTATGAAACCGAGCTTTTTGGTTGCTTTACCGCAGATTTTTCGGATATGAACGCTCCAGTTTAAGTTATTCGCAAGAGTGATCCCGAGATATTCAACTGACTCTACTATATTCAAATTTATTCCATTAATTTGGAATTTCCTTTTTCTTTTCTTTTTCCTTGCTGGTGAGGAATCCTGTGAGTGGAGACTGTGCAAAAGAACCTATGAGCAACACTTCTAACAGCATTCATTAAGTAATAATAATAATAATAAATCGTCTTTATTTACGGGCGAGATTGAGACTAATTAGTCTCTTCTTACATCCAACCCTTAGTCATTGTATATAGAAAGAAAGGGAAAAATAAAAGAAAAAACTACTATGAGGCTTTTTTAAAAAAACCTAAGTCTGCACTTAGGAAAAAAATAAAATAAAACCCTGTAGGAAAACACCCATCAAGTAATGAGCGGAATGAAAAAAATTAACATCGCTTTCGCTTCAGTAGCTTTCGTATCATAGCAGCTGTGAACAAGGCTGTGACAATTATAGAAGGAGGATACAAATTTCTCGATTTTGTAATAAAAGAATAACGAAAAATATTCAATTCATAAAATATTAGCATCGGGACGATATCAAAATTTTTACTGGCTCCAATTTAATTCCTGATTCTACTCCAAACTTCCGTTTCCAGTACGACTCAGGATTATGATTCTTGATGTTATTAAAATTCAGTATTTATGTATTCGTTTATTTATGACACAATTATTAGAATTTGATAATAAAGTAGGACATTCATTTTATTAAAATACCGTGGTAAAAGTTAAAGTAAAATTGGAAAAGTTTCTTTATTTAAATACTCTATCCTTAGTAATTACATTTTAAATTCAGAACAACGATTTGAGCTAATTTTATTTTTAAATTGGATAGTTATAATTGCAAACATCGATTTAAACGAACTAATTAGCAGTTTAAAAAGAGATTAAAAATAAAAGTTTAATTTGGAATTGAGAAAAAAATTCCTAAAAATCGCTTTTGGGGTTCAAAATCAGGTTAAAAGTCATCCGATACCAAAAAAGTTTCGATATTTCCAATTGGAATTGATTGTCCCAACGCCGAAAATGTGATAAAGAAGGAAGGAGTTTCAGAATATTGCTATCTATTGTAATAATGACAGTTTCGTCTTTATTTATGGGGCGTATTTTAGTCATGGTTGATCATTCTTACGGTAAATCCTTCGTGAGCACTCATAAACAGCCATGCCTTGACCAAGACTCGAACCTGTTACCTCACAGTTGCAGGGATAGCACGATAACCACTACGTCACCGAGGCCGGCAATAATATGTAATGATAAAGCTGATCACTGTATAATCACGAAGTTAATGCCCCTTTAATTAATTCTCTCTGTTGTATATTACGTTAGTATTGTTATTCAAAGGACTTACATGACGACAAATCTAGAAAGAGAAAACCGTCTGCGTAATAAGACAGGATTTCGGAGTGGAAAACGAGATTGAATGCGATTCCTCTCGGGGCTCCATCCAGTTGAGTTGATTCGTTCAACCCCTGTAGTTTTGTGTCCTGTTTTGGTTTTGTGACATGAGAGAAATGCTCAGAGAGAGAAAGGAAGGGAAAGTTTTCTCGAGCTTAGGGCTTAGATAACGAGGAGAAAGTTAAGCGTGAAGGGAGAAAAATAGCATTGGATACAATAATGGGAAATGGAAAGAAAGTTATTGTTATGTCGCTATACCAGAAAATAAAAGAAAGCGATTGAGGAATTTTGGAATGAAAGAGGAAAAATAATCGGAGAAATACATCTAATGGAAAACATAGCATTACGGTCTATTGAGAGCTAGAAGAAGGATTTGAGATTGAAGTGAAGATATTTAGGTCACAGTATTGCCACAACTTTGAGAATAATAAAGTTCCTTACTGTAGACGGCGTGGGAAGAAAATATATCTCAAATGTCCAGCAAAATATTCATTCGAAATATTTCGTATCATATTACCTCATTCGCCGCGTTTACTCCCAAGTTTTTCAAATTATATGATTTTGAAGTACCCTCTTCCTTCTTTTGACAGTATTAGATTGGCAATTTTCCTTTTTCTTACCTATTCAGGATCTCCATCATTTACCAGCACAAGAAATCTCATAAATGTATCTTGAGGGAATCTCCACTCAAGTATTCAAATATCACTGTCTAGTTTTTTCAAGTGTATGTAATGACTCAAATTTTGTGGAAATGTCTGAAGTATGGGAATAGATTTCTCATTGCTGAATTCCAAGCTATCGGGTATCTTCTTTGTCTTGATTAACTCAAGTTCCAAGCACAAAATTTTTATAGAGTAAGCGAGTACTGAAGAATCACGGAAAAGTATCATAAGCCAAGAAGAAAGAAAGTATTATCCGAAGATTTAATTTTATTCCTAGTTCATGTACAATCTTACATATATTGATGATTAAGGGAATATTTTACTTGGATCAGTTATTAAAATCACTATCGTGTTCAATGTAACCTTCTATTTCTTTAGTTATTGATCCAAAGTGTCACTTTTCAAGGCCAGGCCAAGGGTAGATGACGTTTTTTAAACAAAGCAAACTCATATGTAATTATAAACTTCTGTTGGTTTGAATTTGAGAACGAGGCAGAAAAACTAGCAAAAAGCAACTGAAAAGAAAGCGATATAAAGTTAATAGTGATTATAAGCTCCCGACCCCTGTTATGTAAAATTATTTTCAATACAAACAATCTCAAAGTAAATGTTTTACTATAGCGACTTGGTTGTTTACGCATAAGCTGGCTTATAGCCAGTTTACGCTTGTTTTTTAACGAAAATGCATGAAATACCAGGAGGCGTTCTCTTAGTGGACGTAGATTTTGAAAAGAGAGAGGTGACCCTACGCTATTGCTAACTCGACCTAATTCTCGATTCGTCCGCAGTCTGCCTCTTATCAGTAAAATCTGCTTTAAAATTGCTTTTCTCTGCTTATCTTTCATCCTCTCTTTTAGGCAATTTCTTTCTCAGCTTTGACAGGAAGTTTTCGCTCTGCTGCATATTTAAAAAAAAAGTTTCATCACTAAATGTGAAATTTTGTAAGAGTTTTAGGTAAAAGGAGACTACTTTGAAAGGAAACTTGGAATCTTTTGTCCAGATGATTATCGTAAAATCATCAGATAGAAGCCAATGGTAGGTCCTCGATAGTTGGTGGATCAAACCACCTTAACGGATGAGGTCGTTAGAGGCATAGAGAAAGAAAGGAAAGAGATATTTAATTCTTATGCAGAAATTCTTCCTTTTCTTGTGAATGGTTTTACGAGTGAACTGGTTTGTATTCAAAGGCGGTGTGATTATTCCGTTGGATGGATATTTTTAAGCTAAGTCGTATTGAAATAATGGAAATAATGACGAAGACGACTACGTGAGATGAATTTTAGTCTTAAGAGACCACTAAACAATAAAACTTTTCCAAGTCGTAAACAGGCCATGCCCTTACCGGGATCCGTACGCGGGACCCCTGCGCTGCTAATCTAACGCACTAACCACTATGCCACTGAGTCCTGCATGATGAGTTGTAACAGTCCATTTGTTGGAAAACTGCTCGGTATTACCAGTTCAAAGCGCTTAAAATACTGCACTCAATGAAAATTCTTAATAATAAATTTTTAAACACCTTTAAAGGCTCAAAGAAACACGCATCTCAAAATTTTAATCACGTCAAGCACCGACTCAATGTAAGCTTAACTACTCAGATCGAGTTTCAAAACGTTTGTTTCCAGTGATCTGGATTAGGCTATATATATATATATAGCCTAATCCAGATCACTGGAAACAAACGTTTTGAAACTCGATCTGAGTAGTTAAGCTTACATTGAGTCGGTGCTTGACGTGATTAAAATTTTGAGATGCGTGTTTCTTTGAGCCTTTAAAGGTGTTTAANTGCCGGTCGGTTGCTCTATCCATTGAGCTATCCCGCCAGAACATTTCTCCATGCCGTTTGGGAGACTTTGTAGGTATTGGGCGCGTGAGTCCGTCCGACTAAGCGGCATCGTTCACAGCCATGGCCTCTCCGAGGCATCGACCATACAAAGGCTGTGAACGATGTCGCTTAGTCGGACGAACTCACGCGCCCAATACCTACAAAGTCTCTCAAACGGCATGGAGAGATGTTCTGGCGGGATAGCTCAATGGATAGAGCAACCGACCGGCAATTGGGAGACCCGGGTTCGAGTCCCGGTTCCGTCAGACTTTTTTCATGTCCGTTTCTCCTTTGGTATATATATAGTGTTCAATTATAATAATGTACTTCGGAGATAAATACTTTGCTGTATTTGTGCATGAGATTGATGAATTGAAAATTGATAGTTTGGTATTTTATAGGAAATAGAAATCTAGCATGTCAATCCAAGTGTCTTTTATATTCTAGTAAGAAGTTGATTGAAGAAAACGGTGAAACTTTCAGTGACGACTCAGAATGGAGCGGTTTCAAATGGGTGGAATGGCTGAATGCATTTTGAAATTATATGATTATTAGATTATTTTTATTTAAATCAGCCTTAATTACTTATCCCTAAGATAACTTACACCTCCCATTCTTGTTTTTATTAAAATTTATTTTATTATTTAACAATAAGTTTTTATTGAAGATATTTCAACAAATTCGATGTAATTACCACTCGTAATGAGTAGTAAATTGAATAAATTTAAGAAGAGTTTTCAGGAGGCAAATTCTAAGTTTTTTTGATTCTGCATTTAGAGATATCCGCGCTTGAGAAATGAGAAGTTGAGTTATTTGATCGGAAGTCACTAAGTCGAAGAGAAAATAGAGGAGAGAATACAAGAGAATAGAGTGTATGCAGTCTGACGCACTTCCGCCGATGGTTTCCTCAGTTTGGGTAGCATTCACTAAGTTTCAGGAGAATTACACCTTCTCCAGGATATTGGATGCCATAGAAATAGATGCGAGACGGAGTGAAAGGGAATGGGATTGTTGCTGAGAAAGCAGAATAGAAAAGGGAAAATCCGAAAGAAAATTTAAGAGAGGTCGACAAAAGGCAAATGAGAAGATAAGAAAGAATTAGGGGATAGGATATGGTGTGAGATGTCATTTCCAATGGTCACATTGTAAGAACGACGCTAAAAAGGGTAGAGAATAAGGAAAGAAGGGATATTTAAGGGATAGAGTGTGTTTGAGCCGCCGCAAAATGTAGGAGCGGAGAATTCAGAGAAGAATTGGAATGTAACTTTTCTTTGGAAAGGAAGGAGCATGCATTTTTCAGACAATCTATGCGAAACGTTAGCCTAGAAATTCAGAATGATTCTATAATACCCTATTTTACTTTCAGTGGCTCATTCTGGTCAGGTCCAAGTACATCATTTCTTTTATCTCATTCCTTCCTACATATAGAGTACATACTTCACCTATAGTACATATATTCTATATTTAAACTTTTCAATAAACTCATATTCGTATGCATGTAATACTATAACAATATAAATATTTATACAGTAGTAGAGCAATATAAATTATTGTAATTAGCTCCCTCATTCTAAATTTATTTATAATCCAAAGTAACTGTTAGTCACGAACTGTTTAGTTACATGATTTGAATATAATCGAAGGAGCACTTTTATACATCGTGCACGTGATTCCTCAACGAGACTTTCGTATATTGCATATGAGATTTCAACGTTTGTTCAACCAAGTTCAGGAAGAAAATTGAAAACCTCTTCCTTTGTATTAGTGCAAGCGTCTTGGTTAACCGCGGCCTTCGTTAACGATGAACTCGGTTAACGAGTGCTTGTGAGCAAAACCTGTCTTGGGTAACGACGTATTCTTTGGTTTACGACACCTTCTGATGAAGTTTGACAATCAAAAACTTGTTGTATGATTATTATTTTATTAACAATACATTTTTGTTGTAAACATAATTGAATAAAATTTATGCATTAAAATACCATAATTTAATAGCATTTAAATGTGTTTTATTGCATATTTGACATGCAATATGGTTGTGAAAAACCGCGCCTTGGGTAACGACGGTTTTGGTTAACAACCACAATATTAGAACGGATTACCGTCGTCAACCTAGGCACCATTGTTTTGTATACATTTTTCCACGTCCACGTTTTATACTTCTTGGGTATATTCTTAAGTATTCTAGCCTAAGTCCTCCTCTGCTCCTTTTGCTTTCCTTTAGAATTGATGTTGAACTTGTTTGTTTGAAGATGACTGAATTTGTTAGTATTTTCCTTTCTATTAAATTTTGGAATAAACGACATTATGTGAATCGTTCCAGCTTAATCACGGCATGAAACGTTTAAAGTAAGAAATTCGTGATGGTTCACGTAGTGGTTAAACAATCGTGTTTGAGGAGCGGTTTCCTCATTGTTCCAAAGAAAACCATCGGAGGGATAGAGAGGAACGAGTGTGCTATTTAGCTAATCGAAAGAATCCTCGAGCAGCTCGAAAGCGACGGAACAAGCGAGAAGAAGGGGAACGCGAGAGGCACTTTGAGTTCCCTCGCGAGCGTACGAAACGAGAGAAGAAGTGAATGATACAAATGAAATAAAAATGGTTTAGGGCGAGGACGGGAGTGCGAGGGAAAGAAAATCGCGGGAGGGAGAACACAGTTTAATGAGAGGGGTGCGAACACAATAAAGAAAAAGAGGGGATGGAAAAATACCGAAGAGGGCGCGATTTGAAAAGAATGCGAGGCGTCGGAATAAAAAAGGGATCGGAAACGGATGAGAAGCGAAAGGGAAAATTTAATTGAACGGCCGCGCGAGAGAAGTGCTCCCTTTTTTCTCTTCCCTCGTGCATGGAAAGGAGAGCATAAGAATGGATGGGAGTGCGGGCGAAAATTTCTGCAAAGGGAATGGAGGGAGGTGGGGAGGGCGTGGGGTGAATGGAGACCCGGGAAGAGGGATTTCAAAGGATACGATGGAATTAGGTAACTGAATACAAAAATACTGCGAAGGTGTCGGCTGGAAAACTTTAAAGCAGCGGAGATGGTGGAATGGCTCTAGAGGAGATGAGTTTGGGACGAGGAGTGATGGGTTAAGTAGCAGGAAGAAAGACGCGTGCATTGGGGAGAGGTGGAGTAGACTTACCTTGGATTAAGTACATCTAACCAAGGTCTATTCAAAGGAATATTTTAGGGCTATTTTGATACGTTTAAGACGGAGTTCGTATTTTGCTTCTGAATAATCAGTAAATTAGGAATTAGAGTAGGTTTTATACCTATTTCAGTTGTTTATAGCTATTTCCGTAAAGTTGTGCATTAAATTCCAAGTCCATTTTATGTTAACAGGAGGAAAACTATCACATTTTCGACTATTTACTTCAGTGAAATTTAGTTAAAATATACTGACGAGGGAAATAGAACAGGGCATTTTAATGTAACTCAGTTTAAAGGAAAGGAAGGTGTCTTAGTAGATTGAAAACCTACGGAAAATCCCAAAGGAATAACAAGTGTGAAAAATAGCGACACGACTGGGACTCGAACCCAGGTCTCCCACTTTCCGGGCAGGTATTCTAACNGGTAGTTCAGTGGTTAGAATACCTGCCCGGAAAGTGGGAGACCTGGGTTCGAGTCCCAGTCGTGTCGCTATTTTTCACACTTGTTATTCCTTTGTAACTCAGTTTTATTCAACTACATATAGGTGGTGGTAGGTAGTTCAGCAGCTTACTTTAAGTACTTATGGCTATAGTTTTAATAGATTTCTGTTACAAATTATGAACGCGGACCTTAAATCTGATAAGACATGAAATACTGACCAAATATGAAGGAATAACAAGTGTGAGAAAACCAACAAATTTAATTTTGAGAATCTTCAAATCCTCAAAATTCGTCAAATCATTAGTATTAGATCACCATATTTCGTATTCGACAGATTTAACTAGTACACTGTGATTAGTATGCTATCAAATTTTACATCACTGCGTTCGAGGGGAAAGTGAATCGAATATAAAATCCATGGAAATTATTGTTTCTCGAGAATCGACAGATTAAATTTAAAAGAGTATCACGTTTTCCTTATGAGATAAGATAGGACGAGAGGAGGATTAAAGGAAGAAGTGGAAAAAGTAAGGAGAAAGGTTCTTTGAAGGCGGCTGACGAGAAAGAATGAAGGTAAAAAGAATCTGTGGAGTGGAGAGCTTAGGATAAATGGATGAGGCGGGAGAGGTCGCGAAGTGCACTGCGCGCTGCGATTCAAAGCGGAGGAAAAGGAGATTGGATGGAGGACCCGCAAGAACTCCTCAGACTTTAAGGTGTCGCGTCACCTTACCGACGAAATCAAATCCCCTTCCGCACAATATCCCGCCCTCACTTTCCTCAACAACCTGAATGTATTCTCGAATGGATGAGGGGGAGTTCGAACCCAGTTAAGGGATAGTGCACGGGGAGAGCGCGACAGCAGGAGAATGGATTGATGGCCTTATGGTTGCATTGTAAGGCGGCGGAGTACACATGCGAGAATCTTGTTTGGCATGGGAGAGGTGCGGTTCGGAGAGATGTGCTCTCGAGGAGAAGTTGCCTGCAGGAGAACAAGGTGCCGAGTTGCGCGCTCCGCGGAATAATGGAGCAGGGGGACCTTCTCCAAGGACCATAAGTCAATTTATGGAGCGATGGGATGGATGCATGCTGGATTACACAGTGGTCGATCGAAGTGGCGAATGGGGAGACGCTCGAGCGCTCTGATGGCGTGTATTTTTAGATCGGCTGGAGAATAGCGGTGGACTGTTTATATCTTCGATTATGTTGTACAGTGTACCCCGCTTAACGCTGCTTCGCTGTACGCTGTTTCACCATTGCGCGGTTTTAATGGATACCGAGAAATTGCGCAAGATTTCGCTAATTCAAATTAATTAGCATTTCTGAAGATGTGGAAGAAAATGAACTTTCAATGGATTTTCTAAAAAAACGTTCAGCCACTACGACGGAAATTATAAATAAGTTTATACAAAATGATTTAATTTTGATAGCAGTTCAAAGGAAATACGAAGTGTAATTGATTCGATGTCTTGCTGTAAACAGCTGCTAACTGAACGAAACAGGAAATGCAAACGTCGCGACGTTAGATGATTTCGGTACAAAAGAGCAAAAGGTGTCAAATGAGAAAGAGCCTTTCTGACACAAATCGATATCAGTAATAAATAAGTATATCATTAACGTAATAAAGAAGTGTTGAGCGATAAATGTTACAAAATAAAACAAAAAACTGACAAATTTACTTATTTTATTTTGTTTCACTTATCTCCATTATTTACGTCCTAAGACGACTTCGTTTAACGCTATCTATGCTGATAATAGTATTGGGAAGAGGTTGATAGGGATCGATTTGAAATTAGTTGCTAGGGTGTAATATGAGTAATGAAGTAGGAGGTTTTACGGAGACTGGAAGAAGTCCTTTGTTGTATAGCCTTGGCCTTGGTAAAGCAATAGGTAAAGGATAGTTTTCTTGTTTGACAGGAAAAATACTAAAGGATTATATGTGAACGGGGATATTGATTTATTCGCTGACGCATGTATGTTTATATTGCGCGTTACATTGTGCGATCCAAATTGTGTTCGATTGTGCCAAATCGAACGAACTGGCTGTGAGCGTAAGATAAAAGTAAAAGACGCGAACACATGTCTTCTATAAGACTCCCGCGGTGGTAATCAATAAAATTATGATAGATGTTTACAGCCTCTACCGCGCTCCATAGGCGACTAACGATCAAAACGGCATCAGTACACCTGTAGATTTGATTCGAAAATTTAATTATACAAAAATATATTTGTTGAACCAACATTGAAATGTATGAGGGACATATTTCCAAGAGGGATCGATAGGGTCAAACAATGGAAATTAATCGAAAAAGGCATTCAGAAAGACATCCACGATTGCACCGATAAACCTGAAAATTTAAGGTTTACCGTTTTTTTCCATTGGTGCGATATGTTAAATCAAAGCATTGTATTCACAAAAACACTAGTATTTAGTAAATTAGCAAATATTTATGTTATCTATGGCTTTAATCTGAGAAGGTATCGAAAATAGCGAATGTTTTTTAGCGATCAAACAACAAAATAGCAAAATACTTTTTTTAAATCAACATAAGCCTTCAGGCACGCTAGTAGTCAATGGGTCATGTTGTGGTCTTATCGCAGTGAGTTGTTTTGTCACACTAAATGGAAAAGCGCCACCACGTATCACATGGATCCATCACAGCTACTTCAAGCCAAATGAGGTCATTTTCGGCAAATAAGCAGCGCTCGACGGCATATCTCTAGAGCCCACGAACGTGTTTATTTCCGTGCAACTCCGCATCACTCATCACGTAAAATCGGCCCTCCAAACAACGACGAGGTAAACATCTCCCCGCGAGAATTCGTCTCCTTAGAGCCCATCATAGAGGATTTATGGGCTCCATGTGTCTCTCATCGGCGAGGGAACCGCGAGATATCGCAGGACGTGGAGAGACCGCACAGCCGCGGTGGAATTCACGCGAGGGACGCGGGGAGCATGTACATCATGGAACGTGCTCAGGAGATGGCCGTAGGGGAAGACGGACGCATATGTGCGCAGTTGGGAGATCATTTGGTTTCAGCGAGTGGCTTCGCAACCGCGAGGAAGGATACTGCTTTCCCGAAGGAAGGAGGTAGAATAAAGGCTAGAGAACTGGAGGGGACGCCATTTGGTGCGTATAAAAGATGTGAGAAAGTGAGAATTGAGCTTTAGGAGGGAGGTGTTGAAGATTAAGAGAGGGGGAACGTAGATTATTCTTGTTCGGTCATCAATCTTCTGATTGATTGGCACCCGCGACTTTACCTTTTCATTCAATTATGTTTTATGCTACTCTTTTAATTTTCTTACGGTTGCTATCTTCGGTATCTTTGTTTCAGTTAAACTTGATATGCGAAGGCGTTACTTCATGGACGGACATAATAATGGAGAAGAAATATCTCGTACTTCTCCACAGATTTTATTGATGCGACATATTTCGCTATATAGCAAGCTTGATGATGCTAGCTCGCTTGTGAAACACGTTACACCAATAAAATCTATAGAAAATAACGAGGTATTTCTTTTCCGTTGTTTCAATTCTCTGCAAAATAGCGCAATGGTTACACCAAGCTCCCGGTAAGTGGAGAATCCGGGTTCGAGTCCTTGTCTTGTATGAATTTTCACGTCATTTACTTCTTGGGTATATTTAAGTATTCTAGCATCAGTTCTCCTCTGCTCCTTTTGCTTTTCATTAGAATTGATGTTGAACTTGTTTCTTTAAAGATGACCTAATCCTGTTTGCTCTTCTTTGCTTCAAGATATCCAATAACTCAAGTCTTATTTTAGCTTTATTTATCTACTCATTGCTTAGTACATTCCCCCAAAATTTTCTTCTAGCTCTTAAGGTTAAGTCAATTCTTCCTAAGATATTCATGAATTACTTCACTGCCTTAGCATACATAGCTGGTGGGAAAATATGAACTTATAATAACAACAACATGTATTAATAATGAATTATTATTAACAAAATGATATCATCATAATATAAATTAATGATAAATAGTAAATTATTAAAGTAAAGTTTGTTTAGTAACAAATAATATATCGACGAAACGTAACATTTTTTTTAGAATAAGCATTGCACTCCCTATGTATTTAAAGGAAATTTGGTGGCATTCTATTTCAAATGCTCATCTATTCAGGTCGTTTCAATTTCAAGATTTATTGAATGAAATTCTCTGCTTTTCTCCTTTGTTAGTGATCCTCGTTTCTGATTCATAGGGTTATATCCCAACCAAAGATTCTCGTGTATTACTTGGTAGCTTCAACATCTGCATATTTAGAGTAGAAAACTGTATTTTTTCCCTTATTTAATGACATTTTTACTTAATCCAGTCTGCTTTTATGTTCACTGCACTTCCTCCGTTGTATGTGCTCTTTCTTAACAAGTGTGCAAGAATCGTGGGATTATTTGTGGAACAAATGCGACGTACTCCTGCCACCCCTGCGAGTGAGTGGAGTGCGTTGAGGGTGGGGTATCTCGATCTAACTCGCGGAAGTGAATGGGGGAGAGGCGTGTGGGTGTCACAATAGAGGAAATGGAGGGTAGTGGAACAGGGAATGCTGGAATAGGAGGCATTGGGCGAGGGAATAGGTGCGAGCCTATTCGATAAAGGGATATAGGATCTGAAGGAACTGATCGGCTGGAAGGAGAGCGGGAGAAGGAAAAGGAAGTGCTTCGCATGCAGGCATAACGCCTGTTGTGGCCGATATGCTCGCGCCATTCCCTTGAGATCATACAAGTGTAAGAGTAAATGATGGAGAAACGCAGGTTTGCAGCTATGATGTCTCACTCTACGCTTTATATATAGAAAGTATCAATCCAGGTTTTTTCTGGGAATTTAAAAGACGTGTCTTTCACTTTCTGATTTTTGTTACTTATGAAACTTCCCTTGCTATTTTACGTACATTACGGCTTGATGGAGTTGCACATTTCGCATCCAATCCGAATGAGTAAAGACATTTAATCATTAATATATTTATGGCTAAACATACGGATACATAGAGACAAAGAAAATAAATTAACTGAAACACTGGTACAATTTCGTAAATATATTGAGAGGACCTTCTTTGTTGTAATGACTCGTTCATCCCGAACTCAAACGCTTGATATGCTGTTTTCTCTTAAGTTTTATTTGAGTAGTTTCTTTGGGTGAAGTGGAAGAAAGTCTGTATGGGATAATCGTGTTATATATTTGATTTCATTATTCTGTAATTGTTTGAAAAGCTGAAATTTTTTGTTAATTAAGAGGAAAAATTGCACCATTTGAGTATTCGACATCTTATTTCGCTAAGTTTGGAAGATGATAATCTTGGTCGGTTTTTGTTACCCTGACTTAGCTGAAATTTATTTCCGGACAATTAACTGTCTTCGTAAAATGAATACGATTAGACCTTACATCGTGGAACGCCATTTATTAAATAACAAAATTGAACTTCGTATCATTCCCATCTATTCCCATATCCCATACCATGTGTTATCTTGGGTTGTACCTGATGATGGCTGTAAGACCGAAACCGGCGAACAATAAAACCGTGTGGTAACTACGAAGTACAATTGTCTCATTTATTAACCATCTTTATCTCAAGGAAATTTCTAAATGATTTTATATATACGCCATTTATTCTTAGTTCTTGTGAAATCGATGTCGTAAAAATGTTAGTAAATTTTGTAGGAATTGTGAATAGGAGTTATTTTAAGTTTTTAATTACAAATCATTACTTATAAATAAGGTAAGCTTATGGAAATGTTTATGAAAATGTCAGTAAAATGTGTTTTTCTTTATTCCCAAAGTTTTCAACGATGTACTCGAATCATAGGTTTCAACGATGTCCTCGAATCATAGGAAAGCCACCACGGGAATAAAATGTCGATTGTATACATTAATTTTTCTCGTCAAAGCTCAGGTTTCTCAGGATATTACAGTTAAACGAAGTTTAAAAACTGTAATTTGAGAATTATGCAGCATTTCATTCATAATTTCCTCGCTCGCGTGGGTTCAGAATTCCGTGAAGGGAAACTTCAATCCGAACTTTTTCGTACCGTTTTAAAACGTTCGCAGCCTACGTCTGATTGTCTGAAAACATTTCGACATGGGAATCGAACGGTAGCAAATCGTCCAAAGCCTCGTGGCAGTCCCAAGCGCCTCTTCGAATTTGCACGCCTTCTGTCGCACACCCACAGTCGCAATCACCCAACTTACAATCCGTCTTTTACGACTCGGCGAGCGAACAAGAGACAAGTTCTCGCATTCCTTCTTGAGAACAGACGGAAAAAGAGGAGCTAACTCAATCTCAGTGTTATCTCATTACCAGAACTTGCGAAATGTCAATCTATAAGGTGAAATTTTATGACAAATAAGTCATTCCTTAGTATCCAAGGAACTCGCTGGTTAAGCACAGTTTCTTCGAATTACCTTTCACGTTCGAGTTGTCGTCATCTTCGGCCATTTTTCGTGGAAGATTTTCCATCGGCCTATATCTCAGCTGGGAAGATTCACTTTGAATCATAGGTAGGAAATATATTTTCTAGAAAGATTCTGCAGTACAGATGGCATATTTGAGCATTTTTGAAATGTAATTTAGAGCATTAAGTCTAATTATTGAGCATTTATCGAATGCGTCGATCGAGAATTTCCGTACATACCTAAATAGTATTCTAGGCTTTTGGTCTATTTTTAAGGCTGAATTTATGAAGTCGTCTTTTATGTGGATACTGCTTTTTTTTGAACGAAATTAATGTCTAATCTGGGCGAAAAGTTTAACTGGCAATTGCAAAATATGTAAATAAATCGTTAAAGAACGAGATTGTGAATATAGATGGTGATTTCCGTGTGATTGTATACAAGCACATATCCCGTGGAAAAAAACTCTCACTAACGAATCTAAATCTACATAAATACCCAGCAAGCTGCCTTTCGGCGTGTGGCATGGGGTGTTAACACCAAGAGTAGAGTTCCTCTTTAATTTATTGTTATCGCGCATCGTTCGCGGAAAGAAAGAGTCTCTAAAACGACTTGTCCTCGCATCTATTTATCTTATTTTACACTCACTGTCGGATCGGCCGAAGTAGCAGGGGGGTCGCATAATACCAATTAAATCTTCCGAAACTGTACTTCCTCTGAATTTATCTAACAATCGCAGCGTAGCTTCTAATCTCCATTCTTTCAAGGATTCCCAACCTGCTTCTGAGAGTATTTGCGTTACGCTTGCTTCCCTATCGTAGCACTTTTTAACAAAACGTATCTCCTTACGCTGTACTTTCTCGAGTGCGTTCGTTTCATCCGCTGGGTCCCATATACTCGCCGCATATTCCAGATGGAGCATAACGTGAAATAGTATCAATCTCTAACTTTTACATCGCATCTACCTACGATACGCTTTATAAAACCGAGCTTTTTAGTTGCTTTACCGCATATTTTTCGAATATGCGTGCTCCAGTTTAAATTATTGGTAAGGGTGATTCCAAGATATTCTACTGAGTCGACTACCTTTAAATTCGTTCTACTAATTTTATACGGATACGAATTATCGCCATGTAAATATTTAGCCTAGCTCTTTCACAGCCTTAGCATATACTTGTAGTGTGTGAGTACTAACCAATATCTATCAATGAAATTCAATTTAGACAGACAGAAGACAACAAGACACGTTATGCTATGCTTGGCTGTACATGTTAATTAATGTAAAAATTTAGGGTCGAATCTTACTAGAGGTAAATAAAAAATTCTGGATTTACTGGCTACAAATTAAAGGGTCGACTATCAACTTAGATCAAATATTACTTTGGTAAGCAGAATTCATTGATCAATCGCAGGAGAGACGTAACTTATAATAATAGAATGCGCACAGCTGCGAAGATAAATCCGATTTACCGGCACTCGAACCTAGGTTAGGAATACTAACCGTAAGAATACTAACCATTTCGCCTAAGATATAGGTAGGAAATATAAACAGAGAAACCTGTAGATAAGGAAACCTGTAAATACCGGAAAGAAAGAGTCCCTAAAACGACTTGTCCTCGCATCTATTTATCTTATTTTACACTCACTGTCAGATCGGCCGAAGTAAGATTCATTGATCATTCATTGATGAAGATGATTGATGGTAAATACCGGGAACTTGTCCATAACGGAATTTCTAGGTATTGTCCTGTGATACTGGTATTTTTATTTGAGAGATCCAAACCTGTACGTGGTAGAAACCTGTCGTTTACGGAACATTTTTACGACACCAATCGATTCAGCTAAAAGGTAGATTTTCCTTACAACGAAGAATTATCATTACCATGAATACCTCCACCAAGATCTGCGTGATAGATGTACAACGCGTAACAGCAATATTTCGCTACATGTCGTTAATATTGATAGATTAGTGGATTGGTTCAAAGTTTTAAATGTGGCAATCCATTTTCGCACACCTCATATCAGAGAGTTAGTAGGTCATAAGCCCGGTAGCAAGCTTGAATGACAACAAAGTGATTCATAAACTACGGATACACTGTTGAGTTAATACTGCGCGTATACTCAATGTAACGGATTCAAAAGTAAAATCGTGAATTGAATTCCAATTTTCGTGAGTTTTACGTTCAAAAGCATGCTTCATTTTAATTCTGAATTCTCGGTTCTCTGTTTAAAACCCCAGACGTATCAGCGACTCGGACCCAGGTTAATCTCGGTGGTAACATTTCACTGAGATAAACTGGGTAAACTTTCGTGTATCAACTTTACATGCAATCATAATTCTAAGGGAAGTCTCCACCTTAACTCTCAAGAACACACATGCGTTTGGTATCCCTCGTTTAAGTCTTCGAACAGTATTCAAGTGCCCTTTCCACCATCTTGGTCTCCCTTCGGCCTTTTCTTCATCCGTTCAATTCGACGCAATTTCTTTCTCGAGCACGCACGCACATAAAATCCCCTGTCGTTGTCACATGCGCCGTATCCGTCACTATCATTCTCCTCTCCACTTCCTCCCGTTCTCCTCTCCAGCTCCACTTGGCCGCCTCACATCCTCACTCCTCCTAAAATCTACCCATTTAATCGCTTCTATTACCCCCTGCGCTGTGTCGTGCCTCGCTTCCCAACAAACCCTTCCTTTTCTTCGCCTCTCCTTACTGTATTCAAGTTGTAGGTGTGCATCTTATTGACTCGGAATCTTCGGGTTAAAGCTCGATTTAAGATAACGGCTCCCCCTATTATTTCTTTTGCTGGTTTCTTAAATTAAAAAATGCGTTTGATTAAGAACTGCTCTAAATCGAGCACTTACGTGCCGTGTATATAAATCTGCTATTCCGCAGAAATTTAAGATCAAATCATTAGCACAGTTATGATATACATTTTTAATAAAAACTAGGTGGAGATCCTCGTTAATTGAGTCGCGAAAATTGCAGCTCCGTTAATGCGTTGTGTTTGTTTACGGCAGATGGATAAGTAAAACTTTAGATGGGTGCTCCGCGTGAAGTACCTAATTTTCTTTAGGTACCCATAACTCCGTAGGCTTGTAACCTCTTAGTATGCATTGAGTTTGCGTTGTCGAATTGCCTCAAAGGCTTTCTTTTTTAGCTACATTATGATTCATTTTATATTTCTGAAAAAACTGGAAAATGTCGCACATGTAGACTTTCAAATAATACATAATTAATGTGTATGGTTATCATAACCGTTTATTGTCCTATTTATGTATTGACTGTGTATCGTAATATATTTACATAGGAACACTTGCATAGGAAGTAAGGCAAACGATCCCTTAACATTTTTTAAAGACTCCTTCCATTTTACATGCGTAGGTCCTTTTTCATAAAATACAAGAAACGTGACTGATACTTCACGTCTTTTGAAATTCGTTTCGAGAAATTTCGGGTACTTATTTATCTTACATCCTTGAAATTTACTCAACATCTATAAAGATGTAGCTCTACCTGAGGTTTTTGTTTGAGACAAACAGAGCGCTTTTACGCTAAAATTTTCAGAAGTAAAAGTATTCTTTTCTTTTCAATTTCTGTGTGAGGCGGTGTTAAGATATTGTTATTATTTTGATATATGTCAAAAGTACGAGTAGTCCGGTTATCAACGTGCAACTTGTACAGACAACAATATTCTATCAAATATAGACCATAATAATACATATCTATATTTCTTTCCTGGTTTTAGGGACATGGAGTGTCAGTCAATATGACTGCAGTGAAAAAGAAGTTGTAATAAGCTTAGAATGAAAGTCAGCAGCTTACAAGGGATAAGGTATCTCGGATTCGCATTTTCGTCTGAAAATTAGAGACAGACAGCCACGCTACATATTTGACTTGTACATATTCGATTCAAGGTTAACGGAAGTTTCTTGAGAAATTGAGAAAATTGAGAAAATAATGATTTACTTGCCAGAAAATTGCAAAAAAAGATTTCCTACGTGGAAAATTTCATGATACATAAAGCATTCAGTGTTTGCGAAGTTCAGATTTTTGATGAAAATTTTGCACAACAAAGTCCTTGTGGTGTCAATGGATGGATATTTGTAATATTTTAGAGAAAGAGTTGTGCTTTGTCTATTAGAAATGTGCAATTACGATTATCTAGATTAAATACTTGATAAATGATATTCCAATCTAATGAATTCCCTGTTAACGCCTGAATTCTCGACCCTTTCCCGTTCATTTCATTCATAAATTTTCCAGATGTCTGTTATTTCATTCATGTATTTAGTCAAATCAAAGGATGAATGAATGAGAGGAACTAAGCTGCCATAGCACTCAAATGGGCTACATTTATATACTCCCTTTCCAGGAGATTTTCCTCGCATCCCCGCCCTTCTTCCTTAGCGGCCTCACATTTTTCCTCGCCTTCCCCACCTCCCTCAAGCCACTCAATTCTCCGCTGCTCGTTAAATCCCCCCTTTCACGCCCACGCGTGTTCAGCGCGTCGCCCCTTGCATATTCACAGAAACAAGGAAAGAAGCGGGTACGCCGGTGTCGTAAGCCGTGGAGAAAGGGAGAGACGCAGTGACAAGACGTATCCCTCAATTTCTCGCTCGCACTCGTGGATTAAGAAGGACTGACTGGTGGAAACCTGAAGAAAATAAGGGCTAAGGGATAAAAAAAAGGAGGATCAGCGGAGGTGTATCCAATCCCATGGCCGACGCACCTAAACCGACTCCGAGGCTCTTTTGCTTTACAGACTCCGTATAAAGAAGCGAGGAAGGCTCTGTTGCTGGCACACTTGTATCCTCTCTCTATCCCTGTTTTCTCTTTTTACGTTTTTCCTCGCTCTTCTTCTTTCCCTTTTCTTTACGACTATGTTTCCCTCTTCTTTAAGCGCCGCCTTTTTTTCGCCTGGCATCTTTATCGGTCTTCGTTTCTCCCCGGCGCGCTCGGAGATCCAGGGCTTACGTTTGAAGGAATTTTATACACCGCATCGTTCTGAAGAACACTCTCGCGAAGTGAGGATGAACTGTCGCCGAAAGATGTCTCCTTGAACTGTATTTTATCACATGCACAGGCACATTCAATTACCCTTGCACGTGTTTCGACTGTATCCTCCTCGCCCTTGGAATTCTTACCCTAGCATCTCTCACCTCCTTCAGCGCTGCACCACATTCTAGTCCTTTTTCCTTGTAACTATCCACTATTGTATTATGTTTTTCTCAGTCCTCCTCTTAATCGACTGATTCCGCGCTCTTTATCAACATTTGAATCGCCTCTTCATTTCAATTGTTTCTAAAACCAAATAACTTTCCTTATTATCTGATGTCGAAACCCTAATTTTGTCCTTAAATTACATATGTTGATTGGAAAGCCTCGTAGAAGTACTTCAAATTTCGTTTTCTTCTTCTTGTTGCTTTGTGCATGGGTTGCTTCCCGTTTATTCCAAACTGAAAAAGATTCTCTGCATATTTTTGTAGGCCTGCCTTGTGATCTCTTTCCTCCTGGTAACTTGCCTCTGGCGATTCTTACAATTCTACTTCCATCCATTCTTGTGATATGATTGTTCCATTCTTGTTGTTTTGTTCGCGTCCAATCGTTTATCGATTTTATCTGTAGCTGTTCTCTAATATGTTTGCTGCGCACTCTATCCCTTAACGTCTTCACACGTATCTTCCTCAGCGTTCTCATCTCCTCTGTTTCTAGATTTTGTGTCGTTTTTCTCGTTTCCGCCCGTGTCTCCGCTGCATATGTGAGAATTGGTCGCACAACAGATTTATATACTCATATCTTCATTTTCTTGTTTAGATATTTGCTTACTTCAAATTTCAATCATCGTGGTCAGGGGCGTAGCCAGAGTTTTTCCATATGTGGGCTATAAACTAATTTATTTTTACATTTATACCATGCGAATCTCCAGCGGTCTTTGTATTGCATAATTACGAAAGGCTATCTTCTCGAATCCTTTATTTCATTGCTACCTCTGTTCTCATGGGAATTGGAACCTCCAAAACCACCCCCTTGGCCACGCCTCTGCGCGTGACGTATTCCGAAAAATTCGTTTCAGTGTTGCAGTTGTGCTTATCGGCTATCAGACACTCCAGAATTTTACAAAATTTAAATAGGGGAAAACAGGTGCCTCATATTCAAAATGGTTAAATATCAAGAAAAAAATTATGCAAAGAAAATAAGATGCAGGGTTAGTTTTTTACAATTTAGTCGTCCTAAACTGTTATATCACACTCTTGAAGCGTCCAATAAGTCAGGATTTACATTGATGAGCAGGAGCATTGATATCGATGCACATCTATGGTCAGAGCAAAGAATTAACTCCCCACATCAGGAATCTAACCTTAAACCACTTGCATCATACATGAGAGTATCTGAAAGCCCATTAAAGAAAAAAACCGATAGCGAGAGCTTAAGTAGATGAGAAGCGATCTAGAGAGGGGACTCAGAGAGAGGAAGAGCAAAGACAGGGACTCCCCAGATGCCGTGGATGAGTAATTGGGAGGGTTTAATTATCGGAAAGGTAAAGAAAATACGGCGTAGTAGGGTATTTAATGGCACAGGGATCCATCAGGAGGAAATCTTTGATCTCTGCTTGAATCTTATACTTCCTTTGAAACTTAATGCTACTATATTACTCCTCAGCATCGTAAAACACTCACAGTACATTTCTCCCTCCTTTGCTCCCCTCGGTTATGAACATGAATGAGATGTGACGTATTTGTTGCACGTCACGGAAATACTTTAGGCAATCCTCGTGACGTTTTGTACCCTTATAGTGCATAGACCTTTCGAGTAGGTATCTGATTTTACATCATAGTATTTCTTAAATAACAATGTTATATTAAAAATGGATTCATGGATAGTTCTACGAACGAAATGTAGTAAAATAAAATTGGCTTTGAGAATATGCTCATTCTCTTTAATAAGGCCTAATAACAGCTGTTTAATATTCAGCGTTATGCATTCGTGAAAATTCGCGAAAAATATTCCTCTTATCTTTTCACAAAGACTAAAAGATCTTTATTGCATTAAATCCATTTTCTCTTCTGCAGCCCCTGGCTATAATTCCGTATGTACTCCACTCCTGTTTGTTGATTTGCGGCATCGTATTCCAAGCACAGAAAAAAATTAGCAGCTAGTGATGACTTGAGAATTAAAAAGGAAGCCATGTCGAAAAACTTTCGAAGAGTTGCGCATATGAGTTTTTTAATTTTAGCCATTTTTTGCCATTCCCGTGATCTTCTTGTACACATCTTTCGAGTGAAACCGGCCTGGTCAGGTTATTTCTCTCGGAACGCGTGAAAATATGATGTACTCGCTCCGTCATAAGAAAAATGTCAATGTCCTTAATCAAGCACCAAATAAAGCGTTTTCTGCAATACCCCACTCGTTTCATTGATGCGACCTTTTTATAATTGACACCATATACGTTATTGACCCCATACGAAAAAAATCTTGTCATGGGCAAATAAGCTTCAATGTTGGAAATTAAATCTCACCAGATTATTTGTGGTGTTCTTTAATTTGTTTTACGCGAATTAAATTTTGAATCGATTCTTCTTGCTTAGTTATTGAAATTAACTAGATTAATTGTCATAAGATCAGCTATCAAGGTGTCTTCTATTAAGATAATAGGTGCACTGCTCTCAGCTCGTTGGTTATACTGAGAGAAATATATGAGTATACTAAGTGATGTTCGAATGGAAGGGTAATATTAGAAGTTCGTGTGGCAGGAATGAAAGAGAGAGATATAGATTCAGCTTTCAACTTAACCTCAAAAAAGACGCACTACACCTTAAATATATAAAATTTAATGCATTAATTTAATATTTGTTATTAAAATTTAATAATAAAAAATAGACTTCAGTAAAATCACCAAAGATGTGATTAATGGTATAATTATATGAAAATACCGCGAAGAATACAAAATGAATGCAACACACCTCAGATGAATTTAAGTTGTGGCGTAAGTAGAGGTGTACCTTTCTCGTCCTTCGAGATTGTGATCTTCCACTAAGTTGGGGCACTAGTATTAAATAATGACAGAGACGTATATTTTCCCAGTCTAAGTTCGCGTATACCTATGCATATACGATTTATATGTGTGTGTCTTTCCAATGTGAGATATCGTCGTGGAAGGATATTGCCTGTAATGGGTGGCTACGGGAACCCTTACGCATTTGTTTCAGATCGCAATTTCAGAAAAATTCTGGCTTTGCCGAGTATTACGATCGCATTTCTTTAAAAATGGAATGTAGAAGAACATTACAACCACAACTTTGAAACTAAATCTCGTTTCATCTAATGTATACCAACGAAAGAAAATGTTCTCAATCCTTTGATGATTTCAGCTTTACGAGTACATTACTTTTACAATGTTGTTGTAAACAGAATTCAACGAATCATTATATTTTTCTAGGTTAAGAAATGGTACCCACGGATTCTTTGCTGACTTCAACGAAACATCAATTTCGGTGAGTGCCTTTTTAATTTTATATTTCGAAATTTTGTAATAACTCGCTTCCATGGGTAGATCTTTGTGTTTGAATATGTGTATTTTTTTCTCAGCTGCTTAATATCTCTAATAAGAATAAAATTAAAACAATATTCGTGTTTTCGGTTTGTTCAATCATAACCGAAACTACTTAAAGATTGGTATTTCCCAAGATACACATTTAACTTAAGCTGGGGTACCCACATCCATAAAATATGTGGTCGAGCGCTTAGAAAACTTGGATTTGTGAAGAGAATTGTCGGTAGAAGCGATGAAAAAGTCCGTGAGAGATGTTACGTTGCGTTGGTCAGGCCTCACTTGGAATATGCGTGTAGTGTATGGGACCCTGCAGAGAAGTGTTGTATTCGGGAATTAGAAAAAGTGCAACGGAAGGCGATACGTTTAGTAAAGAATTGTTACAACAAGACAGTGAGTGTAACGCAAATGTTTCGGGACGCAGGATGGGAATCTTTAGAAAATAGAAGGCTTAGACAAAGACTAAATCTCCTTGATAAATTTAGAGAAAGCACGTTCGTAGATGATGTAGCTGACATAATGCGCCCCCCATGTTACATAGGCCGTTCAGACACTGCGAAAAAGATCAGAGAAATAGATGCTAAAACGAATCGATACAAGAATTCATTTTTTCCGCGAACGATACGCGAAAGTAATAGATTAGCGAAGTAAATTCAGTAAATTCATTGTGCTTGCACCCCCTGCCACACGCCGAAAGGCGGCTTGCAGGGTACTAATGTAGATGTAGAAGAACTTTTCGTAAGAAACGAACGAATTAAATGGATATTTTTTATTATTCCAACCATTTTATTTATATTTCCTTTATTTCATATGCAAAGCTATTGTTGAAATGATTTCTGGGGAATTGTCTCACATGTATTTGATGTCTGTATGATGATTATAACCGAACGTCGACGATGAAAAATCGAAATAAATTCAGTTCGCCAAATGTGCTCCAAAGTTTGCGAAATTGAATTATCTCATTGATGCTAACACCAAAGAGCAGAATAATAACGATTCTTATTCTGTATTTTATGACCTAGTTTTAATTTGGAAAGTATGAATTACAGAGAAAACTTAGGTTTAATGAAAACTTGATGTGGTGAAATTAAACCGACGAATATTGAAGTAATGATGTCGATGAAAGGAAATGAGATTTAATTCATCTTCAGATATTGACATATCAATTCCATTAGTACGTATAAAATATTTCTATGTGATTTCGTTAATGAGATTAATGAGGTTCGTCTGATGTCAGACCTTTAGAAAAATGAAAGAGCATTTCAGAAGATAGGAAAAAATTTATAATAATGTTTAAGCCTTTGATCCCCTCCGTAATTTTGAAGTATTTAAGGAGAACAAGTGCTCAGTTTTTACTTCTATTATGAAGTTTTCGGTTTACTTGCTAGTCCTTCGCTATATTTCGTTTTGGTATTCATTTATTAATTAGATATTCCTAAAGAAGGGAAAAAGAAACCATAAATATACCATTTCCATTTTTTTTATTAGTAAATTAAGTTTTTCGACGATAATATTACCCAAAGGATTCGACCTAGAAATTATCTAAGGTATAGAGAATGATTAACCATATATACCGAAATATTCTTGGCTATGCCCATCGGTATATATCCATCTCTTTAGCTTAACGACGGAATAAATTCTGAAATTCTCTAACTTGCTTCGAAATCGGAAATCTCTCGTCCAAAAAAAGTAAACCTACTTTCCGGGCAAAGTCCCATTGAGTTTTGAATCGAATCGAAGGCCTGGTGATGTATGCATTTTTTCAACCGAATAATCCAAATCCTCGGGGGCCCGCGACTGCATGTTTCCGGCGCCCCGATCTTCCTTTTCTTGACGACGTCGACCATCAGACGTAAAATGAATATCCCGCTCTGATAAATGGCCCGGGCTTGTGTTCCGCGCATCGGTTTATCAATCACGGAATGTCGAAGGGATCTCCGTGGAGTCGGAGAGAGAAACCCAACGGATTCCGAACACCCGGAATCCATGGAAGTTCCGATTTCTCCTCCTCCTGGAAGAAAGGGAGCGTTGCAGTGAGCGGATTCCTGCTTCTAGAAGGGATGCTACCTCCATTACCAAACTATCCTGCTTCTCTTTACTTCCCTTTTTCTTAGCCTCTATGAACCTTTCTTCACGCCATGATTCCATCACCCATACCGTGTCTGCTATCCGATACCTCTACCTGGTCCAAATCCCTACACTATCTTACCTTAAAGTATCCTTCCTTTCCAATAACCCCTCTACCCTATTCTCGACTCTTTTCTCACCGTAACCTCCTCCTCATTTCCCTTACTTCCTCCCTTACCCGTCCTCTGTCCTAATATCCTACCCCCTCTCCCCTTTATCCCTTCTGTGTCATCCTATTTCCCTATCCAACGAGTTCCCAAATTCCACCCCTTTTCCCATCCCTACCTTGCATGTTACCACCATCACCAACACTTTTCTCCTACAACCATCTTCCCATACCACTTCCCACGGCCCTCCCACCCTCACCCTCTGCTCTCACACCCTTTCCCTCAGCCCTTCCATTACCCTCCCAACCTTTCCTCCATCCCGATCTTTCCTCTCCTTACCCCGTGACCTCCTGCATAAAAAACCTCCCATTCTCTAGCTTTTTTCAGCTCCTACTCCACTTCTTACTCCATCATCAATCTCTCCGGCGAAGACGACGCCCTTCTTTGCTTGTCCCTCAGGGCAATCTCTCGGTACTATATCTCCCCTCGCACCCCCTTTCCCACTCCCATAATCCCACTTCTCTCCAATTTCCGATTCTCTTTTTTCCCGAAACTCTCGCTCACCGATACACCCGTCTCAAACATCTGTACCTACTCGCTCATTCTCTCTCCCTCTCTCCCTCGGATACTTGCACTTCGAGCCTCCTCGCCCTCACTCCCGTAACATGAGTTTATTTTATTTCGTGAGATTCCGGAGGATTTCCATTTGCCATATCGAATGTTTTATCGCCCCGGTTGATCTTTACGAAGGAGATGGAATTTTTAATTGAATTATCGAAAAGGAATCGGTGACATCATGGGAAAAGGGTTGGGATTCAGTGAAATGCTATCGAATGTGACAAAAAAATGTTTGTTTTAGGTTTCACTGAATTTATTCATTTCAAATGAATCGAAATCCAAGTAATAAGTGGATCCAATGACGATGAGATAAGACGATGACGATAACATAAGTTAATTAAACATTTTTATTTCTGTCTTTATATGTTTAATTGTTATTTAATACAACTCTTAAAACTTAACTTAAAAGCTTAGCTTAAAAGCTGTATTTAAAAGAAAAATAGAAAAATACGTGCTATCAACCGTGACATTCACTTATAGCAATATTTTACTTTCTCCCATCTATATTTTTGTACTTTTTACATTTCATGTAGTATAGATCTGTTTTGTAATCGTGATTCACTTGAATTTGGATGTATTGTTTAGGAATACACGAAATATATATTATGTGTGAACTGTAATTCTCAAGACGATCGACGCAGGGAATTAAATTAGTGAAATTAATACTAAGAAGAGACAAAACAATACATATTGTTTGCGATATTGCTACGAAAAGGTTAATAGGTTAAGGAAATAGAATAAATTGGCCATGCACCCATCCACCCACGCACAAGTCGACAATTAAGGTGCACGTAGGTACATCTCTGTCAAATATCTACTAATGTATTTGGTATGTAATTTTTATTTAGTGTCTTGCGTTATTTAAGCTTGAAACTACCAGATCCAAGAGCTTGGCTTGGGGCTAGCAGCAGATTTAGTGAATGAAAATTTGAATTCTCCATTCGTTATGTAACATTTAAATTCACAGTCACAGGCGAGGTCTTGTGGAAATCCAACTCTTAGAATGAATGTAGGCGTTTCACTTCTTCCACGGCAATCTCTTTAATGAAAAATTCCATTCTACATAACATCATAGTGTTGTATTCCTAACCCAATTCGACAACTTCAATTTTCGGTAGAAAAGCTATTATTGCGAAAACTTCTTAAGGAAACATGGCAAATATGTTACGATTTCTGGTTTTTACAGCGCTAAAATTATGTTTTATTATTATAGCCGTACTTTTTTTGTTAAACGATATTTTTGTCGAATTGAAAATTCGGTTACGACGGGGAATAAACCTACATTTAATCTTACAGTAATAATCTTCTACCGTCAGCCATTTGATAATCTGAGATGGCAGTCATTAAAATTGATTACCAATCGTAAAACTGCTATATTTATCGGATTTTGATGTATGAAATTAAAAGGTGCACCTATGTTACATAATCCATTTTCATAATTTTTAAGTTGATTTTTCATTAAATTAATGACTCCACTTTCATCGCAGGAGATTGACCATGCCAATCTTCACTCGTATGCAAAAGAGTAAGGGACTTTGAATGTAAAATACTTCTTGAATCCCTTTCCCTTAGCAATTCCTACTTTCCAGGCTAACGCAAAACGAGGCAGTGCATCAGTTTCGCTCAATAAAGGGCACAGCATATTCCCTTTCGTCTTCGACCCATCTCGTCGCCCATACGATATCTCTCCTTCGCTCCCCACCGCCTCCCTCGCTGTCGCCCCTTCCTCGCCAGTGCAGGGTGGGTGCGGAGCAATCCGCTCCTCGCATAAATTCAAACCAATCGAGAAATTCAAAGACTCTTAGTCAAATCCGTTTATTCTATTCTCATCTCTTTAGGAAACACTCTGTGGAGTGGGGGACCTTTTCCTCGCCCGAAACCAGATGATTCTGTTTCATTTTCTCTTCTCCACAATTGAGCGCTTCCTCTTCATTCTTTTCCTTTTCATCCCAGTTTCTGTTTTAATAACGCCAGAGGACGGAAAATGAAAGAAACGTCCCTTCCCCCTTTCATCTTCAAACAACGGGCTAACCTCGAAATGTGATTTATTTTTTCCCTTTTCGGGGTGACAAAGTGGTGTATGGAAAGATGAAGGGACGAAGGGCTGTTGTATAACTCCACGTTATTGAAAAGTTTATTTCCCCCTGACGGTTGAAAATTATTTACATTTCTCGATATATTATGGCAGCGTTCGCCCTTTATTGTGTTTAATTGCATTTTAAAGGGTTTTGGACGTGGAATTTCGGGAACAAATTTGCGGATGACCGACCTGAGTTGGTCTTAATTCAATGTATTAAAATATACATATTAGGTTAATGTAATAGTATTATTATCAAAATTTATTCATTAAAAATTTTTATGCAAGCTCTCAAAAGACATTTGGTTTGTCGCACCTAACTTTGATTGATTAACAGTTAAAAAAATGTTTATCACCTTTTGCAAGAAAGATTAACAGGTATACTTTTGATTTCAGTTTTTAGCCGTTAATGTATGTTGCTCCCGAAAAAGTAGGAAAGATTCCATTTTTAGTTTTCACATTTTATTCATGCGACAAAGTATGAAATTTGCACAATTTTTGATTGAACGGATTCTTAATCTTTAATTACATACGTAGAAATATTAAATTCTTCGATGGCTACTTAAATATCTAAAATATACTTCTTATAATATTTCTATATTTGCTCATTTTTGTTTGAAATTATTTTTCACATCCACTCTTAACATCCCAACATAAATTTGTCCTTGCTGCTTATTTTTCAAGCAGTAATATGAAACATCAAATATGACAAAATGTTTGACATTTAAGTCTTCTTTCTCTGGAAATTATCTCAGTTAAAGATGAGAAAATGTCAATGAAACCTATGGAGTATGAAGTCATTTCTGAATTTCTGCTAATATTAATTCATTCACGCTATTAAAAAACTTCAGTTCCTCCAACTGTGAAGAGTAAATACTCTCGAACTCATTCCCTTTTCTACTTGAGGTTCTTATTAAGAACCATTCTTTCGAGTAAATTCATGATGAAGGCACAAACTTTAAACGAAAATTAAAAGAGACCAAATGTTAAACGAATCAAATATATTCATTTACTTGTGTGTAAGGTGTATACCAAAGTAAAAAAATTCAAATAAAAAATATATGGTCTATCTCCTTATAATTTAAACTATTCCAAGCACAATTTCAATCATTATACAGCATAGTATGTTACATAAAGTTCTTGGAATTGAAAAGCGATCCTGGGTTCGATTTCCGGTGTGGGCCTACATGCGAAATGACTTTAGCTGTCGAAGCACTTTTAACAATACTACTTGGAATTGAATCTATCATTCAGCATTCTGGAAAAATAAGTAGATTGCATGTAATGATCTGCTTAAAAATGTCAATGCGTATATTGAATTATATGCAACAGTTTCTGCTTATTCAATTCATTCCAGTATGATGAAATTGTTAAATTTATACTCCTACAAGTATTTAAGATATGTTATATGTGCGTTTAACCTGTTCTACTGTTGTTTAACCTGCTCTACTTGTACTAGAAATTATATTTTCAATCACCAGAAATTATTCATTCTATGAAAATGATCCACCCCACCATCCATCTATCCAATAATCTGGAATTGATCTACAAAAATTCGCTTTTTCATTTCACAAAAATGGAAGAACTTCCTGTCTTAAACATTTTCATCACATATTATCACAACTTTCAGGCTCGATAATCGCGGACTTTACAAACGCTTCAACTCGTCACGCTAATTCCGTTCTATATTCAATTACGCCCGCTCGGCTAGGCAGTCAGAAATCCCCCTCGTAAGGGCGACGAGGATCTCATTCCTTCGGTACAGTTTTAGTGGGAGGACACGTGTAAAAAATAGGGCAGATATAGGATGAGGATTGGATGGAGGAGGGAAAGAGAGGTCTTTTCGAGTGGATGAAAGGAACGGCCCTTCACTTCGCCCCGATTTCACGTCTCTATCCTCCGAAAGAGGCCCGAGGGGGAACAGATAGCGAGACGGGAAATATTTTCGTTTTATCGCCGCTTTTTTTGCGAGAGTAGGTCGCGGGAAATTGAAGTCGGTGGGACGGCGACGGAGTGGGGAAGGGGACGGGGATGAACGGAGGGTCATTTATTAAGCATGGCGTAAGAATGTCACTCACCCACTAGGGTGAAATAGAAAATGGGAAAATTGGAAATTGATGAAAGGCCCTCTAGATTTTTCCCCTCGGAAATTAATGGTATTCTTGTAGGGATTCTCGTTTCTCTTTTGTTTCGCGTCGCAAAAAAAAGTGATTCGGGAATCTTCGGATAAACGCTTCGGATTCTCCAGGATTGTCGAGATTTTATTCATTGCTCGCGGATATGGATTTCTCGGCAGTTTGATTTTTTCGGCATAATTGATTCGAGCCGAAGCGGCGGAATCCCATTAACATCGAGTTTTTTGGATTAACTCGCATTTGCATAAGGGCTTACTTATCTTTCCTAATTCCGACTCTCAAACGCAGTGTATGGTTTGTTTTTTACTCGCCTTGTCTCTTTTCCCTTCAAGTAACGTTAATTACTCGAGAAGTCGAGAGTTCAAGTACACTTTCAAAGATTCGGAGGCGGATAGTCATCCTCGAAGATTGTGTCCTAATAAACTCTAATATTGTGTTCAGTTGATTAATCATCTGAAGTAATCTTGCGGAAAGAAAATATNCTTCAAGTAACGTTAATTACTCGAGAAGTCGAGAGTTCAAGTACACTTTCAAAGATTCGGAGGCGGATAGTCATCCTCGAAGATTGTGTCCTAATAAACTCTAATATTGTGTTCAGTTGATTAATCATCTGAAGTAATCTTGCGGAAAGAAAATATCGCGTATATTTGTAACAAACAGCTTATTAGTCACACCAATTACACCGTTTATGAGTTCTCAAGGAGAAACGGACATGAAAAAGTCTGACGGGACGGGGACTCGAACCCGGGTCTCCCAATTGCTCTATCCGTTGAGCTATCCCACCAAGACATTTCTTTACGCCCTTTGGGAGACTTTAAAGGCACTCCCAAAAAGCTTGGAAAAATGTCTTGGTGGGATAGCTCAATGGATAGAGCAACCAACCGGCATTTGGGGGACCCGGGTTCTAGTCCCAATCCCGTAAGACCTTTTTCAAGTCCGTATCTCCTTGGGAATTTTCCTAGGTGCACTCCTTATAGTGTCAAGTCACCTAAACCCTTTTCCTTGCTCGTTCATGAGATCATCTAATTCTACTTATCCCCCGGTTGGTTGGTTCAATTTAGTATTAGACCGAAACATTTTGTAGGTTTACTTGAACGGCTCAAGTGAACTATAAGTGAATTAGACTTAGAAGACTCATAATAACATAAAAATTAATGGTAAGTTACCGTTTCATAATTTCCGTATCTTATAACATAGATTTAAGTTCTGCTATGCATACGTGTTTGTAAATACATATACATTTCCACAGGCATATATCTACGTATACGTATAAATACAAACATGCAAATACCCATATAAATACGTTTAAATTAAATGTTTGTTCGTGTATTTTAGCGAGTTAACAATTTATATTAACCCCAAATTTGACACGGAGATGGTAGCAGATGTGTCTTGTATTATTCAATGCAAACCGCAAACCCTGTCTCGGCCCAACCCAACAAAGTATTGTGTATAATAAAAAATTAAAGCTGATAAATATAATCGTTGGATCTGGCTGGGGAATACAGTTTTAGCTGTATAGGTCACGTTTGCTGCCTCCTCTACTTCAGTTTTCGAATAAACCAACTGAATATCTTAAAACGCTAAATACAGATTTTCCATATTGAAACAGAGCACCTTTTGATTTACTCTTAAGTTATTTTAATTGAATTTAGTTTGGAGCATTCGAAGAAGAAACATTTGTTCAATCGTCTCCTTACTGGTATACATTAATTTTACCACATGGAACATGTAGCACCGAGATACTTAATATTTAAATATTCATCGAAGGCCATTAACTCAACTATCTACATGACTGCGTGTTTGTTTACGAATGTTCAATCTTTTTTTAAATTAACATATGATGTAAATTAATTACGTACGTTGAAATGTACACAAGAATTATTGTGACGATTCAATCATCCGAGGATTTCCTCATATTGCTTGGAAAATCTGAAACCTACCCCACATCTAAACTTTGCTTTCCTATCATGTATTTTATGTACGTGTAAATACAAGTAAAAACGTTCAAACGGTCTGCGACTGATGGATTTGGGCGATGACACACAATACCACGAATGCTAACATCGTTTCTCGAGAAGCTGGCTCATGATTGGTTGCAGAATGCATGACCCCGACCTCAATCCATCTTGATCATATTCCTCATAGAGTTCTGACTGACATTACCGAGATGGCTTCACTGTGAGAAGCTTGAATGAAATCTGTAGGAGTCCCTTTAAAATCCAACGTAGACGAGCAAAATGTAGGAATAGAGTTTTTCGGCTTTAATCCCAAAATCACTTAGCGTCTTAAACTCTTTAGTTAGAAGGTGGAAGTTTGGCTGCCGGGAAAATGGAATCCAATCTTAGCTTCGGCGGGTCTTTAAATATGAGAACAGTTGGTTTAAATCAGACACTTAAATGGTGAGTAATGAGAACGACTAAGCGAGAAACGTCAAATATTTCCTAACGGAAAGATAATTCCAAAAAGGCGAACATTTTCTTCGTATTCGTGTAGAAAATCGGGTGATTTGGAGTGAATGAACTTTTATCCACGAATTATTTTTCTCTCCAATTCCATTTTGACTGGCTATGCTTCAGTCAGGAATATTATCACCAAATCATTTTTACTTCTTCGCCGTTGTGAAGGTACGATTGAAGCAGTCTCAGAAAATTACTTTAACTAAAAGCGATATGAGAATACCGCGCTAATGGCTAAATTACGAGTACATCAGTATTAAACGCACGTACCGATTCTAAATTCTATTCGCGAATTTAACACTACTGTTTTTTTTTTCAAAAAATTTTCAATTTTTGAAATTTTGGAAAAGTAATAGGATAATCAATCACAAAATTTATTTATGTTAATGAATATATTTTTATTGCTAAATAAATTCCTAATACTGTAATAGTACGGTTAAAAAGTGATCGTACTCATACATATTTCGCCAGAATTTCTTCGATTTCTTTCGAACTTGGCTGAAGTATACGAAATCGACGAACAAATGCTTTTGTGGATTTGTTACAAGCATCCGCGCAGAAACGTAACGATAATGTTCAAAATGTAACTTATGCTTTTTGGCTCTGCTTTCCAGTGTAGTAGTAATTTGACACCGTTCAAGTTCATTTACGATTTGAGACCTCTCGGGAAATTGCGTATCGGATGACGAAAATTTGGCTTTCAAAGCTGATTTTGGAACGAAATTTCCTGTCTGCATTTTAGTCGTCAACAGAGATTAAAACCGTGACATTTCCTTTTAACCATTTTTGTAGCGGACCGTAGCTCATCACGTCTAAGGTTACCAGTGCTTAGAGGCTGCTCAATCTTTAAAATCTTACATCTAGTAATTAGTTACTTTTAACTAAGGAGATGGTGAAATTTCCCTCCAGACGATGGACTTTCTTTGCACGCAAGAAAGGGAAACTTCAACGCTTTATTACGTAGAAGTACTATGTAAATATTTTAGCAAATTAGATGACCCGATAGGGGTGACCAAAAGAGCAGCATAATGCGTTCGAAATGGGGAGGTGATCTCGGAAATTGGTTCATGGCCGGGAGGATGGGAAGGGTTGGGCTTCGGGTCAACACCCTATGTAATATTTATGAGCAGAGGCACATGCCTATGAGACATGAATATAAGCACCGTTCTATGCATCTGCGAGTCAACGCACAAATGGTCACTGTCCCGGACATCTTGCGAGGGAGATTCGTCAACGAAAGATAAAAAATGTACAGAATGGAAATGGGGGCGGACGGAGATTTTAACGTCGAGGCAAAAGTTCCCATAGGAATATTTTTTTCCCTTCTGTCTGATCCCCCGCGCATCTCCTCCTCATCCCACCCCACTTACGGAGCGGTTCATTAAAATCTTTAATACCTTGCGCCGCCAGGGTTAAGGGGGAGGAGATTAAGAGGGGAGGTGCCGGAGAGGGAATTGAAATCGCAAGGGTGCGGAGATCCACGGGAAGCCCCATTCACCCTCTCCCTTTCCCCTCTTTCTCTCATCTCAATTCCCGAAATTCTTTGATCGAAAAGAAGTGAATAAAAGAGGCCCTTTTATCGTCCTCTCCCTCTGTCGGCATGTGCCTCCTCCTTATCTCGTCTTTCTTTCTATATGCTCTTATTTCTATTCCCACTTTTTCCTTTACACACACCTCTTCATCCTTAGTAATTCCTCTCCCCTCTTATTTCTCTCATGTAAAAGGGGATGTGGGATTCTTTAGTATTTACTAATAAGGATGTCTGTGGGTCATTCCGTCCCATTTTTCTCCCCGATATCCCTCCCTCACTTCCCGTTTACTTTATCCTCCGACTCGCTGCTTATTTGACCTGGTATTCATGATTCTTAATAACGAGAGATTTCTGTGGTCTGGAAATCCGATTCACAGGTGCATAAAAGTACCCTGGCTAGGCATGGAGTTGAGCTAGAATGACAATTTCACGTACAATTATACATTAATACCCTGCAAGCCTCCTTTTGGAATTTTTGTACGTGGGGAGAGTCTAATATTTTCGGATGACTTAGCAATGTACAAAATAATATTAATTAAGAATGATTTGATTGCTTTATATATAATTGATGAGATGTGCACCAACTGGATATCAATGTAAGAAATGATCTGTGTTTAACTGTTTGAAATATAAAATGAAGTGTAAGTATCCGAAAAATCTAAGGATATGAAGGAATAGACTTAACACTGAGTGTAGTCAATAGCTGCGATAAAAAGGAGAGTAATCTTTTATGATAGCTTTGCCCAATCTGGAACATGCAGATATCATGTAATGTCCTGTAAATTAAACCTGTTTCTCGTAAACTGTTGGATGCTTAGCGATGCATTTGTTAAACTGCATAGTGAAATAGTAAGCGTTACGTCAGTAGTCAATTACAGATTCTCTTCTGTTCTTTTCTACTCAAGAGGGCTGAGAAAACCAGAGTTCGGTATAGTCAATAATTATTCAAGACTACTGAAACCAATGATATACAATTTTCAAACTATTACAGCTTTAATTCTGAGAATATATACATACTCCCAATGGTTATTTCGTTTTAAATTAAATAACCATTTGAAAAAACTTCAGACGAAACAGTTGTTGTAATTTCGTTTATTTTAAATTTGCGTACAATTAAGAGAGCCTGCTTATTAGTCACTTGCCAACTACATGCGTGTACATGTTCCATATGCTTACATATCTCAAGATATAACCAGGATTTATTGAAGATTGCTACCATATAAAGCAAGCGTTACGCAAATGTTCTTAGAAGCAGGTTGGGAATCCTTGAAAGAAAGGAGATTAGAACCTAGGCTGCGATTACTTGCTAAATTCAGAGAAATTAAATTGGCGGAAGACGTAAACAGTATTATGCGACCCCCCTACTACTTCGGCATGTCCCGCAACGAGCGCAAAATAAGAGAAATAGATGCGAGGACATGGCGTTTCAGAGACTCGTTCTTTCCGCAAAGGATACGTGACAACTTTAAGCCACAGAGGTAACTCGAACGCTTGGTTTTTACACCCCCTGCCACACTCAGATATGCGGCTCGCGGGGTATTTATGTAGATGTAGATATTTAGTTCGATATTCCTCAGTCTCGGAAATATCGACCTTACTCAATCAGCCTATACCATCTATTCACCTCTCCGGTTCGTCCTTACTTTTTTGCTCCATCCAATTTTTACTTTATCCTCTCATTTCTTTTATTCTTCATACACTCTCTCCTCTCCTTCTATCCGCAAATCATCCTCTTCTTCGATTCCGACTGTTTTCAGAAATCCCTTTCCCTCCCTCGCATTCACGAGCTCCCTCTTTTTTCCGAAATAGAAAAGAGAGAATCTCGGAATTCCATCCTCCCGATTGTTTGAATGCGCTACTGCTTTCGCTTCCCGACGTCCCCAGGCTGCCACGAAGGAGGTTAACTCGGGACGTGGCTCCGGGGCAGGGAAATAAAAGAGATAAAAGGAGATGAGTTGGGCGGGGGCGGAGAACTTTTCCTGCGCGATGATAGAGGGAGAGAGTGCATCGGACGTCGCTCAAATATAATGGGGCGCGGTTGGGGGAGGCTCTCCCGGATGAATCAAAGGGAGGGCAGGTGAGGTTTTCATTAAAGGGCATTAAGCATGTCATTTCCCGTCCGGCGTGGATGCCTTTCACAACATCCTTGGGGGATTGGTGATTTGCTCCCCTGGCTCAGTAGCGAATTTCAAAGGGAGCCTGTACGTAAGCCACGGATTGGGAGTGTACACGATGAGGTCCGTGGATACGCTCCGTCGCGGACCGTTTGACTCACGCGTGCCTCAATACGTGAGGCGTTAAAACGATTCGAGAATCCAAGACCTCTCATCCACCTATTTAAACGCCGGATTTTTTTCAAAAGCCGAACCCCAATATGGACTCAATCGCGTAGCTTCTTTCGCGGAGCGTCAATTCTGGTCGCTGTACTGTTTTATGCTGATTCTCCCCTCCTATCCATTCATTTCCGGTCGGAGGATCTTTTTGACCATGATTATCGAACTCCACCGCTGTCCATTCGCTCCCCCAACACGAAATGTGCAGATTCGGCTTTATTCACGCGCAAAATGAATGCCGCTCCAGCAGGAAGTTGCGTCCGCTATTAAAATCTCAAGGATTAAATTCTAATGAGAAATGCCGCAATGTTTCATTTGGCTCGAGAGAAGTTGACACCGCGTGCACTCCTAAAGTTCCCCATCGGTACGGAATGAAAGCAGGCAAAAATCGTTTCTGTACGAAAGCCAAGCCAAATGTTCATCAAAGGTCGTGCAGGAGTATTACTATCGAAGTTTTTTCAGATGGAGGAAACTCATATGACGTTTCCCTGATTACCGCTTCATCGAGGGCTTACAGAAACACGCCAGAAGGTGATTTCAGTTATTACGGGTGATGATGGAAACAACTAAGTCTCTGTTTTACCAGAAACATTTTACTAGGTGACCGGTTTCAACTGCTAATAGTTACCATTCGGGCTCATGATGTCCATACTTGGGTGTCCAGACATCCCTGTTTTCCGGGATTTATCCCAGATTTTCACCTCTTCACCCGGAACATTTATGGTACAAACAAATGGCACGGCTGTTATGGAATTCTCTGTCAGGAGTGGTTCAAGTTATTCCGATCATCTAACAGCAGCATTTTGTATCGCTGAAATGTATGTTCATCGATAAACGTGGCATGGGCGCTAATCATGTCACTATTTAGCGCTACTCATGTGTTACTATGTAACTCATTTCATTATTTATCATGGCTGCGCTATAATCATGCAGATGGATAACTATGTAGTATTGACGTTTTTTCCTGCTCCTTTGTGTTGTCTGAGTTGAGTTAACGTTCTTTTTGCTTATGTCAGACAGCGTATGTTATATACATGTCCTGTCTTTGTGTTCATGGAGCATCGTTTGAAACCATACATGTATTTCAAACAACTCTGACGAGAACAATTTATCGCAAAGAGCTAAATTTTTAACTATATATGAAAAGTACTAAATATATTTAGCCCTTGTAAATTTCCATTTGATACTATCAGAATGGGTAAATTTGTGCGAATTCTGTTTTAATACGTTACTTAGCAGTGGTTCCTTTTCTTTTCGATATTTCCTCTCACTTTAATTGCTATCGTTAAGGTATAACGTTGAGATAATCTTCACTGATTTTTTTATTGATCTTTAACTACGGCAATGACGGAAGATGAATAAAAATAAATATTATCCTGGATTTGTCCCAACGAACTCCGAATTCCCTGTTATGTGACGAATATTCTTGATTTTTCGTCCGAAAAAAATCAAAAAGTGACAAATGACCCGGGTTTTTCACCAACAGTCTCTGGACTCCCTAGTTATTTCCCTAATTACCTTTATGGAGCTCTACTTAGTAATGACAGCATCTATTGATTACATTTGAATGTATGGATGAAATTTCAATGTCAATGAATTTGTTTTAAATACAAATTGAGGAATAGATCAATACTGTGCGTAGTTTCACATTCCACCGTATGATATTTTTATGTTATTTCCACCGTGAAATTATTTTTTTATTTACATTATTTCTACTGTCTTTTTAATAACGAAAAATAGAATAATACAAAACTTCGTAATTTTGTCTATAGTAACGTAAATTTAGATTTTATCACTTTTCTAAATATGAACGATCAAATTAATTTAATTATATTACAATGTTAGTAAGACAAAGAACACTATGTCTTAGTTCCACAAGATATTATCACAGACAGTGTTCTTTTCCTTACTAACGTTACGGAGTTCCACACAGTGACAGCTTCGTCAATTGATTTTATATTACAATGATTGATACTGTATTAAACATGAAAGTATTCCAGCTAATCCTTCTTTTTCGATTTCTGATATGAAAACTACTGAAGAGGAATGGCAAAGAAGTGAGGCATATGATCGCTGATACGTTTTAGTCTGAAACCAATGTGTTAACGTCATAACGAATGTATATTGACTACTTACAAGGTTACAACTAAGTATATGGTTTCCATTTCTAGCCGTTGGAACATTGAAAATTTTAGAGTTAGAATCGTCAGTCAATTACAAATCATTTTCACCCAGTTAAAATCACAAAAAATACAGGAGAAAGGATATCGGAAATACTCATTCCGCGACTTTCTCCGTTTTTATTTCCGCAATATTTTACAGCTCATCCACACAATAATGTCTTTTGGTTCCAACTGGATATGTATCTTTGACTGCGAATCGCCCAAAAAACAGGGATTGGAATCGAAATCGCGCTTGTTCCCCATTCCCCTTTCATGATCACTTCCGAAGTGCCTTCAATTTAAAATCGGAATATGCGAGTAAATGAGAGGAACGTTTCCTGTTTCGGTTTAATGAAGCTCACGGAAGAGAGTGCATGGCGGAGATAACGGCACAAATTACTGTCGGTCGAGGAAAAATTTAACATCAAAGCGCATAGAAATTTTCTGTTTGATTTACGCCCCGTGATATTTCACCATTGGGATTAAAGCAGAGCTCCTCTCCAGCTCTCAGATTCTTTCCTTTTATTCAGCCTCAGAAGGAGAAATAATGTATTTCTCATTTTTAATTATCTCGATTTGATTACGGAGATTTTTCTCTTTCATCAGCACCGGAATAATCTCTTCAAAAGCACGTGGCCGTTGTCTCTCGGTTTGATTAATAATCTGGAGTTAATTACTGTCTCTGGATGGTCTCCTCAATTTATGGCGTTTCTTAATGACGGGCGAATAAAAGCCATTCTAATCAATTGTAGCCAACGTTTCGCTGAATATTCAGCGACATGACACTTTTTCCTACATCTAAAACGATTAATTAAGACCCGTTAAGAAGTTTATTCGGTACGTAAGTTTCCTCAATGGGAAAGTCTTAATAGCGTATCGCCCTTTTCGTTTTATTGACGTCATTGCTTTCGCTAATTTCCGTTTGATTTCCCTGCTTTGCTTTTTTCTCATTTAAAATGGTAATGTTTCGTGACTTTATCCAACACCTATACTGTTACACACCGTTTCAATTACACTTTTACTCTGATTTCGGCAACGATTACGAAATCATGGGCAGCTGTAGGTGGCGGAACAGATTCTCATTACCTAGATTAGAATTTGCAAAATTGCGCTGGTCCATTTTCATGATAACAAAGTGGTATCCTATAAATAGCGCTTAAGTAAATAAAGCAGTTTGTTTTAAACCAAACATCCGCTGGCGTTGTTCCTCAAAATTTGTTTTCGCACACCGAAAATGTAGCTATTTTCAACTCTGTTGACTATTGGAATTAGAGCCCATGCTATATACAAACATAATTCCTGTTAATTTAGCTGTGTTTCATATTTATTTTTATTGAACCCAACAACGTATTTATTTCTATTGAAACCAACAATATATCAATAACTCAATTTTTATGATTTTTATTTTTCGATTTTATAAATATTTTAGTCGTCACTGAGTCAGAACTACCTTGTAATGTTTCCAATTTTGATGCTTAATATATAATAATAATCGTTTTATAGTTATTTTCACAGCTATGTAATGACGATAACCTTTTGTTGTAACACATTTTGCCCCGTCGAGTATACTTCTAGTATCTTCAGTGGTATATGAGAACCTGATACAGGACTTGTGTGTTAAATTACCGCTCATTTTTATTCTTTACACTATTATTACCCAAAGATGAATGAAGATGCAGACAGAGACACAGCCAGCAGTTTTCAATGGTTAGCAAGATGTCTGTATCATAATTTGCGTTTGGCGTTTATCGCTCATTCCGTTCGGTATGGCAGGGTTGTTCATAAAAATCTCTTATAGTTCTGATCTACCCGATTCTAATTCAACACTGGAGTATTCTAGTGTGTCAATAATCACGCTTGACAGGATGCATTTTAAAGTCGATCTCTTACAAATCGTATAACACAAATAAAATTGAGATCAAGTCATCGAAAATTAAGTCTCCGTGGTGGTTCTTTCAGAGAATTCGTTTAAGTTAAGGGTTCATATCCCTATTCAAAAGAACCGAATCTAGATACTCAAGAAAGGAGATTTATGACTATTTCCTCGACTACATACAGTAATGATACCAGTTTCTTAATACTACTGGAAATAAACTTCACAGAATCACATTCTAGATATCCACAATGGAAAGACTCCAGTACGGAAAATGTTAGTGCTTTAATTCTCGCCAATCATCATAAAATATTATTCTTCCCTGATGAATATAATAATTGATGTAAACATGGAAAATTTTCGCTGCTAGGCTTTAGTGTGAGCTTCCCTTAGGCCCTTACCGGAAGTACCTATATCTTTTCCACTGAGAAGTCATAACATAGAAAAGCAATTGCTCCTAACGCCACATTTCTAGATCCATCTCTACCTTTAAGTGCCTTTATGTATCCATTTATCGGACATTTATATAAACAGAATCGCAAAATATAATTCGGTCATATGTATCTTTCCACAACATATCATATACAACGAAGATTAATTTAATCTGAATTTAACTAAGTTCAACTAAAAATTAACTTAATTAGAGAACCACACGCCATCGCCCGCAGTCTCCCGAACGCTATGTTTAATTAGTAGCAGTATTGTCTTAAACTTATTAAACTTATTATTAAAACTGCATCGACAGTTCAGAGCATTTCACACGTAGGCCTCCACCCGGAATCGAACCCGGGACCGCTTTCACCGAAGTCGAACGTGTAGCCAACTTGGCTATCCGGGAGCCCTATATCTAATTGTTCTGAAAGCTTATTTACTATGTACCAGTCACCTGGAATCTGAAAGATCCGGGTTCGAGTCCCGATCCTCTCAGACATTTTATGATTGTTTCTCCTTGGAAATATTCCTAGGTGCAAGCCTAGAAATTAGGATTGGGAGTTAGAAGTCACTCAGATGCTACAGGACGCAAAATGGGAATCTTTGGAAGTTAGAAGATTTCAACAAAGGATCAATTTACTGGATAAATTCAGAGAAAGCACGTCCAGAGATGATGTGGCAGATATAATGCGTTCACCATGCTACATAGGCCGTTCCGATAATGCGAGAAAGATCAGAGAAATAGATGCCAGAACAAATAGATTCAAGAACTCATTTTTTCCGCGAACGATACGCGAAAATAATCGATTAAGGAAATAGAGTCATGGTGCATGCACCCCCTGCCACACGCCGAAAGGCGGCTTTCAGGGTACAAACATAGACATAGACA
>KZ308213.1:0-244378 GCA_000376725.2 Ladona fulva | reverse complement strand
GAACGCTTCACCTGTCGAGCTTCTCATGTCGATTCTAAAATATTAAAATTTTCAAGAAGATACGTAAGTCTAGAACCATGTAGTATTTTTATGTGATCTCGTGGCTGTCTTCTATACTTCTCTGATCTATCGTGTATGTGCTGCGTTATTTCATAGTTGTTAGTCATTTTGCTGTAAACTAAGAATGATGAAATTACACTTCAATGTTATATTTAATGGGATACATCCAACATGTGTGTGACTATCCTGATATCGTAACATGTTTTTGTAAAAGTTTTGTAATTTATGTAACATTCTATATAATGATAATGATATATAGATAATTCTAAATTATGATAATGTGTAACTCTTATGCCCATACTTAAGAGTCTGGTTCAGTATTCACGAACAGTTGCATAATGAACAGTCATTCAGTATACGAGTTGGACTCGTTAAATGGTTTCTTAGAGTTAAAATGAAGTTAGCTTATACTATTATATTAGTTTAGAGTTATACATTATTAATTATATATAGAATCCTTATAATCAAGGCCTATTAATATAATGCATACTTAAAATGAAATATAGCTAATGTTCACTCTCGAACCCAGTGTTTTAATGGTATTTTAGACTTAAAGTACATTATAGTAAATCTTTATATATGATGTATTGACATGGAGATTGACTAAAGCTATCTCCATGCCAATACATCATATATAAAGAATAACTGTAATTGGGCTCCCGGATAGCCAAGTGGGCAACGCGTTCGAATTCGGTAAAAGCGGTCCCGGGCTTGATTCCCGGTGGGGGTCTACGTGCGAAATTACCTAAGCTGTCGAAGCACTTTTAACAATACTACTTCTACTACCAATAACTATAATTTTCGCTTTAACTCTAAAAATCATTAAAACACTGGGTTCGAAAGTGGACATAAGCTAAATTTCATTTAAAGTATACATTATAATAATAGGCCTTAGTGTGCAACTATTCAATGTATAATTTTGTTATTCAATATATAATTTTATAACTCTATGTGCTATATACGGCTTACGGAAGGTTTTTTAAGGGTGGTTTCTCTCCTGCCTTTTAGCAAATTCAGGCAAAAATCAAAATTACTAAGGTATATTCCCCTCCAGCGTTGCCACCTGCCCAGAAGGCCACATTGCGAGCTATATACAAGTAAATGAATTAAACTTCTTTCATAACATCTCGCAACCCCTGAAGATTTTAATATATATTCTTTTGTTAAGTGCTTTGACAGCTGAGAGCATTGTGCTTATATGTACCAACACCAGTAGTTGAGCTTGGGAGCGTTTTAACCTAGCTCTTCTCCGCTCGCCTATCTGGTAACGCCTGAAAAATATTCACAGACTCCCATTGGTTTTTGCACCCCTGATTAAGAAGCGCTGCTATGGCCACTTGATCTTAAAAGCCATTTAATAGGTACGTTAGTTTTATTTAATTTCTCCTTTCCCACTCCCCTGCTTTCTTCATTTTCTAAATCGCCTCCAAACTTAAATCCTAACTTCTCCTGCTTCCAACTCCCTCCTCACTCTTCTCCCATACGCGAAGTCAAATTTACACCACCTTTATCTTCTCTTCCATATTCAGTTCTTTTCCCCTGCCAAAGAATTTTGCCTTAAGATTTTCCAAAAAAATAGGGGTAGTCCCAATCAGAGGATCTCATAGTGATGTCAATAGTTATGACGCAGGTGAAAATAAGTTAGAGGGGGAACCGGCGTGTGTGAGGTGCGTGGGAAAGGAATGCGGCTGGAGACAAATATATATGACTGGTATAAAGGGAAGCTAGGAGGTGTTTTCGGATGAAGGAGTGCGGGGGCGAGGATTCTAATGAAAAAAGGACGGATCGTGTTTGCGTGTGATCGTCGAATAGACTTTTTGACGCTCCGCTGAAGCACTCGACTTGGAAATTCTAAAGGGGCGGTCTTCATTCCCATTCTCTTCCATCCTTCATCTCTCTTCTCCGCCACGCCTTTTTCATTTTCTTTTCCGTCCTATCAACTAAACAATTTCAGTCTTAAAATCGCTTCTCGTTCGTTTTATAAATTCGGATAGAGCATATCGGATCTATATCCATCTGTTCTGCTTAATATATCAATAATAATGATAATTTTATTGATCCATAAAAACAAACAAAAGTAAGTATTGGACAATTCAAGCGGATATGAAAGATATACACAATCATAAATAAATGTAAATTTGATATAAATTACAAGGAACATATTTACTCACATATTTAGGAAAAATATGAAAATGTAAATACTTAAAAACATAGATATACATTTCCGTATTTTTTCCTTGATCAATTCATGTAAACCATAATATGTTCTACAGAGCAAAATATTCCTCCTTTTTTTTTAGAAAAGTGTACCATTAGCAACCTTCTCACATTTTCTAAATGAAGCTTGTAGAGGCTCCCGGATAGTCAAGTGAGCTACGCATTCGCTTTAGTGAAAGCGCTCCCGGGTTCGATTCTCGGTGAGAGCCTAGGTGCGAAATCTACTCAGCCGTCGAAGTACTTTTAGCAATACTACCGAAACTTATAATTCTCCGCTTGCCCTACATCGCAAGTCTTTCACCCTTAATCTTTCACGAATGTCTTCTCACTCTGGTAACTTAATTTCACCTTTAAAATTTTCTCATATAAATACATCTTTAGTTGAATTGAAGCCTTGCTATATGAAGTAAGTTACCCACAACATCTCGGACAAGTCAACTTTTTTCGTCAAAAGACCACATTGACCACTCATTCATAGTTTTCCACATTCTCGCCTTATCAAAGCTGTTCTCCATGTCCGTACGTAAGTCAATGCAGTCCACGATCTTCATTTCCCTTCATATCGTTCCTGGCACTTAATGGATAGAGACGCTTCCCGTTGGCATCTTGAAGACTCTTGAAAAATCGCGATGGTGAATTAAATCCTTTTTCGGTAAGTTTCCGCCGTGGGTCGCATCTGCATCTTTCGGCGTTTAGAATAAATCTCCCTTCGTAACTCGCCCGGCCGTTTTGCTTTCTCGCCATGGTTCTGTTTGCCTTCGCTTGTGAGTCTCGCATTTGCGACAGGGGAGAAACTGTTTATCTTTGGAATAAAGTGGAGGGGTTGAATCTGCTGATTGGCTTTTATTAGATGTTGTCTCCGAGTTCGTCTTAGTGTCAGGAAAAGTCCATACTTTACTGTCGTCATATTTTTTTTGATTAGTCGGGAAACTATATTATAGCTAAATTATAAATCCCACCATTATTTTCGAAGAAATTTTATTTCCTAATTACTTTTTTTCTCATTTTGTGTCATGCCTGTTCTCTTTACGAGGATTTTTTTATTGAAAACAGTTTAAAACAATAAATAGATGTATAGCATATGCTAACCCACAATGTATAGATTTCGTCGGTGACTAGTTCCGGCTATTAATAGCCATTTTTAATCCGAGAGGGGAAGAGAAAAAAAAAAACTTTTTTACGGCCTCCTCCGTAAATTTTAATTTATTTTCCGCTCTCTTTGACTTTTCTACTCTCTCACTCCTGTTTGATGATAATCTTCTACTTCATTCAACTCCGCGATATTCCCTGCTAATTGACTTCTTTCTCCCATAACTTAGCTTTCTCTCATATACGTTTCCCTTTGGTACGTTTCTTTTAATTCTGCTTTCCACTTATATTTTTCTCTCCCTTTCTACATACACATGTTACATATTTATCTACGGTCCTGGGTTCGATTTCCGTGGAAAGGCGATACGTGGGAAATGAACTTAGCTGTCGAATTTCTTTCAATAATACTATTCCTACTGCATTTTTCTTTTTCGACACATTCTTCCCCCGGATTTTCGGCTGGATTTTTCTCTCCTGTCGAATTAGCTCCCCCTAAATAGGCGACTAAATGATATAGAGCATTGTTTCCAAAAATTTTCCCCTTGGATCCATACCACCGCACCCCAAATATGAAAATCTATGAAAATTAGTATCTGTTAGGCCATAGCTGAGCTGCGGCCCCCATAGGTCAGACCAGCGCCCCTATGGGGGCGGCATCGCCCACTCTGGGAATCACTGATGTAAAGCGTAACTAAGAGAACATAGGTATAGATACAAACCACACTCAAATCATCTTTGGTTTTCCTTCTATTTCGTGGAACTAATTTATGAAGAATAAAAATATTTCGGAGTAAAATTTCGTAGAGAATTTTTAAATATATTGTTAATATGCTAAGGCATTTGAGCCATTACAAATATTACTCTTATGATCAGAAATCTTTAGAAATATCTGCTGCATAAGGAGCTCAGCGAGAGTGATTGCAGCAGTTAATATTAGCACTCCAGTCTTCAGCAAGTACATACAAACAGATTGTTTTCATTTCTAGCTCCATTCATTTCACGCACGGACGATCCCCTCAGGTTTTATTATTCTACCAAAACACACATCCCTCACAAACAGAACTTATTAGCTTCTTCTCTATCGAAAACGGCCACACTCCGCCATCAGGAATTCATTGCAGCCGCGGCAAACTCCGCCGGCACAAATATTTGGACTCGTACGAATGCGCCGAGGATAAAAGAGGAGAGCAAAGCCGTTTATCACCAATCCCGCTAATTAACTCCATTCTTCTCCGTCGCGCGTCATCGGGTGATAGATTTATTTAATGAAACGGAAAAAGAAATAACGCATCCCGCGGAGCGCTACTTTTTCTCTCGGAGCGACTTTCGCTTCGCGACCTTGCGATATCCCTTTTCCAGAGGTAATTTCGCGCGTGATATATCTCAGCGCTTTATCATTCACCTGTAAATCAACCTCCACCTCCTTCATCCCAACTTACGTAGAATCACTCTGCGCCAAAGTCCCATTCATTCGCTTCGTTAGCAACGAAAACCAACGCGAGCGATACATGTCACCTCCATTAACAAGTCATGAGTGTAGCTCCCCCTCCGTCCGCTCCTTACCGGGCTAATAAAGTCCTTATCCCTTCCCACGCAAATGTGCATACAGGGTAGGTTATCTTCGCCGCGGATTGTACGTGATCGCATGCAACTGCGGGAGATATTGTTTGCCGCGGAGGTGGGGATGATCGTGGGGGCGGGAGAATTTCGAGTACGTGGGTATCTCCGTGGCACGTTCACCGCGAGAAGATACGTGCCTAAGTTATCGCTCGCATCGCATTTTGTCTGGAGACGATTTCTTAGTTGGCATTCATCGATCTAAGGATCATGTTCCAGCTTCTCATTGCTCTCTGGCAGTTAGATGAATTACGCGGTAATGTGAGTAGTGCCTAACTTCCCTAGTGCAAAGTTGTCCTGCCGTTCTGAGAGGAGGGTTCATGGGAAATTTGTCATCCTTCAGGACCTACGTAAATAAGAGCCACCCATTCACGTAAGGGTGCCCAAGATTTTACACCCAGCTGATCGCATTGGCTGCAACGAAGGTTTGGCGCGGAGTAGACAAAGTTTGTACTTTGCTGTAGCTATAAATTAATAGTAATGTACATTTCGGCATCAATGGGACACGGTTTTATGCTGTCGAAGATGCTCTCATAGCCATAAGAGCTTACTGATGATTTTTAGAGTGATTTTAACTTTTGACTATTGATGTTACAAAGATAAGTACAATGAGTGCAGTGGTTTCCTCGTTTAGGGTTAATGCCAATCAATATCTGCTTTTTTTCCGCAATAGGCATCGATGAGAGGATGGTATGAAACATTCAGGGAATAAAAATACACGGAATAAATGAAGGGATGGTGGGTTAGATTTTGTGATTGATTCGTATTTTTATCATATATTTTATATAGAAATTTTACGCCAGCAAGTTCTCATACTTAAGCGTGTGGCTAAATGTGCAGTTCAAACCACCCATGCAAACTTTTACAAGCTTTCCAATATACAAGAACGACTTCTATACTTATGTACAAAACGATAAATACAGGAATATATTCATGGGAAATTTAATTACGTTTTTTATATATAACTGATTCAAAAAATTGTTATGTGGAATCCGAAAGCTATTACAGAAATAATATTACTGAAATTCTACTTAGCAGATAAACTACTTGTGACAGTGTTCGAATTACTTTAATTACAGAATGACTTAAATTTGGTCGACAGAAGCAAACTCCAAGAAAGCGTGACCAGATTACGTATGCAGTAGATTACTTGTTTGGCATAAATAGGCAATTATGGGTATACATTACTTAACCTTTGACTATGTAATTCTATTTTTATGTAAATGTACTTCATGTATTGCATTAATACTGTAATTCATAATGGCTATATTTATCTACACCAACCATTAATTGTAATCTGTTGGTGTATAATTATGTATAGATACTGATGCACCTATCGACTGTGTATGTATTATATTTATTTTAATTTAATAATACCTTCTCGCGTCTTTTAGGGATTAATATCGATAGGTTTGCGTTTGTCACATCTACTGTCTAGTGGGTCCTTTCCTACAGTTGATAATTTTTCTTCGATTACCTCTTAGGTATTATATTCACATTTCCCTTCTCATTCTTTCTAGTATCTTTTTAAATTGATTATTATAAGAAATGCGACGATAGCGGAAATGCGATGATAGCGTTGGACAGGAGAGTTTTAGTGTCAGCCTTGCCCAAATGAAAACGTTTTCTTAACATTATTGTTATACCCCCATCGTTGTAACTTCTGAATGCGCCACTGCTCCGAAAGACCATATTTTAAAACTATATCTATTGTCAATCGTTTAAAATATGCATTTTACTTCTCAAACACTGCAAGCGAACTGCTTTAAGACTCAACAGTGAAATTTAGCGTAATTAAATTTACCATGGCCGATTAAAGATCCCTCATCTCCTCTATCCAAGCGACTCAGTATCTCACCTCTAGTCAGGCACACTCCATTCCCTTCTCTCGGGAGCGTTCGTTGCCAGCGACGGCGTGACGTGAGAAGGAAGAGGAGGAGAGAAAGAAGACAGATATAGAGTGAAGGATTTTATCTCTTGGGGAATGAGAGAGAGGGAAAAGGAATGGAATTTCTCCACGCATTCCCATCCCTCCGATTCATTTTCCTTCCCTCGAAAATATTTCTCATCTCACTTTCCAACATCTTCCCTTCGCCCTTCCTCGACCTTGGCTTTAAGGGCCGTTTCCCCGCGACGGTGATATTTATCGCCTGCGTCTAATCATGAATTGCTCTCTTCTCAGATTTCGATAGTCTAGATGAAAGAATGTGCGTGCGATTCGTTTTCAGCTCGCCCACGCGATGCACGCCTTGATGAATTACTTCTTTCGTAATTCGATGAGGAACTTCCGCGCGGATGATTTTGGTAAATGATGTGATGAAGGTGTGGCACTTACTGTGACTGAGAGCTAGTGCGGAATCATAGGTGGGATTTAGTTCACTATGGCGTGTTTCTGGTTTTTCTAGTCAATAACGGCGACTTACGAAGGAAACAAATCCTATGTATAATTTCCCTTTGAGTGAAATTATCCTCATGCCAGGTCGCCTTTATGTGGAATTTCGCAATCGGACGAACAAAATATCACATTATTGTTTAAATTACATGATTTTAATCGCAGTTTTTAACTACCGTACTGACCAGAAAACAGAAACGTGCTCACTGATTTCTGACGCACACCTCGCTTCAATTTTTTCATTTGTTTTTTGATACAAGGTAGAGAAAATTCATCTTTCAGTTGTTTTGTCTCTGTCCTTCTCATATCTATGATGAAGTGGAAGCTACTTTGGTACAAATGATCAAAGGATTGTATTCATTTTATTCTTCCCTCGTTGAGCCTGGCGATTAGTGTCATTCGTGATTTTATTGTGCAGCGCTTACGTGGGCTTTTTTCCTTAGCAGGACATGATTCATAAAATGCCTCATTTTGTTTACTGCGATAATCTGTCATCACGTTCTGCTTTGCTCATGAATAATGAATAATCGCTTTTTATTCACAAAAAGTGAAATTCAGCAGAGGTCATGTCTTTCGTCCCGCATTAGTTCGTTCTACTTCTGTGCCTACGTGACATAAGAAACCTACTTATTCTTCGTCGCGAGGAATTATAAAGCTCGCAGCTAAGGAGCAGCAAGTGGAAAGCTTAAATCAGCTTTTTAATTTGAGATTTACTTCAAATTCAGATATAAGGACGTTTGTGGCATTTAACTACTCAGCACTTAATGTAAGACTTGTAACTCAATGTAACTCTGAAGAAATTCACTACCTTCAGTTGAAAATTTGGGACGAAAAGAAATGCATTTTTTTCTGCCGTAAATGTGATGGAAATTTTCCACGGACGAGAAAACTATAGTTTTAAAAGTGCGCAAACAAACAAGTAGAATTTCTTTCAAAAGATGTACAAATCCGAAAAAATATACAAATGAATAATGTGCCTTTCTTGCGTTTTCAAAATTATTTGTAGGTAGTATATATGCATGCATTAATTTTCCTTGAATGGGCATTCGCATCCACCTTAACCATATATACAATATTTCTCTCGTGTTCCCTTCTCGGGTGTTGTTGCCCTAAATTTTCCTAGAAATTTAACTGTACTTTACATGCAGTCGATCCCTTGCCCTGTTCGTAGTTATCAACGTTCAGATACGAGAAGAAAGCAGCAAATTCAACTCTCCGACGGAGCATGAGCGTTGCTGATGGTGGCCTCTGGTGGAGGAAAATACATTCTCACCGATTTTTTCAACTGCGAGGATTATTCGAAGTTTGTTGCTTAACATCATGGCAAGCTCTTGAAAGCTGGAGGAACCGCGATAACTCTGCGTGTTTAGTAGATAAGACTGCGTGGGACTGGAATGAATCATCATTTGTTTCAGAAAATGCCCATGATCATTCCTTAAGGAAGGAGCATTTGTATTTGAACAAACGGAAGGAAGTTATGAAATGATAAAACTTAGCGATTTTTATCTTAAAAGAACAATACTTTTTCGACAACCAACGATGGTGGATATAAAATTAGGACGAATTTAATATTAGTTAATCTCCAATTAATTGTTTATTAGATTTTTCAAAATGCTACTGTTATTATGTGATTAATTTAAACGGAATATGAGACTCGATTAACTTATTTTATTCGCCTCATATAGCATGTATCTCTAATGTAACACATTTTCTGAAATCGATCGAGTTTTACCGAACCAGACCTGCCGTAAATGATTTTCCTTTCCAAATGAGAAGACTCCCGGAACAAGTCCGGAGTAAAATTCTCCCTCTAGGATAATATACACTAAGACAGACAGGTTATCATATCTGAGTATTCTTTACAGCATTTATTGTTCCAAGTCCATTTTTCCTCTAGTGTCATTTTAGAAATCTTACACTGAGTTTTCTATCGGAAAGTAAAAATGTTCTTCGATGCCTATATTTTAAACCGTATTCACTAAATTGAATTGCTAACGTAAATAAATCTCATTGAAGTACCTTAAGATAAATTTGTTTTGGAATTCAAAGCGATGGTTTAACTAGATATTTAATTTGGTACAAGATGGAGAAAATTATGTCTTTCGTATAATTTTATCTCACTCTTGTTTATGACTGTCATGGTATGAGAGCTGATGAGTCATGTGAGATGCTGAATGATGGCATTTATTTTGATTACCCCGTATTGAATGCCTTGAAAAATGCTACTCATAGTTCATTGTGCTACATTTTCGTGGAATTTTTCCACTTATTGAATGGTAGCTCAGAGGGCTAAAGAAGAGCGAACTACTTCACTGTTCATCTTACCTGTTTGCTTCATTCCCTGAATAGAAATTTGGCAGCTAATGAGAAGGGTACATGTAACCTAAAACCTCCCGGGCTGATGACTTTACAGACTGAGATATTCATGTTTGCTTATTCAATGAAATTATGTCAAAGCTGTTGGCTAAAAATAACCCAAAGCGGGTTATTTAAAAAGAAAATATCGTATTTACTTTTGTATGAAACACATCTTTTCACGAAAATTTTAGATTAAGAAGCTGGTCGCGTATAGGAGGATATGACTTTTTGATGTTATTTACTGTTATAGATCGAGATTACAGTCTCAAAAACCTTGCTTTTTCTTATACGCTGGTGCGTTTTATACAAGAGTATATATGAAACTTATTCGTTGAGCATCTATATAGGGGTGAAGGATATAATCAGCGTTAATAAGCCTCTCAAAAAGCAGCAGCAATTCGGTAGTAGACTGCCGAAGCCCCGCCCTCACATTGTCTTCGGAGCTGTAAGCATTTATTTCTTGCGAAGGTGTAGGCAGCTTCCGAGAAAAGTTCCGCGGGGAGCATATGAATGAGTCGGTAACGATAGCCATTTGAAGGGAACGAGAAGAGGAAGGAAGTGCAAAGTTGTAGAAAAGAAGAAATGAGGAAGAGGATAGGAATAAAGCGAGATGGGAAAGGGGAGAAGTAGAAGGAGAACGGTTAGGTACAGCCGTCACCCTTGGAGATTGGATTGTCGCCATAAGACTGACTTACGATCTGTTGTCTGGGTCGTGGTGACAAACGCATATAACTGAAAGTGGAAGAGGACTATCCTTAGATTCCCCTGTCTTTCCTCGCGTGTTTCGGTATCTTCACCTTCTACGTCATTCCTTTATCCCATTCCTATATTTCCGCTCCCCTTTTCAGCCGTTTTTTACGACACTGTCTTATGAGATTCACTTCCTGCAGTTCCGTTTTCGCATCTTTCCATTCAAGTCCTCCCTCATCTTTCGCTCCTGTATCACTTCCAAATTTCAAGCCAGCCTTTTTAACTAGATTCCTCTCCCCCTCTTTGCTCTGGTTGATCTGTAATTTAGAATCCCTCAGAAGAAGAGAAAGAAAGATGAAGATTTGGATATTGGTACTGAGCATTACAGTTTGGTTAGGGTTTAATTCATCCGGAAACCGACGCAACGCAGTAAAACTCTAGTGAAATCGTTTTTTAAGCTGAAGTATGTGGGATTTTTCATCATTATCACACTTTTTTGTGTATAAAAGGTTAAAAATAATTTTTAAGAGAATTTTTTAATAATTTTTCATTATTACCACACATCTTTCTTGTGTGTGAAAGGTTATAGATAAATTAATGTTGAATGAAAGAAAATTAAGAAAATCGATAACGCATAGTATCAGGGATTAAAAATTAATATTGTGCGTTCCATTTTTTCTAGTCAGTAAATGTGGATTATACGGGGTTCAATACATTTCTTTCTTCGTAGTGCAAGAATAGCCTCATTTCAGATCGTCTCTATACGGTTTTCCTCGGTCTGTCGTTTAAAATTACAATTCGAAGTTAATATTAGAATATTTCATCCCGAGTTTATAAACTAAAAACTGACTAGAAAATTGGAATGTGGGTAGCAAGGCTAGAATATGATAATAATTTTTCGGTCGTAGCATCCTTTTATCATTGTTCATTAAACTATAAATCTTGCACTAAAATAATTGAATGCAATTTTGCCTAGGTTAGTTTACTTACCAATGGAACTATGTAGAAATACGTATGTAGGACAGTATGAGGATCATGCCGTTCCCTATCTAGATAAGTACTTAATTATTATTCATAATCAATAACCGTAATTAGTTTTTCTCGTTACACACAGGATAATTATAAACCCATCCAAAAATGTAAGCGCATCGGAATGACGCTCTATCTAAAACTTGCAGAATTTTTTAGTAGAAATTCTGCAACCCTTTAGTATTGGTGTATTTTTTGTATGGCGGTACACGTTACTAGAACCGTATTCAGCTCAAAAAGCCTCTTTTGATGAGTAAAAAAAGGTTAGTTTCGAATAGGGGTGCATGCAGTTCAGGCATCGATGTAGATCCTACTAAGTCCTGAAAGCCTCTTCTCTCGAAGCATTCTCTTCCAAATGTGGTCTTTCGTTTGAATGCTCTTACCCGTGTCGTATTACGTACTCTGTGCTCGAGATCTTATTCTCCTTTCATCTTCTCCCGTATTTTTTCCATCTACGACACCCATTCCCTTCCCAATTCATACCTTACCCCCTCCATTCCCCTTCAAATATTTTCTCGTTCCCGCGGATGATTTGAGATTTACGTGGGCTCTCATGTATGCGAACCTTATGCACAAAATGTGCTCGGGGAGAAAAATAAAGGGGATGTATTGGCTTATGAAAGAAGCGTTTCATGACGTCACATATAAATGGGGGGATCTGTTTTCACGAGGTAGAAAATTTGAAATAAAAGTGTATCAATGCATAGAGGTGTGAAATCAGCAGCAAATAAAATAGATGTAAGATAAAATTAATATGTCCATGCGTGACTTTGTGGAACCCAACACACACATTGAAAGAAATAGTACTTAGTAATTTCCACAGCAGGTTTTTATTCGAGTAGTTTCGTCAACGAGATGATGCCAGATGCCTGAAAATCACCTGAAGATGTCAACTCGTTGACGAAACTTCGAATAAAAACCTATTGTGGAAATTGTTAAGTATTTTTTCTTTCGATATAAAGATATATAATTTTTATTTTAAATGCTTCCGGTGTTTGTATGCTATAACTTCTCTTGTTTTTCGTTAAAAGGACGCGTGCATCACTAAATAAGAACCGAAAATTGCTGAAAGAGCAGTCATAATGCAAACTGCGAAGTGAAAACATTTCTCTCTTGTTTGATCTTCAAATATGAACATATATTCCTTTATGTTTCGTTACCGACTTTTTTATTTGAGGCTAAGCTGTTTATTCACATATGTATGTACTTATGTAGATGTAGATGTATCCTCTTCTGATTGTCTAGGTACTTGGACGGTTACTATTTTCAGTATACATCAACGACCTTAGCAATCCTATTGATAGTAAAGTTAGGATAGTTAGGCGGACGATACGGTAATTTACAGGGAAATAGAGAGTAAAGAGGATAGACTAACCCTGTCGAATGATTTAGATAACATTATGAAATGGTGCTATGATTGGCAATTAGAGCTAAATGTAGACAAATGTTCAGTAGTTAACTTCTTCGAAAGAAAATCTATTATTAAAGATTATCCGTACAGTCTCCGTGGGATAAACTTATTAACAGTAGAGTCAGTGAAAAATCTTGGAGTAACTCTCACGAATAACTTAACATGGAGTACTCACATCCATAATATATGCGGAAAAGCACTTAAAAAAAACTCGGCTTCGTAAAGAGAATAGTCGGTCGGAGCGACGAAAAAGTTCGCGAGCGATGTTATATTGCGTTAGTCAGAACTCATCTTGAGTATGCGTGTAGTGTATGGGACCCTGCCGATAAGTGTTGTATTAAAGAATTAGAAAAGGTGCAGCGAAAGGCGATACGTTTTGTGAAGAATTGCTACGATAAATCAGTGAGCGTCACTCAGATGCTACAGGACGCAATATGGGAATCTTTGGAAGTTAGAAGATTTCAACATAGGATCAATTCACTGGATAAATTCAGAGAAAGCACGTTCAGAGATGATGTAGCCGATATAATGCGTTCACCATACTACATAGGCTGGAACGGCGGGATAATGCGAGAAAGATCAAAAAAATAGATGCCAATGGATTCAAAAACTCATTTTTTTCTGCGAACGATACGCGGAAATAATCGGTTGAGGAAATAAATTCATGGTGTATGCATCCCCTGCCACACGCCGAGAGGCGGCTTGCAGGGTACTGACATAGACATAGGTAACTGTACCTTGAATGTTTCTTGGGATAGATACTAATTTGTGTATTAGAAAAGATTCTGGCGTAAAATGTATTCAGTTATTTATCCATAATTAGGAAATGTTTCTCCTCTTCCCCTTGAGCAATGGGGAAATTTTAAGACCAAACATCGAAACGGAATAAATAGATCTTTTAGTTTTTGGTTCCGGTTCAACGATTTAATTTCTCAAGTTAACTTTTAAATCAAGCATAAAACGGTTCGTCAATTTCGTTTTCATTTCTGTTTTGTTTCAAGCCTGCGCTTGAATTGGATTCTGTTTCCGGTTTTCTTACCGGTTTTGGTTTGACGACCTACGGCATAAAGACAGGATTTCTTTCGAAAACTCCGCCCGTGGGAACGATACACATGTTCGAAAATAAAAATCCCTCGCCGTCCTCAAAACTAGAAACATTTCCTCCTCCATTCGGATGGGAAGAAAAAGGTGGAATCGAAGAGCGCTTACATGACAGAATCACGTCTTTTTCGAGCCGATATTAATCCTATCGGAGGAAGAAGTCCCTGAGGTGCGCAAGGGAAGGAAGCGGTGGGGCGGCTGGTGCAGAGGCTTCAAGGGGAGATCGCCGCAGGAGGAGGACGAGTAAAAAAAGGAGACGGCAAAGGGAGAAAGAAGTCATCGTTGGCATGCTCCACACGCGAAGGAAAGGAGTTCGCAGAAGGAGAGAAAGAAAGATTCAAGATGAGCCTCGGGACGAAAAATTTTTGGAGAAGCGAAAGGGGCACAGGATCGAGCGGGAAAGCGTTGCGGAGGAAATAGGTTACTGCTTAACATATAGGGGTCGACCTCCCTAAGGGTGTCGACCCCGGCGTCATGCGACTAAAAACCCTTCAAAACCACTCCATCTCGCCGCATGTCGTCTTCATTTTTCCCCCCTTTGTCGCGCCTTCCGATACTGCCTCGCCTATCATCTTTCGCCGGCGGTTCAACGAGCTTCTCGTCTTTCCCCGTTCGGCTAATCTCAGATGCGTTTTATTTCTTGTTTCGCGATATCCCCTAGCTTTGATCCGTTCATGCAAATGGGCTTTTTCCCATGTCGCCCCTCTTAAGTTCAAGTGCCGGGGTGAAAGTAGGTCATCTTTGGAGACGTCTTGCTCTTCTTGACATCTCATTTAAAGCCCCCCTTGATTTGTTTCTAATAGATCGCCGAGAAAATACGGCGAACGGGTAAGGGTGAGTATTTTGGTGACCTCGATAGCGTTTTCGGTTTGACTTCTTTCAGTTAAGTTCTCAGTTGAAGGCAGGATAATGGTTTTGTACTTAGAGCGAAAAATCCTCCAGGAAAATTTGTTGCTCTTCAAAGGGGTATGGAACTTATTAGTCGTCGTAGTGATTAAAGAACACAGTGAATAATTAAACTGAGCTCTTCGAACGAAGTCATAATGGAGGTGAACTCTGCGAGATAACTAGTTAGCTGTTAAAGTCGAATCCACAAAGAGCCGTTGGGATGGAAATAAAATTTACGATTTTTCTTTTCTTCTTTGCCTAAACACATTAGTGGTAGATTTATTATGATGATATTTTGCAGCTTAATTATAGTAAAAAATAATCTCGAGGAAAACAAAAGAAAAATAAAGAAAATAATTTGAGAGAAAACGTTCAGCTAGCATCTTCTACTCCATGAATTGCGAAATTCGCTCTACAAGATGTATTTTACTTATAAGTAGGGCAATTCCAATTAAAATTAATATGTTCAATCGTGACTTTGTAAAAGTTAATACACACCTGAATATATCAACCGGTTAGTGAAACTAATCAATAAAAATCTGCTGTGGCAATTATGAAGTGTTCAAATATAAAGATTTAGATGCATAAATGTCACCTTTTTCTGATAGTTATTTTATCATAAATTTACCAAGAAATATTAGTTTAGCAATATCAGTCGATTCTGGGCTTTCAGAAAAATGTCAAATCTCGATGTGATTTGAGAGAGATTTTGAGATTTTTAGCCCTTGGTAAGGGTCTCCTTTTTCTTAGAGAATTATTATCTGTAGAGGATTTATTGGTGCTGTACTTGTATAGAAATGATTCGTGACATTCTAAATATTCTAAAATATAATCACAATATGGCATGTAAGAAAATGAATCGTTAGATAAAACTAATTATACATCGAATATTATCATAGGCCAATTTAAAATGCTCGCGTTTACCTTGTTTACACTAAGGAGCACTTAAGTGCTCTCCAGAAAGTTGTGGAAGGCTCCCTTTTTGAAAGAGACGTTGCTCGACCTGCAGCATACCTTCTTCAATCGAATCCACCAATTCAACGTAATTTCTCCTATGACGAGATTCATTACGTTCCTTTCCAATAACTCTTTAGTCCCTCTTCACTACTTTTCACCCACTTCTTCCCAGCTGAAAACTTTTCTCCAAAGTCCTTCTTTCACCCCCTTTCCTTCATTCCCATTTCCGACGAGCAGCCTTTCACTTGCCATCTAATACGATTTATGCCTCTCTCCCCACAGAGCGCACTGGTGGCGAGTGACACGGGTTTGACGATCCTGTGATCCCATCAAGAAATCTTTGAAGTAGAAAAGAAATCGGCAGAAGAATTCTCGAGGCTTCGGTTGTCGAATGGCACAACGGGCGATCTGTGGGAGGCGTATATCCATAGGGGAGTTGTAAGATGTCGGAATATAATTCTCGAAACTTTTTTCTTTAACCGTCGAGCGGTTTCTTTATGTATCTTGGGAAGCGATGGTTTCTGTCTCGCCTAACTTTTCTCTAGTTCGATCTATTTTTCTCCTCGTCATCGTTCTTTTGTCCTTCGCCTGGAAGATCTTTGGTCGGGGAAATCTTTTACAATTGCCATTCACATACATCAAGGTAATGGAATGTTTTGTTTACGATTTTGTTCAGCGAAAATAATTTTAGAATCTATTGATTCGGCCTCGACTTTGTGGTACATCTCCATTATAAAGAATTAGAAAAGGAAGACTTCCACCGTTACCAGAATAATTTTTATTATACGACCATGGTATCGACCCTTTAGGTCATCATCAGGTTATACAGTGGTTATTACCGTTATCACAATTATTGTGGTAACGGTAGATGTGTTCTTTTCTTTATTCTTTATAATGGAAATAATTTTGTTGATGAATGTACATTTTGGACTAATAAGTTGCTGAATACAGTTGATTTTTATGGAATGTTCTACACTACTCATAAAATTATGCATTTTCTTTTATGCTGTGTCAGAATATTCACATTTCATAAGTTTTGATTTTTTTCGCGGTCTGTTTCTGTAGTTGTCTCTATCTAACCTGGGACCTCCCGTAAAATTCACTCTGTCCATTTTTGAAAGACGGATTCGGGATTATTTTATTGGTTCTTTTTTATGGTATAAAAACCCGCATTTACTTAAGAGCACATTTTAACGTTTATGCAATTAAAAAATCTAAAAGAGCATGCAATAGTTTTATATTTGCATATAATTTTTGTGAATGCATTATTCAATGCTTACGTGATGTCTATCTAGGAATGAAGGAAATGCGCCCGTAAGGTTTATGATATTAATTAGTTGTCTATGAAGAAAAAAGGAAAGGTTGTATTGATACATTGGTTTAAATAAGCCCCAAAAAGTCTTACTTTGAACACAAACTAACCTTTAATAGATTAGAGCGGGGCTTAGCTCCATGGCTGTGATTTAGGTTACTTTTCCCAGTACCAAGTTACCATCTTCAGAGGATAAGAGAAATTTTAAACCCTTACATCTTAATTAGGGTTTATCGTATTTGTGATAGGGATTTTTATTTCTTTTTCTCCAAATGCCTCCAGAAACATCCATATACTGGACAGTAAGAGACATAGATAGTAACTATGGTCGAAAACATGTAGCCATGCCCTTGCCAGAAAATCCCGATCAACTGGTACCTGAACCCAGGACCCCTAGTGTACATACATAGGATGGCATTCCATTGAGGAGGCTTTGAGTTACTGCGTATATTCTGATTGAATTGGTCGTCATCTCAAACAGCAAAAATTCTCTAAGGAGTAGAGTTGGTCCCCGGGCGACAGTTATGAGACCTCTGCTCTAAAATTTTACTTACTGAGCGACATTATGAGGAATGAAAGGTGTGCACTCAGTCAAATATTTAACGCTTACGAAGCAGCTTTAATTACTAGAGTTCATTTAAATCTCGGAGGCATATTCATACTTGCATTTGAACCCACGCTGATTGGCCTGCGTCACAAATGCTTTAGCTAATTACATAAAATCTGTTTTTCCTATATTTCAGCGGTGTTGTTGGTACTTTCCCTTTTCTTAGTTTCACCTTTCCCGTATTCTTTTTTGGGTTTAATTTGCTACCCTCAGTAAGTTTCGTAGGTTTTTCACGCATCCTTTCTCGAGGGTTTTTCCTGTTTTTTTTATATTTTTCCTATAGACGTATAAACGATATTTAAGCCCGTGGATTTTCTTCATTTTCTTTCTTTTTCTCGTTTTAATTCCGAAATATCTTTCTTTAAATCTTTCTAAGACATAGGTTTAGATATGAGAAGAGACTAACTAGTTTCAATCTCGCCCTGAAATAAAGACGTTATTATTAGAATTATAAAATGTTACACCACGTAATTAATTCCGTTCTCATTAAAACATCTTTCAGGAATGTCGGAATAAGAAACGATGATTAACATCTTTAGCAGTAGAAAAAATAAGGTAAAGTTTGTTATTTTCCGCTAAAACCTCAAACTTGACTTTAGCTTTCTTGTAACAACAACCTTTCGGTTCTTCCGTCGTTTTTCAAACAGCTTCCTTCTTAGATTAACAGGGCACGGTGATCTTTAGCTCTGCGTTGTTACGTTTCATGGAAGCTAATCATGGAAGTTTATGCAGAAAGAGAAAATTTCACTCTGCAGGTATAGAAGAACGGCAAAATTTGACTAAACCTTTTCCCTTTCTCTAAATTACGCATGCTACTAAAATAACGTTTACGTTCGCGGGTGAATGTAAATTAGAACTATATTCACGGCTCCTATTATCAAATTTATTAGAAAAGCAAATATTATTTGAGGATAGAAAGGCGAAGAGCTTTCATAAGCGATCACAGCTCGAAAATAAGTGAGCGTTTGCCATTCCTATCGTCTCCCCAGGCTTTCCAAACTTTATTCATGCTCTATCTTTCTCGGATAAAGTTCACTGACTACTCCAATGCAGCCATCCAACTGCTATCTCAATGTCTCCGCCCTTTGAGTTACTTCATATATTCTGATTGTATCGTCTGTCATCTCTTACTTCCTTTTTCCTCCAACTCAACTCCTTCGTTCACAACTTCGCATTTCCCCCCGCTTTATTCGACTTTTACGTCTTCCCTACGCTCACGCAAATTCTTTTTCTACGGGAACCAGTCAATAACATCGTATTCTTTCGGAAACCGTCGTCTTCAAAAAGACATTAACCACCATTTAGGAAGTTTCCGAAGTTCCATCATTATTTGGGTTCGTCTCGGGCTTTCCGTCGCCTTTCTCCGAATGATTTCCGTTTCCGTTGTTTTTATTTCGAAAGGAAAGTTTGAAATCGTCAGGAGTGGAATATAATGAGATGATTTATAGAGTAGTGCGTGCACAAGATTGTGCCAATTCTAGGGCGTGCATTATTTGTTTTAAGTTTGTTAGGTACAGTTAAAAAAGTATAATTTGGATGCTGTTAAAGAGAATGAGCCTACTCAGTAGTGGAAGAAGCAAAAAGTTTCTCAAGAGAGAAATTTCAATCATTATATTCCNTTACAGTTTATTTATGAAGGTGAGTAGACGTAGAAAGATGATCATGATCTCATGAATGATAACCCCCGTATGTTTTGTCACATTTCCCCATCTCTCTCTTCCCATCTCCACCCCCACCAACTGCAACGTTTCACTTCGAATTTAACCTCATCCGCAACTTTTCAATTAAAAGGATGGGCTTTCCCTACACCGAACGATTGCATCATTACAGTTTTAGGAGCTATTACACACAGCTCATAATTACTATTAGCAGAAAAAGTTATTTTTCCGAATGTTAGTTTTCTTCTCACTCCATGGCTGGAATACCTGCCTGTAAAGCGGGAAACCTGAGTTCGAGTCCCAGTCATGCTTCTATATTTCACTTCTGTATATTCTGTTGTTGCTAACTGAACGCGTTAAACTCTAGGACGGCAATATGTTTTGTGCCCCGTTATGCATGATTTACTCCCGGGCGGCAATATGTGACCGCTTTCAGGAAACATAAATATGTATCATGATTCACTTACAGCAAGCATATTGGAAACGTGTTTTCCGGGGACTTCATCGTCGAAGCAAGTTGATTCCGAGCGCAGAAGCGAGATGATAAATGCTCTAAACACCTCGGTAACCGATTTGTAACGTTCATCTTCCGAGCAGCACAACAATCGATAAGGAACCGACATTAGTTGCGATCCAAACGCTTTTCCTTGTGCGGGAAATGCGATAATTTATCACCGCTAAAGCGTTCGTTTTTCTCCTCCTCGAGATACTTCAGCAACAATTGAAATCAATCGAAGGCTTATTCGTGATTAATACCCTATCATTTCAGCCGTTGCGGAGAATATTTTTTCCACTTCGCCATTTCCCCTTCGGCTGTTTCTCTCGATTGTCGGAGCCCACGTCACTCTGATGGCGCCTCTTCTTCTGCCGACGATAAGAGAAGATGAAGAGTGGCGTGTGAATTTGTACGGTTTCCTCGCCATCTCGGGCTCAACTGCTGACCCCCACATGTGCACCCTTTTCTTTCGATTCATCCTCTAAAGGGTTTCGATCCCTCCCAATCGGAGGTCCCCATTCAGAGGACATGACAGGATGGGAAAATAAGTCTATAAACATATCCTGCTCTCATGATGGGATAGGTTTCCCGTTTTTAGTTGTCGCAGGGGAAATGTTGAGTGGAGAGGCGAAGATCTTAGGAGACATGATAAATGAATGATAGCTGCGTAAAGTGGAATTTCTATCGCACATGACGTCGAGAAATTTTCTTATTCGTATGCCGCTTTCTGACGTAAGCTCAACGCTCATGTTGTATACATCAGTGAATTTATCTTTATTGATTTTTGGTGTGATTGTTTTTAACTTTGAATTTTCGATCATTCCTCCCCTATTTGCAAAAAGTATAGATTTGCAATCTAATCCTTGGCAGTGAAAAGAAATTACTTGTAAATGTCATTTTTAGATTTCGTATGGGTCTCGAACATACTGGGATGCATCCAGAATTTTCGCTTCGGTAGGACTGAACTAAGCGATCTTAACCAATAATATAAAGAAGCTTAACGTTATAATGTGAAATTATTGACTCTCATCATAAGAAGGTATTGGAGATAGTGGCCGTCAGCCACCCCCAAGGGTGCGCATCTGAATGTCTGAACCTTACCTGTACTGTATTCACTTCGGAGACCGGCTATAAATTCAAACCCTCCCCTATTAGATACCGAAAGCTCTGAAGAGAGAATGATGCTCTCTAGGAAAGAATGGGAAAGAGGCAGTTTGTCTTGGCTTTCCTCGCTGAGCCAGAATTCTATCTTCGTAGTTTAGGTACTTACATTTAGTTCGGCTTTCTGAAAAGCATATTCCGAGAGCACATAGTGATTTTGTAATTTAAAATAAAGATTCATAAATATCATATAAATAAATTAAGTAATCAAATTAATATTCATAATTAGAGTAAGTATTGGTTGGAATACAAATAACTTAGGATCATACATAACTTATTATTAATTCCTTAAATATTCGCCAAGATGACATTGGTGCATTTTTATATAAGTTGGTGAACCATAATTTTTACTATGTTTCAGTCCAATAACCCCTAGGTTTCCCAGCACTGATTTTTACTTTAACATCAAGATAAACCGATTATCGAGTTTTTGTTTCCCGTTCTATTTTTTGTTTTGAATGAGCTCTCTCTTGTCCCTAATCTCAAGGTCCCGGGTTCGAACACCGAGTAAACGGATTTTTCTTGTTAGAGAATGGTTGTGTGCTCGTCTATTGTTACTCATTCTTCCTAATTTGTAATTAGCCAATAAATGGATATTTGTGAAGGGACGAAAACTTACATAAATAAAAATATCAGCCTATGCTGATTTTTCTATATGAATACAATCCAGTATCTTAAGTAACTCAAGAAAGTAACTTGAGGTTGTAAAAACTCATTTGTTTCCCACCAAAATGACGTCAGCTGCTCCATGATATTGCGAAAATCGTCGTCTCCTAGATTGTGTGCAATCGCTTCCCGTGGGCTTTCCTTCATCGTTATCTGTCCATGGTACGTAAATCACCGAGCCAAAAGTAAAGCCCTTAAACGTATCCCCTCAGAGCTCCTTCTTTCTGAAAGTATTTCTTCATTCGCAACCACATTCCAAACGCGTGCCCCTCACTCGTAATTTATCCTTAAATTCAAACCCGCGCTCGCAAATATATGTTCCTAAGTTCCCATCCTCCCTCTCGCAGCTCTTTTTCTCGCCGGAAAGCAGAAGTACTTGGGCCTGAGAAGAGCGGTTAACCGACGCGAGTATTCGCGACCCTCAGAGGAGAGTCTCTCGGTCCAGGATTTAGTTTCTCCCTTCCGTTTCGCTCTTTTGGAGGACATCGGTTCGCTCCGCCGCCGTCGCATCCAAGACAAGCATCCTCGCTGCAACTCACGAGGCGTACTCCAGACCGACCCTCTTCCCTTCTCGCGGCGGTTAAAGACTCGGGGACTTATCGAGGCGAAAGATTCCGCGACAATGGATCGACTCTGTCCCTCTGCAACCGTCTCCTCACATAGAGAAAGGCTCGTTTAAAACTTGATGCAATCGGAGTCATACGTCTAGATTTATATCTCTTCCTCCCTTTCCCCTCGCTCTCTGCCCCTATATCATTCCTTGTGCGCTTTCCGAGATTCATTTGTTATAGAATACAAGTATAACTAATGTGTCCTGCCTCAAGCTTCAGTTGAAGAGTTTCTTCCCACAGCCCAAACCTTTGTGTCTTATATGTTTCTATATCTAGTTATGTTAGTTTTTTTATCAACATGACTGCCTATTAATTTTTATCTTCTCTTTGTACCAATTTTCCTGCATCTACTTGCCAGATAGTTTGGATACATTGATTTGTTTTTCTAGTTTATTTTTGTCAATTGTTTTTGGTTGTTAGTGCGAAATTATTATAACTTAACATCTCTAAATATTAAAGACAAGCTATTTCGGCTAAATGTCGCCGTAGGAGTAAAATAATAAAAATTACGTTTCTATCGTTTTGGCTCTTGGCGCATTTATCATTAAGAACATACTCATAACTGGTATTCTTCCTTTGTTAAGAGGTTCGAGATCATCTTTAGAAGTCATGGCAAAAGAATTCTTCAACACAAGGGTAAACAGGTGTGAAAAATAGCCAAATGACCAAAACTCGAACCAATATCTTCCAATTTCCGGCGCGGCTTTTCCGTGCTACGTTATTTTCTTTCCTACATCGTTGTCATTCTTCGACACATTAAGATGTTGTACACTCCACTATTATACTTTGAAGAAAAAGATTTTCTGAGGAAAATACGATCGTAAATGCGATCAATTCGTAAATGCGGCAGAAAATTATTCCGTCAGTGCAATCGGTCTCGAGTAAAAATTCTTTGAGTCGCTGTACCGTCTCTGCCTTCAGAACTTTGTTTCTTAGAGAAATATTTTACGTTTCTCGATCTTAAAATTCAAGCCACTCAGAGGAAAAAGAAACACTCTAGTAACCAATATTTGGTACTCCTATAATTTTTAAATTCGCAATCGATTATGCCTGAAATCGCCGACTAGTTTACCAACGCCAAAGTCCAGGGTTCCAGTCCCGGCTACACAGAAGTTTCCTGATCAGGGCGTGGTTCTATGTCTTTGTTTACCGTTAGTGTTCATGTCTCTTCTGTAGTCGTCTAGCAAAAGTATGTTTGTGAGGCCACCTGGAAAATAAATAAACTATTACCTAATTTCGAGGATAAAATATTCTTTCCAAACCCTTAACCGTACCGTAGAGTTCGTACCGTTTCCGCCTGTATTCTTAACATTTCTTTCTCATTAGGAACAAGTTGAGAAATCCATTAGAATATCAATACTTTTCAATTAAAAGGATGGGCTTTCCCTACACCGAACGATTGCATCATTACAGTTTTAGGAGCTATTACACACAGCTCATAATTACTATTAACTCGGGCCTCATTGCCATTTCCGTGGATTTGCCATCCTCATTTCAAAGCTAATGACGAAACGAACCGCTTAGAATATCGCCTCATTAACACGCATATTCTGCCTTGAAAACTTGTTCGAATTAATAAGCCGAACTTTATGAACTTCGACAGAGAAATTGGTGTCATCATCAGTAGAGATGGGCTTCAATTAACAAACCATGCTGTCTCCGACACGTACTTCTATGACATGTAACGAATGCACGATTCAATTTAATACGGCTGCGGGCTATTCGAACGAGATAACCTCCACCCCCACTGGTAATAGTGTGATATATATAATGTACCTCACAGGATAGCGTATCAGTGCCTCGTTTACAAAATGAGGTTATGCGTTGATCGTCCTCGCTTATGAATGCAATAGCGGAGATCTTCCGGAGTGAGATCTAAACCGAGAAGGCATCTAATCGAGTGCATGCTGCACCACATCTGTGCTTCCGTTGGAGAAGGTATTAAACCTGAAGCCATTTAATTAGGACTTGAATGGCATTCCTTTGCATACCGTCACTTATATCAACGTCTTCGTTGATAACTCGGTATTTACCTCCGAAAGCGCAGTTCCTGGGATAATCCTCCAAAAAAGACGTATAGCAATTTAAAGGCATTGGAAATACAGTAAAATAGATTCATTTTGTTCATGACTTTAGTTATTAACTGTAGAGGAAGAATAACAATGTATACTTAAAGTAAATGTGATTAATAAATCTACCGAAACTTAATATGCAAGCGAATCATTTTGATGCATTTTTCCAGAAAAGGAAAGCTGATTGATTCATTTCAGAGCCTTTAACTATTGTTTTTTAATATCGATACAAATGCATTTATTTATTGTTTTTATTCATGTTTTTATTTTCTTGATTATTTTGGATTCCGTATAGTTATTTTTCTTTGATGCGTAAATGGAAGTATTTCATTATTATATTCGGTTTAACAATAAACCTTTAATTTCGTTTGTAATTTAAAATTATTATACTCAAAGAAAAGTTTGATTATTGAAATTAAACATAAGTGATGAAAACTAGGTTATAATCACTGTATAAAGGAAAATAATCTCACAAGCTCCAAATTATATTCTATTACATGATGCAACGCTCAATTTGTATATGTTTAGGAAATTATTTATAAAATTATAAATTATTTCCTAAGACGTGATATTTGCATTTACTATAATTATATAGATATATTAGCATTTTTATAATTTATTTATGTACATTTCTCCTCTCTATTTTTGTCTCTTAAAAAGTAGAAATGAGAAGTCAAAACTGAATTTTCTCATCTTATTATTTCCTATAAGGTTACTTAAATAAATTCATGCTGTTTTAAATTCAAGCTGTTCATGAAAAAGTTGAAGTGCTCACAGGAACTAAAAATCGTGCAGCATTTGGATGGCGAGCCGCAGATTAGTTACGCTCTCCTCTTCAGAACGTGATAAGAGACTGCCTCTGATTGTATCGCTTGCCCTCTTTACGTTATTTTTTTTGCAATATTTTTCATTTCTAGACTCATTTTTCCTTCCCCTAAAAGAAGTATTTCAGTCCGTTTTTTTCTTTACAATATTTTTGCTCTATTTTTATTTCCATGTATGTATCGAAATATTAGTCTTCTCAAAGTATGCTCTTCTCGTCTTAATTTGAAAAAGAGTTTCAATTGTCACCCACTCTCCATAACTTTGTTACATTTTCCACGTTCTCCCGTGAATTCCCCTCCCATCTTTCCACTCGTTAAAAAATCAGTCGATATTTCACTCCGCCTTCTATCTTCCCTGCATCGTCTTTCAATGTTAAGTAAATACTTATTATCATCTCTTTTATCTTGTAATACAGGACGTTCTCCATATATCTCTGTCTTATCTCATTTCAAATATTATATAATATTTCTAATTAAAATCAATCTTCTATTATGGAAACTTATCAAAGTAGATTGGATAGGTTAAAGAGAAGTAAAGACGCTAAAAAGGCTATGTGTGTAACCGTCTGATGTATCACTCGTGCATTTTAGCTTCGTCACATTTGAAGTTTGTTACCCAAACATTATTACTAACATTCACATTGCAGTTCCTTTTGATCCATTCAAAAATTCTAAAGTAAAAACAGCGTCTTATTAATTCATGTAGGTGATCTTTCATAGGTGAAAAATCAAGCGTAGATGTTCAATCTCCCTCTCCTTTTGGACGCATATATCGCCATATATGTAACATATAACAAAATATACCCTAACATGAAAACCATAATGATGATTCATAGCAAAAGAATGATGATTTATAATTTCATTCCAAATTTTCCGTAAAAGATGTATAAGATAAAAAAAGAGCTACGATGGAAAAGCAAGTGAAACGAAAATGCTGTCAGACGCAGTTTGGGAATCCTCGAAAGAAAGGAGATTAGAAGCTAGGCTGCGATTGCTTGATAAATTCAGAGAAATGACGCTTGCGGAAGACCTAATCGGAATCAGTGCGATCAAAAATAACACCCTCTGCTACTTCGGCCGATCCGACAATGAGCATAAAGTAAGATGAATGGATGCGAGGACAAGTCGTATTAGGGACACATTCTTTCCTTGAACGATACACGACAACATTAAGCTAGAGAGGTGACTCGAACGCTGTTTAAACCCCTTCTACACTCCGAAAGGCGGCTTACAGTTTATTTATGAAGGTGAGTAGACGTAGAAAGATGATCATGATCTCATGAATGATAACCCCCGTATGTTTTGTCACATTTCCCCATCTCTCTCTTCCCATCTCCACCCCCACCAACTGCAACGTTTCACTTCGAATTTAACCTCATCCGCATTTGCTTCCCATATATTCCATCTTCATATGCATCGGATGGGAAAGAGTTCAGTGCTCTCGGCATACCATACACATTCCGAACGCCCTCGCTACTTGTATTGCAACGCTCCCGGAAACTCCACTCGACGTCTCCTCCGAAGAGTGCACCCGAAATGCTCGCTCTTAACCCTCAGGGCCTCCTCCAGACGAGAGCGTGTTCGCTCGTCTCTGTGAGTTCGGTCGCGTTCTGCTCCTCTGCCATTCTTTTCAATTTTGTCGTTTACCCCTAAGAGGATCGAAGTGGAAAAAATCGAGAGATGCTTCTTTTTCCGACCTCCAAAGTTTTCCCAAGATACGAGAATTTTGAATACCAGGCTCGCTTCATCGTACACAATCTTTGGGCATGACATTTTTGTGCCTTGGATTTATTGATATCCCTTGGAAAGTATTACGTCGCTATGCGCCTGTCTTCCGTTGAAAATCCACTGTGAATTGCGTTAAAGTTGTGCTGCAATGGACGCATATGTTAAGAAGTTCAGGACGATGGTTTGTGATATATTTTGTCACGATGAAGAGACAGACCAATTTTTTATCATTATTTCTGTGGTTTATCGTTGACTGAGTTTGAGCTCGTGAATGTTTATTAATATATATTCGCGCGGATTTGTGCAAAACGTCTCAGTCTTAGATTAGATGTGCTCCCAGATAACCAAGTGGGTTACGCGTTCGACTTCGGTGAAAGTGGTCCCGGGTTCGATTACCGGTGGGAGCCTACGTGTGAAATGTCCTAAGTTGTCGAAGCGCTTTTAACAATAATACTACTGCTATTTAGATTAGATGTTGCAGTCATAATCTAATCGTTAGATGTTATAGGTGGAAGTAAATGAATGAAATGATGATCAGCGAATTTTCCAATAATTTGGAACTTCAAAAGTTACCATTGATGGAGATATTTTGTTCCACGACAATCAGTCCCTCAACCACTCGAACCGCGCCAATAATTTGTATTGAATTAATTGTAAATTATTTAATTATACGCATACACACGTACGACCAAATCTTTGCCGACTTATAAGAGATGTCAACCTCAAACTTTTATTTTTATTCTTAAGAAATATTATTTAATTTGATCGAGATAACTCAAAAATTCGAAAAGAAAATAGGGAACCAAGTCTTCCTAAATTTCTTCATTTATTCGAAATGAAACATCGAAGTTAAGATACTGAATATCTTTCAATCAAAGTTTGCCTCCTCTATGGGTAACACCTGATGCGGTTGTATCTTCGCCTTCGACCCGTTCGCATAACCCTGTATACATATGAGTCTGTATGTATTTATATACTGACCCACAAAGTGCTTGGAAAATAATTATTCACGCCGCCTCGTCGCCTAGAAAACTTTGATACTCTCATTTCTCAAAGTAAAAATTGGAAAAAAATACGTATGCAGTAATACAAAATGTAGACATCCGATATTCTCGTGTTATCGATAAAAGGAGGGAATCATTAGGAACGTAAAGGCAAGTAATGAGGGAGCCATTGTTATCTTTGTGGCGCGGATGGCTTCAGCAAGTGCAGCGGATAAAACAACTGCAGAGTATAAAACAATGGAGAGTATGGTTTCCGGCGGGCGCTGCACCGTTAGATATTACTGAAATTCCTGTCAGGCATGTTTGCGGGACGCGCCTTTAATTTTCGACTCAAAGATATGTGAGCTGTAGTAATGGTTCGCGCAGGAAAGATGTACAGCTTTTGTGTATGGTGCTTTTAAGTTTTTTGAATGATTATCTCGCTTTTGCCCATCGTTATCTTAAAATAAAACGTAGTTCTCGTCGTGTTGCTTAATTATTTATGTACGTGCCTCAGTGTTAGTTATCCTGTAGTCTCAGAAGGCTATAGACAATGAAATTATGTCAGAAAGAGTAAAAGGAATTCGAAATGGAATTCTAACTCCGCTCAATACCTCTTGGTCCGTTGCCTATGAACAATTTTGCTTCCCTTTGTTAAATTTAATGAGAAAATTAATGTACAAATTTAATGTAAAATAAATTTATGTTAAATAATATAATATTGATTCTTTAGGCTCGACTTTGCTGTAGGACTCTATAATTAATTGATAATCTGTGAAGAATGGCTGCGAATAGAGAAAATTCCTAATGCATCTTTCTTTCTCTGAGTTTCGCATTCGTTTTTACAGTCGTGATCTGGTTAACGACGGCCTTAGTTAAAGATGTACTTGCTCAACGACGATTGGCAGTGGCCAGAAAATATCCTTGGTAACACCTTCTGGTGAAGAGTGACAATGAAAAACTGCTTTTATGACTCTTCATTTTATATACGATAATATTTTGATGTAAAAGAACAAATTATATATACCACATTTAAATGAGCTATATGTGTGTATTCGACATGCTGTTCGGTTGTGAGAAAACATGCCCTGGATAGCGACGGTAATTTTGGGACGGAAAATCGTCAATAACCAAGATAACACAATATATGCATTTGGTTATATTACATTTACTTAATTATTTCACTCTCAGATTAAATGGGATTATATATTAACCTCATAGATTTATACGACCCAGATCTTGTAATAGAATAAAGAAATACATGATCCTGTGATTAGTTCAAAGATCGTTTCAAAATAAGCGCTCGATTTTCAACAAATTATTACTCACACTTTCCCCCTTATTATTTCCTTTAATGTACGAGTTTTTTTTAATGTCGTTGTTTGAACTATTCATTTTAACTTATCCAAAGTTTACTTTTCTCAAATAAGATACCCAAGTATTCATTGGGAAAAAGAGAAAGAATGAAGTACCTTTTTAACATATTGTACTGGAAAAGCTAAATTTTAATCAGGCCTTTTTTTCCAAGAATTTATCAATTTCAAGTGCTAAAATGAACACCGTACATTGACAAAAGAGTTGAAGGAAAGACATGGTTAGACGAATGTAAACTTTGGAGTTCAATACGAAGGAAAAAATCTTACTCGGGGAAAACACGCCCAAGAAGTAGGTTACGGAAAAGCTTTGAAACCTATTCGCGCTGAAACCAAACACTAGAATATCAAAATCTCTATTCGGGCAAATACCTATGTAGCTTTCTTGACGCAAAAACGTACGAATCATCGTGAATGGGGAAATCATTGATTTTTATTACACCAGAAGATGTACGGTTGTATCAGTTCCTACGAATTCGCAGATTTGAACTCACTGAGGGTAAGCGATGTGTTGAAAAGTTTCATCGCCAGTGTTAATGAATCTATAATCTCGAAAGAAAAGATTATAAATATATGTAAGATTTGGAAATTTAGCAGCGGCAACCATGTATCTACAGCTGTAAAACTTTTCTAATATTCGGAATCAAATCGTAGTCACAAAGGCTCAAGTCTTGGGAGTCACAGTGATGATAAAATATCCAACGGATTTCATCTAACATTCATTTTCTTTCTAAGATGTAATTCGATTTATCATCTTACGAAGCACGGTATTGAGCTATATTACCGATTTCGAAAATCTTTAGTCATCATTATTATTTTCGATACTTAGTTTAATACAGTCCTCCGGATTGTCCCTGCCAGTCGCATCATTTTCTAATAGTTCTTAACTTCAGATCCTGCCATTATCTATCTCTCGCAGTTCAACTTCCGTTTCGATTCCATTCTTTTGCAATTCATTCTAGATCAAGGTACTGCGTAACTTTCATTTGTTACATATTTATAAACTTACTATATATATATATATATATCACATGTTTATAATATCCATCCCCGCGACTCGCAGGCTAGATTAGGGGCTTGTCCATTTCCGTAACTAATTCTTTCCTAATCTTTTTCTATTTTGAAACTTAAAAATGAAAATAAGAATATGAAAAATCATAAATAAAACGTATAAACCACTATATCCTCTGTACATCTTATATAAAATAGTTAAAAGAAACATTTTCGATGAATTATTAATATTGAATAATGATGCAGAGCACATCGTGAGCTGCCCGCGACGCCTTTTCGGAACACTGTGCGGCCCACTGGAGGGAAATCCTCGGACAAGCTCAATAAACTATATTGCATCAACGTCCTCCGCAAAAAACATTCACCAAAATGTAGCCGTGGCGGGCATAGAAACCGTTACACGCATTCAAAACTTCCATTTTTAGAATTTTCCACCAGCCTCGGATTTTAAGAGAAGCTCCACTTTAGCGGATTACGTTACACCAACAAAATCTCGTTCACAGATCGCTGCCAGCCCTTCCGCACCATATATCCTCCATCGAGCCCCTTCCTAACCGCCATTCACGTGCCGAAGCCCATTTTCATACTTTATGCAGCATCGCAATTCGAAAAACCTTTCCTTCCCCCGCATCCCTCCCACTGGAACGAGAAGAGACCGCGGGCGAGGATGGTATCGGTGGAAGTGGACGTATCGCGCTTAAAAATTCTCCACCTGACCCTGCGAGGGAAACCGCCCTCTCCGACTACACCTAGCCGCATGCCACCCCATCCGTCCCCCGCAAATTCACCATCCGCCTCTCCGCTCTGTTTTGTTTCTCCCCACGAGGGGAAAGTATAATCCCACCCCCAGCACACACCATTGGGGAGTCGGAGCACGCGCTCGCTTTTCCTTTCTTTCCTCGTCCTCTGGAACTTCGCCCACCCACGCCTCCCTCTCCACTCCAACCAAAGTCCTCTTCTTTCCGCACTCAATGCCTTTTTTCTCCCGCACTTCTCAGGGTGTTATTTGGCCAATCTGCACCCCCTCATTCTTTTTCTCTGCACCTGCATCGGTTCTCTCCCCCTCTTCATCTCCTCGGCGGTTTACTTAATTTCCTCCTCGAGACGCAGCGTTCCCTATCTTTTGGTTCCGTCGTCGCTCAGTTTTGTGACAGCGGGGCGTGGATGGAATAGCACCACATCGGATACACGTGCGGAGGTGTGGAAAGGGCTCCCCGAGGCGTCACTCGGGTTGATTGAAAAATGAAATGAGGGAAACGAGTCGTACCCGGTGATGTCCTCGAGTGTGGCACCTAAGCGTTTGGGTGATTGAAATCGGCGAATGAGTTTGTGTTTCTCTTCTCAGAAATGGTTTCCGCGATGATAGGGAATTAAAAATGTTTAATTTCAGTATTTTTGTCCTTTAAATTACCGAAAAAGTGCAGATTAACCTTATTTATTTATTGATATGACTCAAAACAGACCAATGGCTAATTACGTTGAATCACAACGTTCATAGCAATAACGAAACATATTAACTAACAATAAATAACAATACTTAATACATGAAAAACAAACAAATATTAACAATACACAACAAAAAAATATATGATAATACTACTATAAAATACCTGAAAATACCAAAACATTTAATAATATTTTTTTAAATCAGAGCAAGAACAAAGAGAGTGAATAGTATCAAGCAATACCAGGTGGAATTTCATACCGTTAAACATGTGTCACTGTATTTGTGGAAGTTATTTTATTGAATACTTGAAGGACAAACAGAGTAAGGAAAATTTCAATGGCACATAGTTAATTTACGGAAGATAGGAGTGTATTGATTAGGGAAAAAGTTCGAGTGGAGGGTTTTAGGGCAGGAGAGAGTTAAAAAGTTGTGGGATGCGCTAGAAAATGGATCTTTTGGAGATAAAGAATCGAAAACGAAGTCTGTGAAGTAAAGTTTTGGTTCTGATTAGAGTAAACATCTCTGGATGTGGTTCATTTTCGAACTGGATGTTACTATCACAAAGTATAAATTTAAATTAATTATCCTTTTCAGACTTACTTGTTTTCTCGACATTACAAAAGTTATAAACTAAACCGCAAGAAATATACAACGCACGGTAATGGTTTCGTAGCAAACCTTCATCAAGTAACCCTAGTGCCCTCATTATGTATCTTTAGTAAACATTTCATCTCATGTAGCTCTTAAGTGATGGTAGTTACCGCTAGGATAAATCTGAGTCTGCGCTAAGTTTTTTACATGTTGCAGTAATTTATTTTCCTTAAATGCGTGCAATTTTTGAAATGATCGTCATTCAGATAGCATACGTAAATATACAGGCAAACATTCTGAATTTCGTAACTAACCAAAATGTTGTATAACAATCCTAATCACTCTAATTGTTCCAAGCTCTACTTTGTGGAACGGGGCCATACTAAAGTAGTAACAAACAGGTATGTTCAGGATATTTCGCCAACTTTTCAATGGCTAACTCTACCATCAGCAGCCTTGAAGAAGATGGCAGAGTTAGCCATCGTTGGCGAAATATCCTAAACTTACCCGGGTTTTAACCCGAGAAAAATTAACACAAACCAGGAGAATATCAAATCTCTATATAGTAACAAACACTTTGAAATGTCCACAGTACATATATTTTTATCATGATTAGATTCGTCTAAAGATGTCTACCTGTCGACAAAACTATGTGTATTTTGGAAGTTACTAAGTGTTTGTTCCTGCTTCGTTAGTAACCCTAATCACGTCGAGCTTCATCGCATCAATCAATGAAGTCCCTAATGAAGTGTTGTGTGATATTTTACAAAATTTAGTGTTTCGCAAAACAGAATTTTTATATAATCGCGTAATTTTCGTTAGGATTTGAGCGAAAAAATACTTTCTATAATTAAGAAAAACACCAAATTTTGTCGGGAATCCTAAATATTCGGTAGAATATACTCGTATATCTGGAAATTCAATTGAACTATATATACTTGCATCGCTTTGGGAGTTCCCAGGATTCCCTTTCAATTATTTGCGTCAAACAACAAATAGAAATAAACCCACGCAAATACTCATGCTCTCTTATTGAAAATGCAAAATAACGGAATAGTCTACATATTTACGTCAGCAATATTAAATGAATAATTCATCAAAGGAACGTTTCCCTATTATTAGCTTATATTGAATGATACACACAAAATCCTATTAAATGTGAGCGAAGTGAAAATTGTTAAAAATTTTGAAATATTCCAGGAAAATACCATGTTATTGTAATCATACCATGATTGTAAGAATATTGACGATATTTTGGGACCAATTGAATTAGATCGTTTAAACTGTTTGATTTTTATGTGCAAATTTTAACTTACATAATTATGAACAAAATAAAAGATAAACCTTTACACACCACAGAATATTTTAATGGTACTACCAGGTTTCGACTCATGGAGTCATCATCAGGTACGTTTGTACCTATACGTTTGTACCTGATGATGACTCCATGAGTCGAAACCTGGTAGTACCATTAAAATATTCTGTGGTGTGTAAAGGTTTATCTTTTATTTTGTTCCTGATGGAGCTCTACCACGAAGTCACGGCCCAAGCAGTTGATTCTATTACATAATTATATTTTACTGTTAGACGAATTTATTGTTATTGCCAGCCTTAAGATAACGCCGACGTAGAAGAAAGACCCTCAAACAGGCAGCAATGTGGTATCGCAACATTTAGATCGGGCACTCTCCTCGTCTCCAAATCGCCCCCCGATTTTCGCGCGGAAAGATAGACTCAATTACGCTCCTCCCGACAGACTGCTTTAAACCCTCCCGGAGGCGAGAGTCGAACGTCACAAGTCATGTCTCCGTCCGCCTCATAGGCCCGCTGCATGCATATGCATCCTTCTGTTGCTCAGCAATTAGAGCGTGTCTACCTGCCTCCACACCCGCCACTTTCCTCCCAATCGAAACACAGCACATGTAGTCATTAGTGCCGCTCCGGACGCCACCTCCTCCTCAAAAGCCTCTCTTCCCCCGAAAACTTTTTCCCCTTCTCCTTCACCTCTCTCCGCACGTTCCTCAAACCACGGCCAACTTGAATAATAGAAGGAGCCAAGAGTTTCCTTCCATTGCGAGAGCATATACACGCGTCCACCTTTCCACTTCCCGCTCCAACCGCCCAAACCTTTTATTTCCCTCGTCCGAGTCTCCCCTCCCCTGAAAGACACAACTACGCCGCACGGTTGCTTCATTCCGGATCTTGGCCCGTCCAACGTGCTCTTTATCTCTCCACCCCCATCCCGGAAAGCAAAAGCTTTCCTACCATTCCTTCCGCAATACACCCGGAACGACAATCTTTTTCTTTGTCCCTCCCATCCTATTTTTCCCGCTCCTTTTCCTTTTTTCCGTCTCTTGCATTCTCTTTAATCATCATCCTCTTTGTCCGTCCATTATTTGGCTCCGGAGTGGACTGTTTTCCCCCGACACCCAGTGGATTTCCCCCTGTACATCAGCCATTCCCGGTTCCTCAGTGCTTTCAACCGCTCTCTTAACCTTCCTTTTTTTCCTCGCTCGTTTTTCGTCGTCTCGCTCTTTTTTTTCAGCGGTGGTTCCATTCTTTCTCGTTTCGCTTTGCGGGAGTCGGTGCGTGGAGGCGATATTGTTCGACGCTTCTGCGTAAGTCTCTTCTCTGTACTCGCGAGCATGTCTGCCACGCAGTTGAGCTGTGAGTGTCTGTGTTAGTAGAGGCATTGTGGAGGAATGAGCGTGAAAGATGACGTGGCTAATAAAAGCGACTCTCGTTCTTTCTCGTTTGTTTGTTTCAAGAAGCGACGAAGGGGGATATGAAGTGGATGTGGAAGAGTCGATTGAATTTTTACAATAGAAAAAGCGACTCTTTCTGATTCGGAAACAGAGGGATCGAGTTAATTGGCTAACGTTTTGGAAACTTCGTCATTTTTGGAGGAGCTTTTGTGGCGACTCGAGATTGCTACTCTCGTGAATATATTCGCCGAGTGGAATGTTGACGTAAATGGCGATATCCAATTACGAAGGCGTTATTGCTCCTCGTGTAAATTAAACGTACTTGCATATCAAAGGATGTTTAGATGCCTTTTGGATAAAGTCGAGCTCCTTTACCTCTTACGTAATTGCTGATGAATGTTACATTTAGGTGAAATTGTATGAAGGGAATGCTATACAATAATGATAACTTCTTTAATGGAAACGGGAAGACTTTGTTTCCATCCATTTTACATACTATATGACTCACTCAACGCCCTGAGGACGGTGGGAGAGTTAGCTATCGAAACGTCGGCAACGCATCATCTAACTAAGTATGCTGAGAATGCGATTAAGGGTTCCAATTGCTATTGAATCTCGATTTGTAGCATTACTCACTTTCCTTTCCTTTCGTGACTTTCTTCTGTAAGGAATAATCTGGTGCTTTCCCGTCGTATCAGATGTGTGAAGCGTTCTCGGGTTTCCAGCCGGTTCAGTATCTCCATCGTTGTCGACGTTTCGGCCTCCTCCATAGAAGCCGTCTTCTTCAGTCCTGAAGACGGCCAACGATGGAGATACTGAACCGGCTGGAAACCCGAGAACGCTTCACTTTCTTCTGTAACTTCACGAACCACATTCTGAGCCAAATGGGATTCCTCTGAGGTATAATTGTCATACCTGTCTCCTCTTAAATTTCATTCGATCGCTTCATACTTTTGTACTTTTATATTCGTTTTTTCGTGTAGTAGCAGTTAAACGAAAGCTTAAATCTATTGATAAAAGTCTTAAAACTTTTTACAACATGATTCCATATTCTCTGAGAGGAATTCATTAGTTATCTACCTCAGGGTATTACTTAGCCCCGTTCTCTCTCCAGAGCTTTTGCAGCTAATTGTGATGGTTTGCGGTATAAACCGGCCTTCGGACTGGGTGCAGTACTAAGAAAAAATAATGAATAAATATTTCTTTAACCCTTAGGCTGCGCAAAGTTTTGAAATCTTTCATATCATATACATAAAACTTTTATTCTAAAGGCAGATCTTTGAGTTGTAATTAAACCATTTCTAATCGATGATTTTTTTAGTCTCATATTCTTATAGCTTACCTTTGATAAGCACATAAAACAGGCCATATTCAACAAAACCAAGAAGAAAGGCCAAAATCATCAGTAGATGATGGGAGCAGTTAAAGAGATAATGGAAACAGGAAGATAGTCCTAATTAAATCCACTTTCCTATTAAAATACGTCATCCGCAAACGTGACTATGTTCATAATTCAGATCAGTTTTACAATCTATATTTTCATCACCGCCAAGTAGATGAAATTCAATTTGAATAACGGAAACCACAATACCTCTTAAGAGTGTTAGCTTCGTCTCTTGGCAACCAACTCTTGTGGGGAAAGATAACAGTGGCGCTTTATTCCCAGCCCCAAGTCCTCCCTTTTGAAATCGCTCCGTAATATCTCGCGATATGTTTTTTTCCATCCACTCAAGCGTCCCCTTCATCCAAGCATTCCAATCACACTCTAGTGGACAGCATGCTTTTCAAAGCCGAGGCTCTGCGGGGGTGGAGGGGAGAAGATTTGACAGATTGTACGGCGAGGGGAAGACACAGGGAAGTGGACGAAGGCGTCGGTGGAGAAAGAGGGATTGAGAGGGTGGCGTCGCGGGCGTCGCTCACAAATTGACCGCCGGAAACACCTCCGAAGGGCACCGTCGCTAACGACGTTTTTGTCTCCCCTTTCCATCGTTTCTTTTCTTTTCGGACGCACTCGAATCCGTCCATGTCCATCGGTGACGTCTCCCTCCACTTGCGTCCAGCCATACTTTTTTCTTTTTGCCCGCGACGTTTCCTTACTCAGGTTGCCTCTACCCACTCGTTTTTTCCTGTCACATACGCACACGCTTCCCCACTCGTTTTTTCTTGTCACATACTCACACGCTTCCCTTTTCTTTCGGTTCCCCCAAATTTGGACACTTTTCTCCCCGTAAATTAATCGCTTGTTTATCTCCGAACATGATAGATTGCACCGGTGATTTCTCGGTTCATGAGGTCTGTGCGGAAGGTAATATGTACAGTGGAATGCTAAAGTGTCCTCCATTTAAGCAAGCTCAATTTTTTGTCATACATATGTTGATTTATATCAGTTAATGGATCTAATGAATATTTTTATCTGTAATGTACTGTTTACTCTTACTTCCTAGGTTAGTCCAAATGGCCCTTCTTCTACCTAACTCCATTACTTATTTAGGATTTAGGAAAAACGTTTGACGTTTAACGTTTAGGGTGTAGAAACTTAAAAAATAATCACTTCTGCTTTTCGTTTAGAGCGTGATTGAGAGCAGAGGTAAGGAAATTATGGCCCTTAAACCACATGCGTTTCATGGCGTTTATCAGGTTTTCACTGCGGCCTTTCCTCCTCTTTCCGAAACAAACTTACTTATTTACATAATTTTACTAAACAGTCTCCTTTAATGCATCAAGTGAGAATTAAATGCTCTATGTACTTCCTAGGTTCAACTAGCAATTAATAATTAACCTTTGTTCAATCAAATTTGCTTCCGTTTGTACAGTTTTAATGATGAACTATTTGAATGTAGGCAATATGGCGCTCATGTGCGGCCTAATGATTTCTTACGCGGTCTAAAACGGCCTTTCGATGAAAAGTTTCCCATCATTGACTCTAAGGATTCACCCGGAAATTGAAGTTTCTGGGTTCGAATCCACCTGAGTGTTACTTTATCATTCTCGTTTACTTATTCTATTTAAGGATTCTTTGATGCTTATTTTTTAAATTTTTGCACAAAAGAGACCATAGCAGGGAACAATCTGTCAGTTTCTAACCTAACTTACATTCATATTAAAATTCTACTTTTGCACTGCACGGGAAACTAGTGTGCTGATACCGTAGGAAACTAGTGAACGAAAACGTTGTTTCGTTTACGATTTACTTTAACTATAATAAAGTGCCATTCACGGAAATCGCAGACCTTTTGGGGAATCTAAATAGTACACGTTGCTGTTTTAACGTTATAAGGATAAAAGAGTCAGTTAAACGTTTCAATTTTCAAGTTGGGTGACACTATCCAAATCTATTCTGATGCCTTGATATTACCTCCATCTGCAGGTTTTTGCTTTTGATTTCTCTGGTTTTCTTTCAAGCATCTCTTAAAAATTGTTTTAGTAATCACTTTTTCTCAAAAAAATGTTACTTCTACTGTGTGGTAAGAAACGCATAGATGAAACGTGATTTTTTTAACTATATGACACTTTATTTCCAACACACTCCAGGCTGCCCCAGGATATTGGTAGAAGTAACTAAAGTTGTTGGTTTCTCTACTAGTTTACTTCTATATGATTGTTTCACTTTCATTAATTGATAAATAAGATGGGTATTAGCTAAAAAAATATAGTCTTCTTAAATAGCAAGCCTAGAATTTTTGTGTTGACCAAACTTGAGCATCATAAAAGAGCTTAGGAAAAAAAGAGAAAAAAACATTTCCATGCTAAACATTGCAAATTTATTACAGGTAATATTGAAAAAATTATTTGAAAATATATACTAAATATTTACATTTATTAAATCAGTTCACATCATAAGTAACGTAATATTATGATACCTCAATTTTTCGACATCAACAGGATATCCTTAAAAGTTCACTGAAAACTACAAAAGGTCGCAATAAAATGCAAAAACATATGAGATGTATTGGAAACGAGCTGTTGTTCCGTTTTTTCTCATTCGTAACGATTACAACACATTAAGGAATCTGTTTTCCATCTGTTAAGTCTGGAAAAATGAAAATAAATGTAGAATACTATATCCGAGGAGCGTAATATTTTCCTGTCGATGAAATCTCAAAGTTAATGTTTGAGCAGTTGTTACGCCTTTAACATGGGCAGCAGCATTAAGAAAGTTGCAAGGATTTGTTTTATGAACTCTTCACTAAACCACAAAGAAAGTTCACTTTCCAGTCTAAAGTAAGTGGAAATCTGTTTTAACAGAAACTGTGACAGTACCTTTAACTTCGTTCACTATTGGAACTTTTTATTTGTATTATCTCTAAATATCAGTAAACAATCTTTGGGAATGAATTTATTTTCTCTCATCTACCCATCACACAGTGCTCCTCAGAAATATTCCCAAAGTTACGCGGTCATTTATCAATATTTACATCATTAATATTAAATATTTTTCACAAACATTTGAATAAATCGTTCAATAACAGCGCCTCGTTGCGAGTAAAGTATTGCCATTGCCTCATTCAAATACTCGAAGATAGTCTTTTTCACATCCATTTTTCGGGAGTCTCTTAGGAGGCCCATGGCGCATTGCTTAGAATTCATTTGAGAATCAATACACGTACAGATAAGGTATGGTTCGGAGAGTTGAATCAACAGAGGAGAGAAATGGATAACCGAGAAACCCCCATCATACACTATATAAATGCAAATAGTAGTCGAAAATGCCATCATTTTTTCGCGAAATATGAGGAGGCGATGGGGAAACGGGCATTATCGCTCCGGAGCGAAGAACAGTCGGAGGGCGGAGAAAAGGGAGGGGAGCCTGCATAAGAAGGGATAGGAAGAAGTTTCACGAAAACGGATGGTTCTCATTCCGAGCAGAAAGAAAATTCGACGCTTTTGTTACGTCTACGCCACGGTTCCGAACCGCTAGCTCATGACACTTGAAAGAGTCATCGGGGTGGGGAAACGAGTGCTTTTGAAGTGCGCGAGGGGGATTTAAGGCGAGGGAGGCCTGATAGGGAGTTTTCATGCCTCATTTAACCCCAGGACCCAGTTTATCTTTTTGCAATAATTCTTCTACTAGCTCCATCTTCCTATGCTTTCCTTCCCCTATCGCACAGAAATCCGCACCCCACTTCCTCTTCATCCGCCCTTCCTCTTCTCTTTCCTTATGTCTCTTCTCTCCGCATTTCCCCACATGTCAATCTCTTCTGACTCCTACCCTCTCTGGGGAGTCCCTCAAGCCATCAATTCAACCCGGCTTTAAAACCCTTCTGCCAATCCGTTTCCATCCTTCTGCCTACTTCCATTCTTATCCCCACTCGTTCTCTTTCCTTCGACAGTACAGTGACAGCGTTTTATTTTCCATCTTCTGTCTTCCGTTCCCCCGCTAACAGGACACGCGCTCTTTCATGCGACATAGTTCTTCCTCTCTCGCGTGGGTGTGGTTCGTCATTTCGGGACCCTGGTTTCCTTTGCGCCGAGTGAATGGTTTTCAATCGTTTCGACTTCCCGCGTTGTTATTTTCTGGTATCTTGAAAGAACCCTTCGCCGGTGTGCAATATTCCTTGGTCCAGATCGATTAATGGAATATTTTTCGTTTTTCTTTTTAAAGCAGGACAAAGAAAAATATTTGATACATTCGCTCTCGTCTTTGATTACGTTAGCTGTTAATGAAGTCAGTCCTCCTGGCCACATCCTTTAGAATGCTAAGAGAATTCTTCATAGGATAATTATGCTACACTATACTGTCACTCATAGCAACATAGTTGGTAAAGGTTTTGAAGTTCAAATCGGGCCCTTGGCTGCTTGCTTCAAAGACAAACAATATTTAGTTAATTAAATGTACTGTGTAATGTATGATATTTATAAAAAATGGTATTCAAATGTATGTTACATATAATGGAATAATAAGGTGATGTGGTAAGTTGGGTAGGGAAGAATGTGCTGTAATATGTATTATAATGTACGATTGTCTAATCAAATTGATCAGATGAGACATCAGTTCACCTTCAGTATTCTTACTGAAAAATTATGTGAATATAGCGTGAAACTTTGTCCTCCAGATAGCCGAATAGATTCCCTCCTTTTTGAGAGATGTCTTTGGTTTGGTTTCCTGTGGGAGCTTACGTGCGAAATGATCTCAGCTAAGAAATTATGGATACTTATATCTTTCCAATATTGAGTAGTTATTTTACTTGTAAAACATCGTCGGAGTCAGACAAGTCAGTGATCAATCATTTCTTCAGACATTAGATGTAACATGATTCGAATAATTTAGTTTATCTGAAAAAACCGGATTTTTCAAACAGTTCATTTCAGATTGAAGCTAAATTCTACTTACTCTATATAACTGAAAGTGTAATGTTTTTGTTATATACGTAGTTCGTGGAAAAAATCTTCGTTTAATTAAAAAATGTTACGCCAATTAATTTCAGAGTACATACTCCACTACCATACTCCATACTCCACCATCACAAGATCTATGAAAAACAAATTTTCACTGCATATATTGAGTTTTCTTAGTGAGGTAGTCGTAGATCGATCAAGTATGGATAAGTAACTCATATCATAACCAAAAAAGGAAAAATTAAAACTATTCAAAAATATTTGAAGCTAGCAATACCTAATTTGCAAGTGCTAACTACTTTTGGGAATAATTGCCCGCCCTCATAATTCTTGTCGAGACGTTGACATTGCAAGATTAAAACTCCGAGTTACGTATTTGGATGAGCCTAAATGCCATTGCTCGAAGAAATGTTTAAACGTTAAACTCAAGAGAAGGTCTGCAAAGCTCGGATTTTCATCTTTTTATTAAAAAGTTTCCGGGGTGTTTGTCTTTCGCAATTTTTGTTGTCTCTCAAGTTTCTCCGCCCCACCGCCAGGGGCGCTGAATGCCACTATCTCGCTGCTTGAAATTCGTGGCTGCAGAGGCAGATAAAGGTTTCCTTCTTTTTCGGTTAACGTGCGCATTTCATCCCGCGAGTGTTTCCGCGTTTTTGTCTCCCATTCCCCCTTCCGCCCAAATCAGTCTCTCGGTCCCTCCACCCGATTCTCTCGCATTTTCCGTTCCTGTCTCCCGTATCGCGAGATTACGACCGGAATTTGAATTTCCATCTCTCGACTAATTCTCTACGTAAGAAAAGCTGGTTGAGTGGATGGAGTGCAAGGAGCCGAAGGGTGAAAGAGAAAGGGAGAAAGCTGTATATTTAAGAGAGAGCGGAAGAAATGTAAATTGGCGGAGGGTGAAAGTATGGGACGAGGAGGGGGAAAGATTCCGGATGAGAAAATAAGAGGGGTCCCAGAAGAAGTCCGGAATTGTTATCATTCACTTTTCTTTTAGGTTCTCCCGGTTCAGGAAACGGTTAAGAAAATTGGATACACTTATTTCCCCGTGTTCCGTTCCCCCGGCGTGTTTTAACGTATTCGACGCGCGCGTAAAATAGAAGGGTTGGAGGGAACAGCTCGTGGAGGTCTCAGATGAGCTTCTTCTCGTATTGAGAGATTTGTTTTTCGATGAAGGGGAAGGGAACGCAGATATTGTGCTAGCCATTTCGCTCCTCGCGTGCATTATTTAAAATTTAATCTCCTCGTCCATTTTTATTTTCGCTGCCTCTTCTGGGAGCTCGCCTCGCAATAAATTACGGTCGAGTCACAAGTTTTTCGATAAAATAGTCACTCCCACCGCTAGAGAGAGAAAGGAGAAATTTGGAATCAAAATGGCCAACATTTGAATTTTTCGGTGGATACAGTGAAAAAAATTTCCTTTTTTCCTGCGTTGATTCCCAAATTAATTACGTTCCCGGCTGATTTTTCGCTAACGAGTCTGTGGAAATTTTTGCCCGCTATGATTCGGTACTCCAGCAGCTCGTAATTCATACCGGCAAATATTACGTGTATATTCGTCTTTTATTTTTTGACTGTGTTTTCATTACCGCCTTCAGTTGCACATTGTGTACAATCAACGTCTTTTTGTTGACTGTAGTCAATTTTTTCACTTGAAGCTTGCTACATTACCTCGAACGATGACTTGAGGTAACCCTTATATTTACTGAGATAACGATTTGACTTTCCCGCAGAAACCAAGCGTACTGAGCAATGGATGTTTTCGGTCGTTTTGCCGAGGAGTCATTACTATCAGGAGAATTAACATCCAGAGATATTGCGCCTAAGACATTTCGCCCGAAAAATTTTCACCCAGTGTATTATTTTCGCGAATGATATTTCAAGAAAGCTTTCGGGTTGGGTTGAGTTCTGGCGGATTTTGTATTACGTTCAGTTTTTCAAAAGAAATTGTTTCTACGGGCGATTGATCAGAGAGATACATACCATTGTTATGGAAGTACTTCTAAATCCTCAGGCGTCATGCTTATTACACATTTTAAGGTGAGTAAATGTCATTTCATTCATTTCTTCTCATTTTTCTGTACTGTTAAATTAATAAATATATGATATATGACGATGGGTTGCATGGAAGGGGAAACTTTTAGTCTCAATCTCGCCCAAATAAAGACGATTCCTTTTTTTTAAGAGTCGGCTCATTATCTGATGACTTGTGAAATTCTAAAAAAAGAAATTCTAATTCTGGGTTTCACTAAAGGTATTTCAAAAAAGGATATTATAATGCTTAGTGAAATACCTTATTTTTAAAGCCATTGCGTGAAATACTTCTGGGGTGAACCCAATCTGATATGAAATTCTAGGGTGATGGTTATAAGCAAAATCTTCTGGTTATCTGAGCGAACCTTTTCTTGAGTGAATCGCTCAGGAACTGGATATTATGGCAAAATAGAAATTATTGAGTAATTTTTTAATTCAATTCCATCAGTTCGTACCTTGAAGAAATGTTAATCATTATTATCCATAAGAAAACGTATTTTATTAGTCATCTTCGTGCCAATAATCTACCGTTCTCATTTTGCTGGTAGCGAAATGCAATTCCAAATCTTAAAGTCATAAAAAATACGTCGGGTTGAGCAGACTTCTCGCGAAATTTACTTTCTTACACAGTCAGCACAAAAGTAGTCTGGTTCGACGCTAAAATTTTTCTCATTCAAGAAATAGATCTCCGTTGGGAAAGTTTCTTTTGACCCAAGAGTTCCGAGGAAATTTTTATGATTCATTTTAAGCCATTTCGCTTTACCTATCCGAACCACTTCGGATGAAATTACATGGAGTCGGAAACTGCGAAAGTTCTTACTACACCTTCAAGACCCGGAAGGGCTGGGAAAACAAATTCTTCTCCCCTCGGAGCGGGAAATCTTCTCGCGACTTGAGCTGGAAAGCAAATACTCCGGAAAGTTCCTAATAATTTCAAAAGGTACTTAGCGTATTACGTCTTCGTAGAGAAGGTAATCTGTAACTACTTTGGACGGATTTGAAACTCTTCCCGCCGTTAACTTCAGGTGGCCACTTTAGCCAGGAATAAGACTTAAAAATTTAAGGCACTTATCCGCCTAGAGGAAGAAAAAAGACACGCCGAAACTTTTTAGCTCTCCGTAACAGCGCTGTTTTCAACAGAGCGAAAACTACGGTGATGGATCCCTATCCGGATTTTGCCATCACACGATCGAGGAATTTCTTTTCCTTTCCTTTTTGCCGTCTACTAAATGCTCGGAATAAAACAATATCTTTCATAATGGCGGATAAATACTTTTTCCCCTTCTTCTCCTCCGGAACCCTTCCTTTCCACTCCGTTTCCGAGTCGAGTCTCCGCGAAAATTGAATATTTAACAGAGATAAAAATTCCCATCGCTCATCATTAACTCCCACCATAAATAACGGATTTTTTCGGGGGGAAAAGAGAGGTTGATGGTTTTTTAGGCCGATGAGTATGATGGGGTGAGGAAGGGGTTCGGCGGGTATCTGAGAGTCAACCGTCCAATCACCGCTCTTCCATTCTCTTCTTCCCCACGGTTCCACCATCTCGCCCCCTTCGGAAACCGTCCTCGGCACGATCCTTGTAGTCCCTGGTATCGGCAGAGGCGGATTAAGTAAGGCCCTCTCTCCGTCAAAAACCACGCCCACTCCTGCGTACACACAAACAATTCCCCCACATCATCCCTCCACGTGTCCTTCCCTCAAAGATCGGGGTCCTCGACCGATGGCTTTAACCCTCCGGTCAAAGCGAAGGCTTCCCACCTCCTCCTTCGGCCCTCGGAGGTCTTTCCCCCAATCCTCCCGTTCCAAGGCCCGTCCGCATCTTCTCGGCTCGCTCTCCCTCTCTTCAATCCGCGTCCCATCACTCTATATTTCTCAAGACTAATACCTCAATTTGGGAGGGCTTAACTTTGCCGGAGTTAAGGGCAACCAGATACGGGGGTTGGTTTCGCCCCAAGAAAGGGAGCCAGCACAAGTAAGGCGGCTTGGGTTTTCTTCCGCAGGATGATGAGTAGAGCGAGGTTGACTATTTATTCCCTCAAGCCATTGCATTGATCAGCATTGCTTATGGATGTTTCAGATTTACATTGTGAACCTTCAGTATATATTCGGATCATACGTAGCGTTTTTCCATGTCATAATTAACACGACATCTCTTCCTGGTTGAAAAGCAATTCTAAGACTCCAGTGTTAGATGTAAAAAGAAACTAACTAGTCTCAATCTCACCCTGAAATGAAGTCGTTTTATTATTAGTGTCTGATCCTTTTTAATTTGCTATTTGTGATACAGTAGAACAGAATTTCCTAACATGTTAGGTCCCCGTACCTCCAATGGCTTTCAGTATCCGAACTACTTATTCTCTACGGTAAGAAATACAATATGCACATTCGCTTGCAGGTATACCTGGCAGAGCCCAACTGCGAGTTTACTGCTGACAAAACTAATTTAGGAGTACTTTAGTAACATAATATACTTATTAACGTACTATTTGCCGTACCTCCAATGGTTTATTTAATTATCCGCACCCCTTATTCTTTAAAGTAACAATTTAATTCCTAAGTTTACATGCACGTTCGCTGGTGAATCAAGTCTATCGAAAATATCAGACGACCGTGTTCAACTGAGGACAGAGGACAGCATTTATCCTGAGCAAAATAATGAGATACTGCCACTAATTAATCATTTGCTTTAAGCTGCGCAACTGTTGATTCCTTCAGATTGTATTTCCCTGCCGAGTAACCTTAAGCAACCCTTCCACTTGTTCTTTGAAACTATCCTAAGCATATACTCAACTGTAATCTTCCCTTCTACCGCTTTGAGACAACTAGTTCTTCATTTCATGGCTGAATTCCTTTGGATGTTTCCTCTCTGATGGATCCATCGAATACAACGATGCACGTTCATAGAAAGGGAAGTCATCGTGGAAACGTTACCGGGAATCACTCGATTGAGAAGTGAATCCATAGAGCGCTTCTACTGAACGGAGCGATACGGAAATTGTAGTGAAACCTAGAGCAACAGCGTTCCCGCTCGCTTCTTACCGTCTCTTCTGCAGGAGAGTCAGTGATTTGACGAAAGAATTCATAAGGCGTAATGAGGATTTGTATCAATTTTTCATTCCAGCGCAGTCAAAGCGAGTGAAATTTAATTTTCGTTGCGGTTATTGCGTTCCCTCCCTCGCATGTCCATCACCTTTCCAAACGGCTGTGGATTTTCTTTTCACGGAGCGAGCAGGATGATGTTTGGGAGGTCGACATTGCGCGGTAGCCTGTCGAGGGATGGGTTAAAGTGAGATATCATGTTGGCAGGGAATTAAAACGAATTGCGAAATCTCGTTATCATGCGTCCGTCGCAAATATTGCCTTCGTTTTCGGCTGCACCGCCAATTTAAAATGCTAATGAATAAAACATCTAAAAATATTCCTTGAAAATTCGGTCGATTTTCGCGTTTCATTTTTCCGAATTCGCAATTGCGGTTTCCGCTCGTTAATTATTCTCCGTTTGCTACTTTCGGGATGAGAGGGGGCGATCGGATATTCCGATGGAAATTCGGCAAACGTCCACCTTTACCGAGCGAGTTTGAAACTCTTTTAGAGGTCCGAGTGATTAATTTTACAATTTACGGATGGATATTTTTTATAACTTCGGGTTTGAAAGGAATAATTTTGGCTTTCATCGTCCTCGCGATTCATTTGTATGTCTCCGAGTGGGGATATGACGTGATACGCTCATCGAAAAGCTTATGATTGTTTCAAAATATACAAAGAACCAAAAGAACGTAATTAGGTACGAATTAATACGATTTATACCCGGTGAAATGAATACTAAACTAGATTTTGATACCACTAACTAACGGTTAATGAAAATGCATACTTGTTACGTAAACAAAGGTATACTTTTGGGTCTAAATTTATAATTTTAACGAGAGATACATCCGCTCTCTTTTTAAATAATTTGAATCAATATCACTTTTCTTGTTTGATCGATCGACTGTTGATGTAATTGACTGTTTGATGATCGACTGATCGACAAATCCTGTTTAACGACGTTTTACAATAACTTTCATAAAAATTAACTTTGATCAAAGTCATCAATTATGTACTGCTCCGGAGATGTAACGTATGTATAGGGAAGTGCCAATACGTATTTAGAGATTTTTGGAGTTAATTTTACGCGAGAAATATAAATGATTTCCCTTTCGGATTCGCGAATAATTCCATCCAGATGGAAAGAGCAAATTCGCGAATCAAAAATTCCTTCAAGAACGTGTTTCGAGTAAGAATCTTACTGGTAATCTTTTTCCAGCTTCCTATTAAAATAAGCCGAGGTACACGGAAAGAGTTAAAGAATTGTATTTCCCCTGGAGCGCTTATAAAATAAAAGTATGATGAATCGCCAGCTATGGAAAAGGAAATAACGTTCGATCTAAATCGAAATAAAATATAGGGGGAACATTTTGTATGAGGGGGATTGAAAGATAGGTGCGAGACGAAATAAATAACTGGGAAAGGAAATTCATTAATGAGGACGGAGAGCAAACTCGTAAATAATTGAGGGTGAATAATTTTTAAGGAAGCGGAGGAGGAGAGAAATGAGTAATTTCCGTAAGGGGGTAAAATGGTGGAGGAAAAAGGTCAGCCGTAGTGAGAAAATGAGAGTAGGTGTCTATGGGGAGGCTAAGGCAGGTTGGCCAAACTTTTATGGTTCATGCGTCGATAATTACATGTTTTATTCTAGATGCGCCACACAAACCATTGTAAAGTGTCATAAACTAAAAGGTGCGCCCTCTAGAAATCAGCGGTAGCTTATATAATTTGTGTTATTTTTGTTTGAAAGTGTAAAATGTTCGAGAAATTTTTTTATTAATATTTTTCTTACTTTAATGGGAAACTTATAATTATGTAATGCGCCACTTTTGGTGGATGCGTTGTTGTTGTTATTATTAGTATTATCATTATCATTATTATACATTATATTTACTGTTATTCCAATATTATGCTATACATTGGGGCTCCCGGATAGCCAAGTGGGCAACTCGTTCGACTTCGGTGAAAGCGGACCCGGGTTCGATTCCCGGTGGGAGCCTACGTGCGAAATGACCTAAGCTGTCGAAGCACTTTTAACAATAATACTACTACTATGCTATACATTAATATGGGGAAATATACAATGCTAATTATAATACTGCTTACTACAGGAAATCTATCATCTAGCAACACAATACACTATTACAATACATACATTTTCAAGATCAGCCATTCCTAGGCTATGGTTTCCTCAAATATTTTACTTCCTGTCATATCTTATTGGATAGTAAACTAATCTCGGTTGAGAATTAATGAAGGCACTTCGTAGTTTCTTAGTTGTGGTAACTACGAAGTGCCTTCATTAATTCTTATTATGGCTTTCCACGAAGTCCGACCTAATACTATAGAATCTAGTTTCGGTTGTTTGGGAGTGCTATCCTAATATAACAGGTTCCCAAACTGTGAATAATGGCACTGTATACCCAGGAGGAAGGTCTTCTCGTACCGTATTATTTTTGAGAGGCTTAATTTTCTCTGCTGTCCTCATAATTCTGCGAAATTTAATTTATTTCTTACTTGGTGACAACTGAGTTAGAATTAAAATTTCCTACTTACTTCTCACAAAGTCTTCTACTTAATTGATCGAAGGTCAAACTTAAGCTTTATGGGTCACCAACCCCTTATGTCTAAGTTTATACGAGCTACTAGTAGGACTGAAAGTTAGATTGTACCGCTGGAAGTCTCGCGTTCGATCCCATAAATATTTGATAGGTCGGTTTCGCTACTTCTAGCTAATTTTACGTCTATTAAATGATGAAATGTATTAGGTAACGAATATTACTACTAGACCAAGGAGAGAGCAACGCCGCCCTTCTCCTCGTGAGAAATTGTAAATTACCATATATTAATGGTCCCTTTACGAAATGAAATTTGTAATGATGAAAGAAATGCATTTAATTTGACAGCATCAAGATAGTGTGGATTTCAGACAGCAGATTCTGAGCTGTAGAGAAGGGGTATGAAGGAAGGGTTTACTGCTGATGGCCTCATTAATTAATTAACGTTAAAAAGACTGTAGGAGCAGGACATAATTAACTTCTCTACCTTTTAATATCATCAGTGCATGGAGTTAGACAGTAATTTTCATTTTACGGTATTCAAAGTGAGTGTAGCGTTCCAAAATGTACAGTATATTTTACTCATCATTTGCCTTATTTTTATTTCTATACTCTAGGATAAAATATTTGTGAAAATTACAGGAAGAAATTTGGTAAAAGGTAAACCCGCGGCTTTTTTTCGCCTACTCTCGAGCAAGGTTCATTTTTGCATTTAATCGAGTGAACCTGGATTTGGAAATCTTTTAGTTTTAATCGGAGAAAGATGAAAGCAAAGAGCATAACCGAACAATAGTTATAGAAAGTAGAAGGCTCATCCTAGAGGTCGGAACCTTTTGAATCCCCGAGAAAAATTGGACTCTCGTTATCGTAGAAAGATTTTTCTTTATGCTAATTTCGACACAAAGGAAAAAGGGAACCAGCTCAAGGAAAATTAAGGAAGCTCGGGAAAAAATTCCATCGAAAATCATAAATATAATTCCGTGGACATTATTCACAGAAATTTTTCCAAGTAACGCCCAAATGTCATCATACATCTTCTTCTGCCCGGGTTTTTGCGGAAAAGAGAGCGAAGGGATATAAAATCCAGTAATTCCCTTAATTTCGTCAAGAGGGAGGTAGTAAAAAAATTATCCTCGCAGAGATTGAGCCGAAAGCGATGGGGAGAGAAGGGGTTGGAGAATGAGCACCGTAAACAAATTAGGGATACGTCAAAAATGGGCAGAAAGATTTTTGAGATGCCAAAAGAAAGAATACGATGAAGTCGTGACTAAAAGGAAACGGGGAGAGAATGGAAAAGGGAGAAGACAGGAAATGAGGTTCGAGAGAAGGAGAATGAAGTGAATGGGGAAAATATCTGGTTGGAGAGGAAGGAGATTGAAATAAAAGCGGAGGTCCGGCCCCCGGCAGGAAGACCAAGGGTGACAAGGTCGGATGCGGACGAGAGGGAAAACGAGGGTTGTTTTTGGAAGAGGAAAAGAATAGTCGGAGGAAGATAGGAGTCTTAAAGGGGGAGAGCTGAAGCATATCTGAGCATAAGAGTAAAAAAGACGGCAAAAAAGGTGGGATCCTTTGTGGGAGAGAGCGAGATATATATAAAGGAGGAAATGGAGGAGCGAAGGCGGAAGAAACTCGTAAATTACTTCGGCGAACGTAGTAAGCGCGAAACAGCTAGTGGAACATGGCGAGGGCGTGAGGAGAGATGGGTTCGATGGGAGGGATTCTTCGGAGGAGGGATCGGGAGGGAAAAGCATGAGGCTTGATGCGGACATAGGGCTTAAAAATTTCAATAAAAGCCTCCTATATCTCTCTCTCCAGCCCTCTGCCCCTCTCTCTTTGTTTCTCCTTCGCTCGTGATCCCTTTAAGACCATTCTCTCCCCTCTCGTATCTCCTTTTCTCCTTCCTGCATCTTACTGTCCAAGCCCGTTGTTGATCCACCTTCTCCATTGAATTCATGATATATCCATCGATTGCATTTGTATAAGCTTCGTTTTCTTTTTCTATCGCATTATTTTATATTGTCTCCCGGTACAGGAGAAGAAAAATGAGCCTTTCATCTACTTTTGTCTCACAAGGAAACCTACTTTAGTGTTGGTGTTCAAATGAAAGTATAATTACTTACTCTTACTAATTTTGATGAGCTGACCACGATATGAGTACAATATGTAAATCGCGTTAATGTCGAGATACTACTAAATGTATTTGAGAAATTCATGTTTTAAAAAACGCTATTACTATTTTTGTGCACCAAAGAGTATTAAAATTTAAAATAATTAATATTTCTATTNTCTATTATTAATTATAATAATTATTCTATTAAGTGTGTATCTTATATGGCCAGACTTCGTGGAAAGAGGTTCTGAAGGAGAAGAAAAACGTCAGCATACACTAGATCCGCATCTAAAAAGTTTTTCTTATTCCTTCCTACTAATTTCACTACTATATTTGCTACTTCTATTTGAGAAATTCCGTCTTTTCATAAACCCTATTTTACTATTTTTGTGAACCAAAGAGAATTAATATTTAAAACAACGTATCAATTTTTTGGTAACTGTGGCATATGTGTTTTTCTCTGCTTACAATATTAGATGTACTATCCACTACTTATGAATTTAATTCTTCTCCTTGTTTCATAAGTTCCTGAGTTTCAAAGCTCTTGTAATAGTAATAATAACATTAGCAGTATTTTAATAATAAATGAAATGTTATTTCATAGTCACCTCATAGTCAGAGGAATGAACTCCTTTGGCAGAATTTGATTCTTCAGAGTTCCATAATTTCTGTCAGTTGCAATGCGTAGGATATGTATTTGATACCTGTTGAGATATACGATATAGATAGCCTGTTAGATACATAGACATGTATTCTAACTTAATATTTTTCACAGTGTATCAGAAAGTCGTTAAATTACAAATAAGATAGATTTGCCCAGTTTAGATAGTATTCTTCATAATGGAAAACATTAATCCAAGACCGCATTTTCAACAATTTTTTTTAATATCGGAAATGATATTTCGAGCTCCTTTAGCATCTTTGTATCCCATTATTAAGTTTAAGCGTTTCCCTTATATTAAACATTTCTCGAACATTTTGATCAAATTAAATTATGTAACTAAATTTAGTCCCTCCAGAAAATATGAAGTAGATTCTCTTCTTCCACTCAAGAAGATTCTTCTTGTTTCTAGGAATGAAGCGCTCTATTGGAAAAATGCAATAGACATAAAATCAATCATCCGCGAAATTGCAGTTTGAAACGTTTAAAAGAAAATTCAAACTAGCTTCAAGGTACGAAACGCCAATCTTTTTAAAGATAGCTGGTTTATCTAGTTGGAGAGCATGCTTCTAGCTGACGCGAATCGCATTTTGAGTTAATATGCATGTAATGTTTGTGTCGTTCACCCCAATTCCTACGGTTGAAGAAAATACAGCGTTCCTTAAGCTTGGTAAAGATGTCAAAGCGAGGCAGATGATTGTGAGATGTAGGCACGATAAGATAAATTTCGCTCACATAATTGGAACCCAAGATTCTCGAAGCTAAATTATTTTTCTTGTGAATAGTCCTTCGCGTTTCTTTTTAATTCCTTGTGACTTCACCCATACTTTGCTGCTTTTTGTGCATATTATGAATCATATTTTTCACTGTCAGCCAATTAAGATCCGTTTTCGGTTGTTGACCTCAACAAGCGTTCTACTATTCTCTTTGCTATAAGCTTGTGTTCTGTCCTTCGTTATTATTTGCTGTCTCCTTGCATCTTTCGGTGCTCATTTGAAAGCTGCTTTTATGCAAGTATTTTATAATAGCCTCATTTCAGCCACCTTACCTCATCTAGGCTACTTGTCACTCTTGTCATCATCCTCACTCGGGCATTGCATTTCCTCTTCTTCTGATTCCAAGCTTGAAATGTTCCATATTTTTTTACGTTGACTAGAGTTCCTGGACATCGGTTTACCTTGTCTTCGATTCGGCTTTAAATCATTAATTTATTTATTTACTTAGGAAATACATATGAGGTTAATTTTTAGCACCTGCAAGCTGCCTATCTAAAATTAGTTTTAGTGAATTATTGTTACAGTACTGCTTGAATGATACACAGTAAATGCAGTGTATTTTTTATGCACAGTTTCCTTCACGTCTTTTATCTTGTACTATCAGTTGATTTGCGCATGTTTTTCACCCCCCACCCACAGAGAGGGGGCTCTGTGGGTGTTTTCCTTCTGTCGAGATATTTTTTCCTAAGTTACTACTTAGGTTTCTTACACCCCCAAGTTCTTCTTAAGCTTTCCTCTCTATTTCTTTTTGCAAATTTATTCATATTATTATTAATGACGTTAACGACAGGTTAGATGGAAGAAGAGACTTTTGATTCTCAATATCGTCTTAATAAAGACCTATGTATTGCTATATTAAATTGAGAATAATGTTAACGCAAGACGATACGATTTGTTAAAATAGGCCTCGGTAAAAAGAGCAAGGGCAAAGAACATGTTCTCAGAAGAAGCTTGGAAATCCTTTGAAACAAAGGAGACTAGAAGTTATAAGCGATTGCTTGATAAAATGAAAGAAAGTACATTTGCGAAAGACGTAATCGGTATTATTCGAATCCACTGCTCTTTCGGTCGATGCATGTGTGAGCGTAAAGTAAGAGAATAGATATGAAGATAAGTCGTTCTATAGACCCATTCTTTCTGCGATCCATACGCGTCAGCGATTAGCTAAAGAAGTAGCTCGAATGCTCGGCGTTTACACCCCCTGCCAGACGCCGAAATGGTTTTAATTTAGTCGTATATGTCTCATGAACTCGATTAAAGTGTAAATGTATATGATACTAAAATTTTCAGAAATTCAGCCCTAATTGCAAAGTGTACTTTCAGTCATCTGTGCTAATATTGAAGCATGTACGAGGGAAAACACCAGAAAGGATTCAATGGAAAGATCTAATTAAACATCCGGTTATTTAATTTATATCTATATTATAATTTAGATGTATAACTGCTTAATAAAGTTCTTATTTAAGGATCATTTTTTTTCTTAACATTAGAAAGCGGAGCGAGGGCAGTCTTCAGTTTGGCCGATACAGTCGTCCAGGTGACATCTCCCCCCCGATATAAACGTTTATAAATTGAAAATTTTTTGACAAAGAAATAAGTATGTTACTATGTAAGACCACTGCGATATCAACACTTCGCTGCATTACAACAAAATCTTTTACCTTCGTGGACAGTTTAAAATTTTATCCCTTGAATTTGTTGAACATAATCTCGGAATCTCCGAAAGTAGGATATCCCTTTCTCTTGCCTACGATATCTCATCTCCTGAGTAATCTACATGACACGAATTTGAATTTCATGTGGAACCTACATTTTCGTTGAATAATTCGCTCCAGTGTCGATGGACTGCCTAAGTGAGCGTCGCATGTGAAAAACGCGCATCAAAGACCGGTATCTTATTTGCATTAACTGCAATTGCCACGGGGCATCATGGGATATTTTCGACATTCTAAAGGCCCTTCCTCCGCTCCATTTTTACACCGTTACCTAACTAACCCGCTTTTGGGAATTTTTTTAATTACTTTAGGATCGGTTCATGAAAGGATAATGAGATGGAAGGACGATCGATTCCAAAATAGATGTGAAAGAAGGGAAGTTTAGTTATATCATAGAAGTTAAATCATAGCCTAGATTTATGTGATTATTATATTTTCATATTGTGCTTTCATATGTTTGAGAGCATAGTCAGTGTTTAGGAAACAATATTTACTTTTACTTACTTTTTTTGCGCTTTCAATGAGAAAATTTCCGAGTGATTTACCATCCATATGCACAGCACTCTACGGTATAAATTCTCCTCGTTCATGCCTATTATCAACAGGTATTACTTGGAAATAAGATGCAACCACAGTGAATCAGGCGCATCATGAAAAATCTGCACAATTTTATCCACCGAAAGCTACTTACAGCGAATTCTTTTCATATTAAAATAGTAATACATGGTAAATTTCACCAACTTTTATTTCATTATGTTATGAAGGAACTCTTCGTAATCACGCCTGAGACAGTTTTTTTACTGCTTACCATTTTAACTTACCGTATTATATTTACAAATTTATGTTTTGAGCTATTATTCTATGAGATTTATCGGAAAGAATTCTTCTTTACAAGTTGGCACACTTCTTACGCGTTACTTGAAGAATATTGTTATTCCTAGACCACTCTGAAGTATGAATATTTCCTAAGTATTCGCATACTTAATTAGGTGACGCGATTTATAAGACATCGAAGAGAGTCGAGAAATGTACTTTTACTGATGACATGAACTAACCGAACAAAGATTCCTCCTCTGTGCTAGAAGCTTCAATTACTCTTCCTTTGTGGATATAAAACTTTAAGATGCCCTGATATAACATATAGAAGACGCCTTACTATGGCGTTGGTTAACGAGAGCTTGATGTAGAATTTCCCAAGTGGAGACACCACCGTGGCTCTGCGGGTTTGACTTCGTTGTTCATGGAGTTAAATACAGCTGGTCTTTAACATCCAAAAAATTTTGCAACTCAATCCAACCTATCAGAAATTTCCGTTAACGATTTAAATACCTTAGGATAGTGACATTTCTTTACTAAATCGAGATAGTTCCGGCAGGAGATACATTGAGGTGTTTCTTGTAATTCAAGCCTTCTATATCCAAAACAGAAATTCTCGTATTTGGGCAGTGTTCTATCTTGGGATGGGAGGTGTTGAGATGAGGTTCGAAAAAGAGTAGAATTAGCCAAAAAGGCTTTTATGAAGCGAAGGGAATTGATGGCAAAGGGTCTCGATAAAGGTATCAGGAAAATATTGGTAAAATACTTGATATGGAGTGTTTTGCTGTATGGGTGTGAAACATGGACCTTGCGAAAAGCTGACATCAAAAGATTGGAGGCATTTGAGATGTGGATGTGGCGTAGAATGGAAAAGGTGAACTGGGTGGATAGAAAAACAAACATAGAGGTGCTAGGAATGGACGCGGAGGAAAGGGTTTTAATTGAAGTAATTATGAGCCGACAGAAGAAATGGGTGGGTCAAATATTGAGAGGAAAGGGATTGCTGAAGAGCGTGATTGAGGGTAGAATGCAAGGGAAAAGACAGAGATGCAAAAGATTTTAGATGAATAAAGGGTGGGGTGAGTTACCAGGTAGCGAAGGAAAAAGCTATGAACAGGGAATATTAGGGCACATGGAACTACCGAAAGGTAGAAGACTAGAAGAAGAAAAGAAGAAGAAGTAAAATCCAAAACAGAAGCTAGACCGAAGTTAACCCAAGGAATAAACGGAGGTAAAGAACTCCGACGAAACCGGAACACGAACCCAAATCCTCCACTTTGAATGGATAATCCTACATATTGAGTTATCTTGCAGAACTGGTCATTCAATTTTTTGATATACTTAACTGGCCAAGGGATTATTGGCTCTCACTAGCGGCAGCCAGCAGCGCCACTGATGGAAGTTCTGATAGATGCAACCGGCTAACAAAAAGATGGAATATAAACCCCGTAAAGGATCGCAAAGGAAGGGAATTAAAGGAAATTGGGCCATGCTTTTAAAGACGTGCAACCTGAAATACACCCAAATTCCATGCTGCACGCCTTGAACAATTTAGCTTAATTTACTACCCTTCCCTAGTCCTATTAGGACTGACAATATTTAGTGGTCCCAGGTTAACGTTCGAACCGCTTTTCTTGAAGGACCTCATTATTTCTCAAAATTTTCTCGTTAATAATTAAGGCCATGTCATACGTTGTAATAGTTTTTTCCCGTAGATTTTTAGTCTTGAATCTTTAAATCTGTTCCAATTTTTATTTAGACAATTGTTGATTCTCTTAGTGATCGCTGATTGGAGAATTGATATGTGTAATAGGTGATAATTGGTAATTGTTGAATAAGTATCTTTAAGCTATCACCAAGAATATATATAAAGACATTATTATTAATGTCATTATTATTATATTGGGAACGTAAAGTAAATCAAGAATCCCATCCCAGAAGTATCGTTCTGACTCTATAAAGCCTTAGGCACCTTAATTAGCTGTTTTCAAGTGGTTCCTTACTTTCTTAACTGAAATAAAGAAGATAAAAAGTATCTGTGGCGTGTCTCCAATCAGTCATTAAAATCGTTCATATCTTTTAATTAATCGAGTTCTCGGAGCGGTTTTTCGGAGGCTAAATGGGAAAGGTGAAAAAGACATCAGAGGGAAAAGGCAACCCGAAGGAAATAAAGGCGTTCAAAAAACATACGCGAAAGCCAAATAAATCTAAAGAGATGAGAATAGAATGGGTAGCAGAAGAAAATAATTGGAATGTGACAGCTCAAAGGTTAAGGGGATGGCATCAGGATAGAAGACGCGTCTGTGATCGCTGCGAGGAAACAAAAAAGTCGAGAATAGAGGGCGGTAGGTTATTCCTTTGGCTAAATGAGGGCGTAACGAGGGCTTCTGAGGAGATGGAAGGAGTTTAATAATGAGGGCTACGACATAGATGAAAAAGGAGCAGCTGACGAAAAGTTAAAGGGACCAAGGGTTCTGAAAGGATGGAAAAGGTGCCTATGACCTCAGTGGTGAACAAAGGATAAGGAAGTTTAGAGAATATTGAGGGAAAGGCTCGCGAAAGGTATGCTTCCTTTATCTTTCCGGAACTCGAGTAAAACCTTTCTCCTTTAATTTCCTTCGGAAAATAAAACATTCAAACGAAGGGGAAAGGGACTTTAAAGCATGCGCGGTCTGAAGGGGAAGCTGTAACGTTAGCGCTTCGAGAAAGATATAGCATCCGAATGGTTGGAGCTTTTTGTGTTACTTACTCTGATACGGAGTGAAAAATTCAGTGGTACCCAAAGGACTTCGTTCCTTGAGCATAAAAATTAGATGTCTGCGAAACGGTTCACCACTCTCCTCTTCAAGAGTTTTCTTCAAGATTTCAGTTCGATGAAATTAGAATAAACTACTTTAAATTTGAAATAGAATAAAGGTGTTGGTGTCGTCTTGGTATCACCAAATTTAAGACCTTATTCATTAAATATGAATGTGTTTAAATATGAGATTTTTTATAATTACATGAAATAACACGCATTGAACGCATTTGTTCATTTGATTTTGCGTCGCACATCACATGATGAAACTTTGCGAATAAAGTCTCCATGTATCTTAGAATGCTCATTAGAAATAGGTAAATTTATTAGATTCAGATCAATTGAGTACCCATCTTGGTACTTATGTTGGTATATTTAACATCTCGAGGTAACTTGTGAAACTGAGAAATGACAATATCTCAAAAATTTTCATCTCAATACTATTCTGTGAATGTGATCGCGGCTAAGTATGTTTCTACAGGTGTATTTCCTGTGCTTTTTGATACAAAATTCGAAAAAATAATAATTATGAAAAGAGGTAACTAACATTCATATCATATTTATTCGAGGAAAATCTATTTTAACTTTAATTTTTCATCGTTTTGTCCATCCAAACCTTCTGACCTCCGCGACACACTAATCTATCAGCTCAAACTTGGGGGTAGACTGAGCCAGAAGGCGTCGAGTCGAGGGATTCCTCAAGGGCACCAATCTGATGCAACAAAGCCTATTTAAGGTGCATTAAGTCAAAACCTATATATTTTACACGTTGAAAGGGATAAAGACTGTATTGCACGAAGAGTAATAGGCATGACCTTCCGTGCAATACCATTTTTACCCCTTTCGACGTGCAATACATTTTTTTTATTATTCCCATTTCGTCAAATACCATTTTCATGTCTGTTTCTCCCTAGTATCTCCGGGTGATTGTTCTAACTATTGAGCTATATTGCCAAAACGTTTCTCCATGCCGTTTGGGAGACTTTTTACACGAGAATTTGCCGGGAAAGCAGAAGACTCGGGTTCGAGTATCGGTCCTTTTAGACACTTTCATGTCCGCTTCTCCTTAGGAATACATATTTTATGCTATAAAAACAATAAAAGTCTATTAAAACGTAACCAAACATAACCTGTTAACAAAAGTGTCACGGTGGAAAGGCGTGGGGTTATGGATATAACAGTTATGTGCATATGTGGGTTATGGATTAACCCACATATGCTTCCGCATTGAACCATAAGTTTCTTTATAAGTCCGACTCCGGTTTGATCAAAAGCAAAGTGCGTACAGTACATATATTTCAGTATTTTTTGCAAAGAAGTCAATAGATATCAAAGAAAATACTGAATATAGATAGTCTAAACTGAAAAGTATTTGTTATTGAGCAAAATTCCCAAAAGCCGTAGTTTGTTAGCAAACTAACCATTAGGAAATTCCAACAACTGAGCATTCTCATCTCCTGAAGATGTTAACGTAGCTGCCGAAATATGCATTGAGGACAATACTTTGCAAAGTGCGACCGCGGAGAACCCTAACCATCGCTGGTTGGAATTTCCTAACGATTAGTTTGCAACTGCTTTTTGGAGTTTTTCTCAAAATTCCCTATAATCACACCTGTGTTTTTTCCTTATATATTCTATTAGTTACTTTTGAGCAATAAGCAGGACACCAAGAGTGGCATTCCAGTAATTGTTTATCGGTTGGGAAGCTAGATAACAAAGTTTTTTATACGTAGGAGAATGAGTTGAGTGGCGTTAGAAGAAAAACAATCACAAGAGCAGGATTATCTGCGTGGCTTTCCGCTCCGAAAATTCCCTCAGTTGAACCAGATAAAACAGTCCTCAAACGAATCCTTCGGAAGACAAAAAATGTCGTCTCTAACGGCGCATAACAATTCTATCCTTTAGACGCTTTGTTCACGGTGGATCTAATAGATAAAATGGAGAAAAAGAAAAATGCGGAGAGACAAATGATACTCCAAATTATCGCGACCGCGATTTTGACTTCACGCTGGATTATATCCCGCCGACTACACTCCAACGCCGACATTGGGCACTGGTGATTAATGAATCAGTGTCGGTCGGGAAAGCGATTTCACAGACGAAACATTTTTCCGCCTTCCGTCCACCCACTCGTATCCTCGTGCTTCACCATGGGTCACAACCCACACCACCTCTCCATTGAATCACGCACTTCTCTCGTTTCGATCACTGTCTCCTAGATACAGCTAGTGTTTACTATAATTAGGATAATGAATGTAGACGAGTTTTATTCTTAAGGTACCGCTCTCATCAGTAACCTGTTAAAAAATGCTCACAGATAACCATGCCTTAACTAGGATACAAACTCTTAACCTAGGTATATTGAGGTTAGCACCCTGGTCCCTAGTCTATCAAGGTCGGCGTAGTATGGGCAGAGGCGTAGGCAAGGGTTTAGGGAGTTCAACCCTCCCCCATGAGAGCCAGCAATAAACGAAAACGTGCAAGAGAGACAACCATGCCTCTTACCTTACTAACACCGCTGAAGATTCGTTGGATATACATCTTAAAGTAAATCAGTTTGTATTTTCATTAGATTTTGGTGGACTTATTCCTGCCCCTTGATTGTAGGCAATTCAGTGCTCACACCATGACTCAAAATCCTATTAGGGCAAATCCTGGCTACGTCCCTTAGTATGGGATAATATTTTGGATTAGGTTGGATTTGCAGAATTCATTTATTAGTGTAAGGAAAGGAATTTTTGTAGGCTCTTTACCTGAATGTTGCCCTACTGAATGCCGCAAATTCCAAACCACTCGCCTTTTCAACGAAGTGTCCCAAACACAATGGTAGACTGCTTGCCAAATAGCTCAATGGTTTGAGCATCCACCCGGCGATCTAAAATCCGGGTTCGAGTCTCTGCCTCTTCAGGATATTTCCATGTCCGCTACTCCTTGTGTTTCCCCTTTAATGTATCAAGCTAACTGGGATACTAATATGTACGCCTTGAGCTTTAACTTTTCACCCTCCACTTTTCTCTCTTGTTAGTGTCGAGCAAGGACTTCCAACCTTTCTGATCCCTGCGTCCCTCAACTTTTAAGTTCAAAACCCCGCATGCATTACATAAAATACCATTTTTTTAAATTTACCGTGCACAAGATACACAATACCTTTTCGGAATATCCCGGATGTGTTGCTAGCAAAAGGAATTTAGGTATCCTTCAGTAACATAATTCACTTATTTACCATACTTTTTACTTGTACCACCTGAACATGTTGTTCGTACTATCTTGGAGTTCTGGTACTCCTGATTGGGAACCCTAGCGTAGAAAGTCACTCCAGTTAGAATTATAATTTCTTACTTTTTATGGTCAGACTTTTTCTTTAACTGTTACCATCCTTTGGGTACTGGAAAGTTAGCTTCCTTAGCAACGGAATACCAGTGCCGGTCCATCATGTTTAAGCTCACTAGCAATTTAGGTGTCCATTAATTTATTCTTAACTATTTTTGGTTTTAATGTTTTTCTTTTCTCATTACGGTACTGAACAATAATAAGTTTGCAATGATAATCCGATAAGCTTTTTCGAGTATCTGGATTTCATTTTTTCTCCTACTTTGGAAAATATTGAAAATCTTTTTTCGAATCCCAAATCAGTGCTTTCTCTCATTAGTATTCATCTTGAATAAAAAATACGCGCATTAAACGGACGGATTAAACTTCAAAATGCTCTCTCGGTTATAGGAATTAGTTTTCTTTCGGTCATGATAGTAATTTAAACATGCGTCTTCACATTAGGGTTTAGTTAAAGAAGAGACTTGCCGGTGAAAATTCTGTCATAATGGGTAAAAATGTTAATCATTCTCTATATGGCCGAGGTCAAACCTGATGGAATTTGAGTACGCGACATGAGGTCAGTCCAACAACTCGCGTATCGCTGTCATTATTTTATCGTGGAACGCGATGAAACCGCTCCTATTAATTCAGTTAGTACCCTAATTATCTCGCGATGTTGGGTCAACATCGCGGCTACCATCGAGATTCTGCTCCGGCGACCATTTCACCACACGTTCACGTTTGACCTACTATTTAGGAGCCTAACAAGAGTCAAAACTGAAAAACTTATTCTTTTAGGTGTACTTACGAAAGATAAAGAATGTAACGTAGCATGTTAAAGCCTCGATGGTTCTTCATGGATAAAAAATGATGAGGAATGAAAAAGTCTGAGAAAACAGGTCACGAAACCGGTTGTTCCACATTCCTGGTGGTGGGGAAATTTTTCGCAGAGACTCTCTATACCATTTGGCTGTATAAGAAACCAATAAGCCTAGGTAGAACGTTTTTGATTCTATCTTTCCTCGACGTGATAAAAATAGCGAGAAACAAGGTGATTTAAACACGTGCGTTTGTTATGAAATTAAGAAACGGCCTCAGGTTTCTCACTTCTACTTTAAAGATATACTACCGAACGTCAGATATTAAATGGAAGAGGCAGCTTTATGTAGTACCGGTCTAGTCAGAAGTTTTCAATCGTACATCTACTCTTCAATTCAGTTTATTGAAGTTATAATCTGGAATTGACCGTTTTTATGTTTCACAAGATGTAAACTTTATATCTCAATATACCACGATAAAAGTCCCTCCTTCTCTACCTCCATCATATATTCCTTCTCTTTGTATTTCAGCTTTCCTTTCATCTCCATCCATACTCTTTGTCTCTCCACTTTTTATTCAGATTCACTTTCACACTATACATCCATTCCCATTTCTTGTAAGGCATCCAGACTTCCTGGTATCCGAAATTTGTCCCGGATTTTAAATTAAATGTCACCTTTGGAATCATTTTAAGTTATTTTGATCGATCAACTGTAGCAATTTGATCAGAAAACTGTGGTAATCGATACACGTGTTAAGAGCGCTAACTCATTCCGTCATATATTTTTGTTTTAAGCATAATCATGTAGAAGGATTTCCTGGAAATACTTCCGTTTTTTGTCGCTCTTCTGTGTTGCCTCAGTTAAGTGAACGTGCTTTCGCGTGTTTCATATACTTATCATAGACACGACATATACGTTACATACATCTCCTGCCTTTGTGTCTGTACATCGTTTGAACATCATAACATCGTTTGAAATCTTACATATAATTCAAACATCTGAATAAATTCAGGCGACATAATACAAATGAATATAATTGTAACTATATACTGCATATACTTTTCATATATTTAGCTCTCGTGAATTTACATTCGATTTTATTAGCATGGGTGAGTTAGCGAGAATTCATTATGTATATACACTTCTCAATAGTTCTTTTCTTTCATTCTCGATATTTCCTTTCATTTTTATTGCTTTTGTTGAAGTATAACGTTGGGATAATCTTCACTAATAACCTTTTAGTTTTTCACTAGGTCAATCATTGTACATGAATAAAAATAAATTTTGTCCCGGATAGACCCCGGATTGTCCCGGTAAATTCCCGATGATGTCCCGATTGTACCAGGTTTTCCGTCATCAAAGTAGCAAATGTCCCGGTCTTTCATTATCGGCATCTAGACACCCTAATTTCTTATCCAACCCAGTACCACTCTCCTTTATCTCTTTTTCCCATAGAAAGAGCACTTAGGGATTTTCCTCTGATATATCGAGAATAAGAGATTCGAATAACAAGGACGGGAGGTTGTACGACTGGTGCCGCGTCGTGCGGGGAGCTGTGGCAGTCGGTGTATTTACATGGAGCGGGTATAGGCAGGCGTGGGTGGACGTATGTCTCCCGCTCCACCGTCCGTGAATGTGTACTTCCCCACGCAGCGTGAAAATGCGTTCGGGAGAGTATTTCGGAAGCATGAGCGGGGTTGGGCGACGGAGTGGTCGTTGAAATCCCCGGGTGCAGAGGGTGACAGGGAGGAGGAGGGCAGGGGACGCATTGGAACGTGATCCTCGCCTGAAACGAGCTCATTTTCCAGAAGGCGAGCGGCCGCCGCTTTAGGTTGGGTGGCGGTGTATTGGTTGGAGAGAGGCTTGAGGGAGTGGAGCACGGAGAGAGAAGGGATTATCGGATTAAAGGAATGAATGGCAACATGGGGAGTGAATGAGGGAATGAGATTGAGCGTTCTCATTGATTTAACTTTTGGTCCATCCGTCTTACTATCCAATGGTAACAATGTTACAGAATGGAATTGTAAATGTCGTCGTCTTGAGTTATATGCTGTCACGTGGCTCGCAGTTTTTCTTTTTTAACTCACGAATGATCGCAATAATCAGGTAACATAGCTACAACCGTAAGCATATTTAAACCCAGGGAAGACTGGCGGAAAAATTGGTAGCTAGGGAAAGGACGTGGGTGAGGAAGAAGGAAAGACATAAGGGGTTGGGGAGCGGAACTGTAGGTAAGGGAACATTTTCAGTGGGTGGTAGGATACACTAAAGCAGTGGGGAGTGGGGGAAGGAAAAGGTGCCTGTTAACTTTTCCTTCAAACATAGAGTATTTCCGCAAAACATCGCCAATTTCTGTGAATTTTATTCGAAAAACTTTGCATTTGAAAAAACTTGTAGAACGGAGAAGAATGCTGGATCAATGGAAAGAAGAAAAATACAGTTTTTGGTTATATAACGTAATCGATTTTGAATGAGTATTTTAGATTGGAAAACTTTGGGCAAGGAGGATGAAGACTAAGGTAAAATCATAAGGAAGCTACACGCAGGAACATGTATCTCCGATAATATGCAGAAATCAAAATTAAACAGAATAGTGGAAGCATATGGCTACAGTGACAAGATGTGACGTCCAAAAATGTTTCTTGGTTATAAATTTCATTTTTCTACGTTTTTGCTCACCCACTTTTTTGTGGGTGTATATCCACAACCTTGATTTCTTCTTATTCAAATTTAAACTGTAAAGATTATTTNAGAGTATGCAGGAAGAAATTAATAGGGGAGTGAGGATTGAAAGACATGAATAGCATAGTGCCCAACAAAGTGAAGAAGATATTTTGAGAATAACACATTTGAGAACCTAAACGGTTCCTGTACTCATTAAACCTTTCATGTAATCTAGGAACAACTATTAGAATGACTTACGAGTTTAGGCGAAAGAGAGGCTCACAACCCCGTTTGACCCATCCATCTATCTATTTTTCCCTCATCTTTCTTTCAATCTTTGCATTCTCATTCCGTTAAACCGTCGGGTACAGTACAACTTCTGTATAACTTCTGATAGCTGTCACAAGAATGAGAGATTCTGTACTTCACCCATCGTAAAGCTGAAAACGTGCATGAAGTTCTTGCGCTGTAAGTTACCGTTCAAAAGTTTTCCCTAATATGTCCAAATCCAAATCTCAACAGAGAGGTGAAATATTTTAAAATATATTCCATGGACAAACTTTTAGCAGCCTGTAATTTATACGTCCTTACTATATTAGAAGGATACCTCAAGAATTTTTTCCAGCGATAGCGTGATTGATCACACTGTTTCAAGAGCGTATCACCAAAAAAAGCAGAAAAAATGCTTTCCAAAAAACAGAAATGCCTTAAATGCATGTGTTATATACTCTTAGACACATCGGGAAATGTCTCAATCCGCAATAATTTTACATCCAGTGTTTGTCTTTTCATTTATCACTCAAAACTTGGAATTGTTTGTCATACTAAAAACTTGAATCGGCTAAAAACATATATTTCTTAAATCTTCATATATTCTTTGTACATTGTGTCTATATCTCCCAGCAAGATTTATCGTCCCAAATTTTTATTTTAAAGTGTTTTATTCTGCAGAAATACGTAGAATTGCGTTTTGATTCTAGCTTGATTTTTCATTTGACCTTGTTATTCATTCTCTTCATTTTTATGAATGGATAAATGCTTTGATCAAGGTTAGCATTAGTTTCATCCATATCTCGTCTTGAACAATTCTTCATTAATATAATAATAAAAGCATTTTTCATTCTATCAAGGTTGCCTGCCCAATTTTCTAGGCATTCACTTATTGTTTTCGGTTCTCTTACATTTTCGCATTATTTATCTCTTTCGAGGGACTTATCTTCTTGACAGGTTTCTTAATGCATCTTTCTTCGATAAGCACCGAAAGATATTATTTAGGCGCCATTATTATTCATCTTCTTCTAAGCAGCAAAAAATTGTGTAGTGTTATCACTATATACTCTTAAAATTTTTATGTTCGGCAGAATAAATATTTTTGTTGCTGATCAGTTTCAATAAATCAGTTTGTTTCATCAGATCAGTTTAATAAAATTTTATTCGTCCCCCCCAACACTCTGGTAAAATTTATTTTTATATAAGAATCTTCTTTATTCCATTTTTTTACCACTTAAAACTATAACTCTGGTGGCCAAGCATTAACGGTAAAGTAGTTGCAAGTATGATTCTCTTACCAGTAAAGTCGTGAACAACATTTTTTTAGTGGGTTCCAAGGCCTTCACCGTTATCTTTTCACGTAGAAGACGTTTCATTCCGAGAGGAATTTTACCCTAGGATAGTTCATCCAGACCAGCTTTTCTCCACAAACTCTATAACCAAGATTTTCACACAACGATGTATCACTCAATGTTCAATATATCACTCCCGAGATATTTTTCCTAAGGGATAGATCATCTTCCTTTTATTATTCTGTTTAATTATAATTTATTGACTAACTCTTATAATGTTGAATTCAACACCTGTTCTAATCTGAATTATTTGTAAGAATTTTCCATTTTTTGCCTCTTTTTTCCAGTTTGGTCGCTGACACTTTCTATTCACTTAATTTCCCCTCATCTTATAAATTTTAGTTGCTACTGTCAGTAGGTTTCACAGGTTTTTCACGCCCCAATTCACGTGCCTGTTTTCCTGTAGGGTTTTAATTTTTTCCCTATGTACAAACCTAGCTTTTTATCAAACCCATACAATAGTTCCTTCATTTTTTGCTTTTCTTTAGTTCAACTCCCAATGCCTCTTTCAATCTATCAGTAATGAATAAGGATTAGGTGCAAGAAGAGACTATACTAAGACTAAGTCTCAATCTCGCCCTTACATAAAGACATTTATTGCTATTATTGTTATTATGATCATCTTGAGGATGTTTTTCTAAATGGTATTTTCCCTAGGGTTTTTAGAACTCTTTTAAAATATTATTTTTTGTATTCTCAAGTATCATAAATTTTCATTTTTGAATCTCAAAAGCGCTCTGATAATAAATAACCTGATTCTCAACTTCGACAATATCCTACGGTAGATGCCAGGTCTTTAATGAGCCCTTAATAGGAAATAAATTAGTTATAACACCATTAGAGATTTTTTAACAAATAAAAATTATAAATATATCCGGAAAACCTGACTTTTGGGTGAAAATCCAATCTTTGTGAATGATTTTTCTGGTAGAACGACTGACCCTGAGGGAACTAGGGTGAAATGTCTTCGGACGAATTATATTGGGAGAAACGTCTGGACCGCAAAGCTCGATGAATTACTAGCACTTGCGTGTAGTAAGAACTACTTGCTTTCTCGCAGGTTCCTCTGTTTTATGATGATCTCCTTAATACCAACCTTCCTCACCCCATCTATATCATTAACATTTTGCTGTGTTTTTGTAATTTTTCTGTAATTCTATAACTTTGTATCATGTATGACTTCAGTGTAAGAGAGGCCCACATGGGCCTAACCTCACCGAATTGAAGTTATGATAATAATACAAATAATATTAATGAACATTTTAGCAAACGAAAATCGGCGGTGAAAACCTATAATGTATGCATTGAGAAGTACTGATTAGCGTCACGTTCAACTACTTAAAATGTACTTCTGGTGCTAATAGAACTAGAATATTATGAAATTTTCGAACAACACTTGATGCTTTTCGGTGGTCTTGTTGATGAATGCCAAATGTCGCTTTCAGAAACGGAGGATACATATTAAACGTATTTGAATTTCCATATTTAACTCCGATGTGGCCGTAAATTTCGCTTTGCAAATTGCGGAGAGAAAATTTCGATCGTTATTGATTCAATTAATCTATTACACGATATAAAATCCGACAAAAAGATAAAATCGCCCGTCAATGCTCCCGTCGTAAATATAACGCAAGCAGTTTCTCACGGTTCACTTGTAAAATATAAAGCATTGGACGATTCACAGAAAACTTCCTTGTGTCCCTTTCGCTCAGCTGAATTAATCGAGCGTTATGTATTCACGTGGGATTTTCCCCATCATAAAACATAGTAAACTGTCCTCTCTCCGCGAAGGTAGTCTGTGATCCTATTTTTGCAGGCATGCAGGAAAAGGAAATAATTTGACGCTTTATAACTTTGTCCGTGCATTTCTCCCGATAATGATTAACATTATTCTTCACTTCACTTCATGGGAGACAGTGAAACCCCGTTTAGACATCATCATCACTGGAGTCTTAATAATGCGCTGTGCTTTTATAAGTGGAGGAAACATTAAAGAGTATGCAGGAAGAAATTAATAGGGGAGTGAGGATTGAAAGACATGAATAGCATAGTGCCCAACAAAGTGAAGAAGATATTTTGAGAATAACACATTTGAGAACCTAAACGGTTCCTGTACTCATTAAACCTTTCATGTAATCTAGGAACAACTTCCTACATAGTCCACCTTTTTCTTTAACTTCTTCCTCCTTCTTCTTTTTATATCATCTCCATAGCATTCGCATCAAGTGATGATGAACACGAATTCTTTCGATTCATAACTCCTTCGGTAGCTCAGTTGGTAGAGCGGTGGACTGTAGAGGAAAATGGAGCAGATATCCATAGGTCGCTGGTTCAAATCCGGCCCGAAGGAAATTTTTATATCATCTCTAAGACATTCTTATCAAAAGGTGATCGACTGGAATACATTCCAATTCCAACTCCTTCGGTAGCTCAGTTGGTAGAGCGGTGGACTGTAGTGGAAAACGGAGCAGACATCCATAGGTCGCTGGTTCTAATCCGGCCCGAAGGAAATTTTTATATCATCTCCATAGCATTCGTATCAAGAGATGATGAACACGAATTCTTTCGATTCAGAACTCCTTCGGTAGCTCAGTTGTTAGAGCGGTGGGCTGTAGAGGAAACCGGAGCAGACATCCATAGGTCGCTGGTTCAAATCCGGCCCGATGGAAATTTTAATATCATCTCCATAGCATTCGTATCAAGAGATGATGAACACAAATTCTTTCAATTCATAACTCCTTCGGTAGCTCAGTTGGTAGAGCGGTGGACTGTAGTGAAAAATGGAGCTGACATCCATAGGTCGCTGGTTCAAATCCGGCCCGAAGGAAATTTTTATATCATCTCCATAGCATTCGTATCAACAGATGATGAACACGAATTCTTTCAATTCATAACTCCTTCGGTAGCTCAGTTGGTAGAGCGGTGGACTGTAGTGGAAAATGGAGCTGACATCCATAGGTCGCTGGTTCAAATCCGGCCCGAAGGAAATTTTTATATCATCTCGATGGCATTCTTATCAAAAGGTTATCGACTGGAATACATTCCACCTCCAACTCCTTCGGTAGCTCAGTTGGTAGAGCGGTGGATTGTAGTGGAAAACAGGGCAGACTTCCATAGGTCGCTGGTTCAAATCCGGCCCGAAGGAAATTTTTATATCATCTCCATAGCATTCGTATCAAGAGATGATGAACACGAATTCTTTCAATTCAGAACTCCTTCGGTCGCTCAGTTGGTGGAGCGGTGGACTGTAGTGGAAAACGGAGCAGACATCCATAGGTCGCTGGTTCAAATCCGGCCCGAAGGAAATTTTTATATCATCTCGAAAGCGTATTGTTTTTGCCCAAAGGTAAATTTCGAGAGTACCTTTTTTATATCGGAATTTTAGAGTCCTTTCTTAACCTCCATTTGTGTTTTTTCATTCTGTGAATTATATTTTTCGATGGATTCTCTGGAAAATTGGGAGGTTGAATAATCCTTAAACACCCTCAGCGCACTCTCAGCGCACTCATCATATTTTTAATCGCATTAAACGTATTCTGAGCGACCCAACATCACTTTTTAAAGCTAAATTCATTTTTCTAAGCGCACTCAGTGTTCTCTAAGTGCACTCTAAGCGCACTGAGTGCAGTTTTTGAAAGATTCAATATGAAAGGCAAACAATTTAGATTCCTTATTTCGCAACGATTAGCCTGATACATTTACCCCGTTTCCCCTCTGATACATTTACTTATACAATAGTTGTGAGAGATTAGGTTTGAAACGTTCATTATCTAAGTTACTAAAAATTAAAAAATTCAAGTAATGAGAGATAATGCGAAACAGTGATGCTACTAAATCCATACTGTATTGTATCAAAATGTAACGATACGTTTCTGAATAGATTGATAATTTGCAGTAATAGCTGGTTATATACTAAAGTTCTTTCCTAAGTTAAGTATCTTGGCGAAAAAGTTGTTTAAGGAACCAAAAACTTTTATTTAGATTTTCAAACTTTTCCGAAAATAATATGGCTGTTCCTGTAACACTTTAATTTGGTCGTAAATCCGCCATGGAAAAATATTGACAAGTTGATGAAAATATGTAGGTTTATGGTCCTAAAAAATATAGAATTCTTCGGAAACCTCCTTTAAATTTTGTTTATACGGTATTTATTAAAAATTTAATAGATTTTGTGTTAATGATGCTCCTTCGTTAGTTATATTTTCTGATATTTAGGCCTGGTATTATATTGTATACTTAAAATGGAATGTAACTAAAGTTCAGTTTAAGGCCTAGTATTGTAATGTTTTGTTGGAGTTAAAGTGAAGATTATAGTAAATCTTCTATATGTAAAATGAATTAACATTGAGAAGCACAATAATCTTCACTTTGACTCTAAAATAACAATGTAATACTGGGCTCTAAAGTGAACTTTAGTTAATGTCCATTTTAAGTATACATTATAATACCGGGCATTAGCATAACGTTCAAAATGGCGTATTTTAAAAATACTCATTCATTAATCATGTTAATGATTAAAGTTCCAAAATGTGTGTGTTCTTATGCTCAATTAGCCGTTTATTTTTTCTGCAAAATAAACAGTAGCTCAGTTGATAGAAAGGGAGAATGTAGAGGAAAGCACCGATGATATCCGACGGTAGATCTCTGGTGGATATCCGGCCCTAAGGAAAAATTTTATACCATCTTGTTCGCTTTCCCCTCAAAAACTCTTCGGTTGTATAATAGACTTTCGTTATAGTCCTATTCCAGTGAAACAGTTGTATGTTTTTATTCGTCAATTTTTTTCAATCAACATTAATATACGTCGATGCCTTAATTACCTTTTACATTCTTGATTTGTAGACTTTTATCATGTTTTATCTGAAGTAGTTTTCTTTTCCCTACTTATTGTAGAGATTGGGCGCCACTGCGTTTTAGTCTTTCACCATTCATTAGATATTTTTTTACCATTTTTTACTTACGATTTGAATTTATTCATTTGCATCCTAAATACTTAGTAAGCCCCAGTTTAATGGTAACATAAAAGTAGAATAAAAGAAACTTTGTACTTTTCCACAGGGATTTGAATTCGCTACCGGTTTCGTAAGCGTACTAACATTTTCAGCCACAGAAAAAACATTTTTACAGCATATATTCCTATATATATGCTTAAAAATGTTATTTTTTTCTCTCTCCCTGTAAGTACGCATACAATACCGGTAGAAAATTAAAATGCCTGAGGAAAGGTACAGCTTCTTTTATCCTGTAATGTCTTTCCACGAGGTCATGCCTTCTAATATCGAGGTAATATAAAATTCTAGCTCCAAAATTTTCTTTCATTCTGTAGTAGTAGTATTGTTAAACGTGTTTCAACAGCTAAGGTCATTTTTTACGTGAGCCCCCACTGGGAATCGAACCCGGGACAGCATTCGCGGAAGTCTATTGTCTATTGTCATTTGTCTATCCGGGAGCCATGACTTCATACTGGTTTAGTTAGAACGCCTTACGAGTGGCTCTATCGATGGCATCGTTTTACACTGTAGTAAAAATGAGTAGTTTTGTTAGCAGAATCCTTCCGTATACTATTGCCAGTATCTTTACATTATTTTATCCTATAAAGAGGTTAAAATTAGCCGGTATCTTACATTCAATAAATTAATATTCGTGCAGATTCTAAGTACTAACTAAAATATTGATAGTGTTTTCTTGCGTCTATCCTTCAGTTTCATTAATAGATAAACAAGATAAACAGACATGAGCCAAACAGAGTGTCTAGTTTTATATATTTACTAGCCACTATTATCTGATATCAGCTAGAATTATACAGTAAATATACAGCAAGCGAGGAAGTGGGTATTTATCGAAAATCATAAATTACCGAGGATTAAGAAGCGTGATATCTATTTCAACGAGAAGCGATGATGCGATAGCAAGGATGCTAAGCGTATCAGTGGGGCAGGAAAAGAGTAATGAAACGAAAATCGGCACTCAAAGGTAGCGAAGTGAAACAAGGGCGAGTGCCACGGTATCAGCAGGATGAGGGACTCAGAACAAGAAGAGGGAGGACGGGAGAGAGGGCCTTTGGTGGGCAGCGGGGTGGAGAGACGGCGGCATCTACAAGTTCACTTTAGTCCCGTATCACAGGGCATCGCGGGAAGACCGGGCATAAACGAGAAATGGGTGGAAACGAGATGCGAAAACGGCCCAGCGGTGGGCGAACAGAAGAAGTGGGAGTAGAACGCAACGAGTGGTGACATTAAATGACCCGGGGTGAAATACATCCCCAGGGGTCCCGCATCCCGAACCGCATCCCACTTGGAGGAGCTCTTCAGAGTTAAGGGGAGTGGAAAAAGGAGCTGTTTGGTGAATAAGAGGGTGGGGAGGATATGAAAGGACACGTGCTCTCTGACCATGTCCTCCGTCTGCTCCCCTTGATCCTAGATGGAATAGGAAAACTGGGCGCTGCCAACCGGCCGTAGGGACAACTGGTCGCATGGCCAGCTCCCGGGTTTCGCACCCTCTCCGTAATGGCGTGCGTACTTGCAATATACAATAAGACCCTGCTTAACGCTGTTTCGGTATTGTGCGGTTTCATTGGGATTCCCCGAAATAGAGCGCAGTATACGCGGTATTGGGATTCCTAGAAGTTGCGCATGATTTCGTTAATCCAAATTAATTAGCATTTCCAGAGGTAAGGAGAAAAAGGATCTTTCAACGGATTCTTTAAATAAAGTTTAGCCATTATAACGGAAATGTTGGATCATTTACACAAAATTATTCAAATTTCGATAGAAATTCTCATGCGAAGTGTAATTGATGTGATGTTTTGCTATAAACAGCAGCTTGCTGAACGATACAGGAAAAGGAAAACGACGTTACAACTTCTTTACAAAAAAAAGATGTTAAATGAGATGCCTTCCTCATCACAAACATAACTTCTTTAGTCAAACGTTTTTTATTTTTATGTGAGCCATAGGAACATGTCAATATCAGAAATTAAAAAAGTTTATAATTAATTTAATAAAGAAGTGTTGAAAATAAATTTCAGAAAATAAAACAAAAAACTGATGAATTTTCTTATTCTATTTTCTGTTTCACTTATTTCCATTATTTACGTCCTAAGACGACCTCGTTTAACGCTGTTTCGTTTAGCGCTCGAACGTATTGGAACGTACCTCCCGCGTTAAGCAGGGTCTTACTGTACTTCTAACAACTTATTAACTAGGGCTCTAACAATAGTTCTTGTAGTAGTCAACTGCGGGCTATAAATCGAGGTGGTTGCGGCATTCTTTTATTTTCTCAATATTTTCCAACCTTTAATTTTCATCTGTATCATTTCCATCCATCTATACATAGCTATAATTTTTTAAATTAACACCATGCTGTTTCTCTACTTATTACGAGAACTTTTGTTCGAGCCCCCTTATACCTGCAGGTTCTACATAAATGTGTAATTCCTGTTACAAATGCCATTCTGTTACTGCGAAAAATATCAGTGTAATAGGTACTAAGTAAGTGACTTCAAGAATTTCCGCAAACGATACGCGAAAGTAACCGATTTGAGAAGTTGAATCATAGTGAATGAGTCCCTGCTATGCGCAGAAAGGAGGCTTGCAGGGTACATGTGTAGATGTTTATCTCAGCTTGATTATAGATGTATTTCTAATGAATAGTAGCCATGCATATTTTATTACTTGTTGAAATAATTTAGGAATTGGTCACCAATGCCTCGAGAACAATCGCGGCCCCCCGATGAGATCTAGTCACTCTCTAATTAGTGCTATGCCTGTTAAGTTTTTATGAGGAATTTTTTCTCAACCTCCTAACGGCATTTGCCAATGGATAAGACAGGACTTATTGACACCACGAAGCATTTTAGAAATATTCTGCAAAGTATTAAATAAATAATTTACTCATTTTTCTTACGTGTAATGTAATTTTAACACTTAGCACTCTTGGACTTACTCTGGCATTGTTTATAGTTATGGATTCATTTCAACCAATACAGGTGATATGATGGGTATTCTTCGATCGAGAAGAACTTCTCTCTTTCCGTTATTTTGTTCTGTAACCCTTTTGATTTAGCTTCCCCTCCCTTATTTTCCTTTAAAAATCTATTTTCTTTCTATTGCCCATCCAACACCTTCCCCAAAGGAATTCCCAGCTTTCTTTGTTTTTCTCATTAGCATACGCTCCACTCAAAAATCCATTCTCCTAATCCTTTTTCTTCGACATTTTATTTTCTTCGTGTTTCTTAAGCCTTTTTCTTTCTAGGTCTTATTATTTTTTCCCCTTAATCACTTTTGTTTACTTATCGTCATCTCTCCATCATACTCTCTCCACAGCCATTCCTTCACCAATTTTACTTCAGTCTCAGATCCATCTAGTAGGAAACTTCCTTTATATTATAAACATAATTTAAAGGAGGTTTCCGAAGAATTTTATATTTTTTGGGACCATTAACCTACATATTTTCATCAACTTGTCAATATTTTTCCCTGGCGCATTCATGTTCTAATTAACGTGTTACAGGAACAGCCATTTCGTTCCGGAAAAGTTTGAATATCTAAATAAAAGTTTTTGGTCGCTTAAACAACTTTCTGCCAAGATACTTAACTTCGGAAAGACTTTTAGTATATAACCAGCTATTATTGCAAATTATCAATCTATTCGTAAACGTATCGTTACATTTTCATACAATACAGTAGGGACTTCGTAGCGTCACTGTTTCGCATTATCTCTCATTACTTGAATTTTTTAATATTTAGTAACTTAGATAATGAACGTTTCAAACTTAATTTTCCAACATCCTATTATTACAAATTCAAAGCTTCCGTATCGCAATAATTATTTGCATTTACTGTTACTAACTTCTTAATTGTATGTCTATCAACTGTTTTCTAATGTTTATCCGAATTCATCCTTGACCATTACACATTACCCTCCTCGTGTTTCCAAGAAAAGACCGCTCTTTCTTTCCTTCTACGCCTTTCTCTCGAGATTTCTTTATCTTTACTCGAAATATCTCAACGAAGAAATTATCCAGTTATTACCGGCCTTCGTCCCTACAAATCCTATTTGACCTCCATTTTCAGTGGCTTTCTCACTCAGTCCCACGCATATCTTTCTACATTTCCGTTCATTCAAATACAAAAATTATTTTTTCAGTAACCTCGCATTCCTTTAATCCTATTCACTTCGAAAGCAAGCTCTAGGTATCATCGCTAGAAAGATTGTTGATATTGCACTCGTTTAAGTTACGTAAAGGCTTGCCATATTTCTTTCAATTTGTTACGGAGAAATTGAACTCTTTTCATCTGTTTTCAACCGTCAATCAGGACAATTTCACTGTTCCATGATAAAACCATTCAATCACCTGTTTAAAGACATCAAACCATCGAAATGCTTTAAGCAACGAAAATTATAGGCAGACCCTTCCAGTTCCATTGGAGACTATTCCAAGGAACTAAACGAAGTTAGTTGTAACTTATACACATGTATATTACATATGTAATATGATTACATATACATGTCAGGGTAAAAATTATTTCCGAGTAATTTTCTGGAATTTCGTTCAACTAAGGTTTGAAGGTAGTTATTTATGTAGAAGATTTGAATTTAGATTAATGGGTGTGTATTGATAGGAGAAACACAAACGTATATTTCGCTATAAAATAATTTAGTACAGTCAATTTTTATTGTTCTACGCCACTTGTTAATGAATCCTTCGCCAAGATTAATTGGTCTTTTTGGCGAAAATTTGGAATATATAACTTTTTTCGAAATGTTAATAGAATCTAGTTCAGCTGAAGTTTCTTAATCAAACCATTCTTGAAAGAGTCGATGAATTATTTGATGACATTTGCAAAAATGACGAATGGTGAATTATAATATTTTGTTATCCTCGGTATGTGAAAGTAAGGGGGCAATAACGTTAGAGATTAAACGAGTTGATAGTTTTCTCAAAAAACAATCACCATAATCATCAGCTGACAGCATCAGTGAGCAGCCATGGGTGATATCTCCATCGTATATTTTGTAGATGACTTTCATAGGAGTTCTATATCCTTATCTTTAGATTTCTGCCATTAGTCCTTAAAAGATTGTCCGCGTCGCAGCTCAATCAACCGAAAAGTTGTAGTAAGCGGAATTTCCGATTCTATTGGCTGGAAGAGGCAGTAAACGAGTTTTACGATCGTTAAAGACAGAGTCAATAGGGAAAACGAAGAATCCTATTTATGAGGCCATATTCTCAGTTGCCCGCCATTTTCTCTCGTAATTCATCTCCCTTTTATTTTCCGGACGGACCTAATGGTCGCGATAGATAGATAAGAGTCCCTGTGAGAATCGCAAAAGCTTTCGATCGCACCGCTAGAATGCGACGGTTCTGCCCGCGATAATCGTTATTCATTAGTTATCATTTTTTTGATCGCACTCCGGAACGCGGATTCCTCGACGCCCTTCCGTCGCCAACATCCGAGAGGGATCAATCAGGAGAGAGGATTTCCTCTTTCTCTGCAAATTTCTTTCCCCAAAGTTCTTTCCCGTCCACCTTCTTGGAAACCCACTCTTCAAATGATTCCTCCCCCATACGCAACCGCTCGTCCAGAAACCTTCCAAGGACCCCTCTTCTCCGTCCACATTTCTTCGATCTCATTTATGTCTCCATTCCCGATTCCCACTCCTCACCACGGGCGCAGTCTATCACTCTCTTTGTTCAACCTCTCGTGCCAATCTATTCCACTCAATCTTTCTCACATTTGGGCTCACCCGCATGCTTCTCTCCCCTCTTCTTATCAGACATCCCCTATCGATCCCCTTACGTCTCTCCCGACGCCTCCACTATTTTTATTCCTTCACTCCGTCTCATAAATACATCCACACCTCCACCGTCACTCTCCCAGCGCGGTTTTAAAATGGAGGTTTCGATCCTTTAAGAGTCCCGCTTCCTCACCCCTCCGCAACACCGTATTACTCTCCTCCATCCTTCCAACGATCCATTAACTCTCCCATAGTCTCCTCTCTCTCCAAAGGATCATTTTTTGCCCGGCGGTGGCCTCGGAAACCTGCTTTTCCCTGCTTTTCCCTTCCTTTTCCTCGAGCCCGTTTCCTCTCTTGCCTATCACTATCTCGTTCCCGGGCAGTGTCGTTTCTTTCCATCTCGTGCTGTGTTTACGGGTGAGGAATGAAATGGAACGGAGAATTCTAGGAAGAGCTCCTTCTCCTCTATTCTTCTATCGTCCCTGTGTTGCTCCAAAGGCCTCCTCGGGCCCATCTCCCGAAGACCACTCTTAATTGAACATCCTCTTGACTCGTTCCCGTCTTACGTTCTTCTTCAGCTTTCTCTCGATCTTCACTCGTATTCTTTATCTGTTCCTGGCAACGGATCTTCGTCTTCTCTTTTTCGGTTGTGAGTGAGCATTTGAGGTTCACAGAGCAAACCTCCTTCTTAATTACTCGGAATTCTATGAGCTAATAAACAATTAGCTCTTTTTCTAACCCGAAGAATGTATCTGACTCATGCGAGGGACATTTATTTTTACTATGATTATTTATAAGAGATAATAGGCCGTGGCGTAAGTAGGATGAGGAAGATTCCTGCTATTTATCTATAAGGAGCCGCATTTAATTAATTTAATTTTGTTAATACAATTTGAGTGAGGTACAATAGTGATGTGCTCTCTTGACACCATAAAAATGAGATTGACATCATGAATACGTATTTTATGACAAAATGTGTACAAATTTCACAAAAGCACGCGTCAATCGGTTTCGACGTAAATGTACACCATATTCAGAACTGATAATAGATCAGATAGTTCAGATGACCGAAACAGAATAAAGTGGGCTTATGTTTTCGTGGGATTTATAAAAGTGGGTAAGAGACTGCAGTCAAATTTTATATACCATGTTATGCGGAGAACAACTGAATTCTTCAAATCTTAACTCATTGTGGACGGAGAACGAGTTAACTGTTTATAGACGCTACTTACTATAATAAGACGTATACCACTTTCTTTATTTGGGTGTTGTCAGCAATTAATATGTTCAGCTCAGTTCTTAGCATACTTTTCAATTATTTTTGATTCCATTTCGCTATTTCGGAGAATCACGTTTCTGTTTTTAAGTTCATCGACCTTCCATAAACGGCCACTTTCAGAAGACAAAACAAATTGAACTACTTTGAAAGGTTTTTGACGATAATGTGTATCTTATATCCATAAAATAAAATTTTATAATAGATATTATTGAAATTTGATGAGAGGTAAACAAATCAATAGAGAGCGTATGTATATGTAGAGAATTTGTGTATTATAATGACTATTAGACGTCGATTGAGGCTGCCTGCTGACACAAGTCTAGCTGAGACCAAGTATCAATAAGTAAATAAAAAATACTTGAATTAAAAAAAAACTTGCTTGTAAAATAACCATTTCGCTGGGGTTTTCTAAAAAATAAAAGCTCGGTCTTTAATATGTTAAGTCACCTCTTGATTTTTATATTGCGTTCAAAACTGTATACCTACATACAAGAAGGAAGGGCCATATGGATGCGAAAAAAACATCGCGTGCCGCCGATGAAAAATTCTGGGGAATCAAAGCGTGCTTTTGTAATTAAAAAAAGTTTTATCTTAGGGTAAATTTATGAATATGCAATCAACTGATCCACAAAAGTTTTCACTGACAAAATGTTCGTAATTTGGAATCAGGTGAGAGCTTAATATCCATGGACTGCCTCTTAAACTCTCTTCTCGATTACTGCCTTACAACTCAGCTTTTGTTTAATTGATACTTTTTGTTAATAAGTATGACATCTTACACCCATTGTAAACCTATAGGTAAACCGTACTGATATGCTTGTTGTGCGTGACAGGTGTAGAAGCTGAGCATTAATAAGCTCTTAAACCCAAGAGAGGATGACTAGACTCCGTGGAAATAAATCGATGAAATTTAACATTTGAAAGATAAATAAAAAGAACTCGCTGCATGTAGAAAAAAAGTTAACTATTTTGTAAACCATCATAAGCTCTTTCTTAAATATAAATTTAGTCCAGCTATAACGGCTCTCTATTTTTTTCTTATTTATGAAAATTACTGATTTTCAAGTAAATTACGTTGAACCAAGGCTCTTCTCGTCCCATCTGAATTATTATTATTCAGGCACGTTTATTTAGCTAGCAACATTTCTATTTTGTTTATCGAACTTAAATGTTAGTTTATTTGTACTCGAATTTCATGAATACTATTAACATAATATTTAAAATTTATAGAACAGGTATTATAATTTCCTACTTGTGTTTAGATAGAAATATATTCGTTTTACAATATGTTTGGAGGATAACGATTTCGTATTAGGAATTTTACGGTGGCTGTAATTATTACTGGACAGCTGCAATTATTAAAGGAATTTATATAGATGGTGTATTTAAGATACAGCAGCATTATGTACTTAAAGTTTCATAAGTATTAGAATTTGATCCTGATAATAGCAATTATAAAATTAAAACAATATTTAGTTAATGGGGTAGTTCATATCTTCAATGAAATATAATAGAAATACATAAACTTGAAAATTAAAAAATTCAAGTTAAATTATTCACCTCATTCCAGTTCCTACATCAATCACGTTAAATTCAATAGGGTTTTCTCTAAATCCAATCACTGATAATGTAAAATTTCTTCAGGGTGTACCTCATGATTGTCACTAATGTTATTGCTAATACTGAACTTTGGCTAAATTGATCACAAAACTCGACATTTCTTACATAGCATACATTACTAAGCAGAAGAAGGCATGGCTTAAGCAATGTGATTGGTAACTAATTTTTTTTCCTGAGATTCCGCGCCAGAGAATCCATCAAAAAGTCGCATCATACATATACGCTAGGCCCTTTTCCCCAGAGATCGGTGAAAAGGGGACTCGTTGCAGAAATCTCGTTACGAAGAATGACTTGTGAAAAAGGCTCTACGGCATGTTATAAAAACCATGGTATATAGTAAAATGGTTAAATTTCTACTATGCTGAGATTAGCTGCTTACATGACGATTACGCATACTTTTCACGTCGTAGATATGAAATAAGACTGGAGTGGGTAATCGTGCCAAACGTGCCACCCCAATGACCTGTTTCTTGCACGCGAAATAAGTTCTCGTTCATCCACAAAATAAGATTTTCGTAAAAACCTGTTATGATTATTTTCATTCAGTCAGTTTTACAGGATTTGCTTAATCAGTTGCAAATTAATTGTCAATATTTCAAATAATGTGCTCCCTAAAAATTTTGGTTGGCACGTGGAAAATGTTGTTAATGATTTTGTAGTCTTTGACGCACTCAAATAGGTTTTCTGCCCCTTGGTTAGCTACGCTAGTTTGGACGGGTGTTTTAGCGCCGTTTGCTTATGCAATCCTCAACAACGATATGTCTACTGTATTGCATAAGATTCAGGGGTTGGCTTCTTATCCTTAAATCTCTAACACACTTAGCTTTCAGGTAAAAATCTAAATTATTAATCATATGAAACATTAAAAAAAGGATTTTGTTACATTTTTTACCATGAAGCACATAATAAAGACTATTTCGGTTACTATGGTTATTTACTCTCCTGAAACGCCGGGAGACTCAAATTTTGACATTTACATTAAATTTTATAGCAACCCTGATCTTTTCCTTTTTCTACCGCTTAACAATTAAAACGCATAATTTTAGTCTCTTTAAAAATAAGTTTATTTTACAAAGAAGTCACTCATGAAATTAATGTGTTTAGGAAAGCGTATTTGAAGTGCAGTTGTTTCTTATCCTATAAAAACTCTTCTGTTTTCCTTTTAAAATACCTATTCCACCACAATTGCGATATATGATGTAAGCTGACAAAGATATTTCATCCCTTATAACCAGATATGGAATCGTTTTGATGACGAATAGTATTGACTTAAAGTAAAGTTGAAAAACGAAGCCTACACGGAAAAAATCTGTTCTCATTTTGTAGTTTACATCTACATCTAAATAAATACACTGCAAGCCGCCTTTTGGAGTGTGGCAGGTGGTGTAAACACCAACCGTTCAAGTTACCTCCTTAGCTTATTATTATCGCGTATCGTTCGCGGAAAGAATGAGCCCCTAATTTGTCCTGTCATATAACCTCTATTTCTCTAATTTTACGCTCATTGCCGGATTAACGGAAGTAACTGGAGGGTCGCATAATACCAATTACGTCCTCCACTAATGTACTTTCTCTGATTTACCCAACAGTCGAGCATTTATTTACATTAGATCTAGCTGCCATTTCTCGCACCACCTTTAAGTATGAACTAAATCGTTCATGAGTTTGCCAGCAACGACGTGCTCCATTATTTTTCCGGACAGCAAAGTTAATGACATAGGTCTATAATTTCCAGAGTAATGGAAATTATAGACCTCTCTTTATTCCACTTTATAGACCTATCTACCTTTACTCCGCTTTTATAAATTGCGAAACATTAGCTAACTTCTATTTTATTGGGACACTGTCTTCGTACATTGACTTGGTAAATATAATTTTGAGATAAGTGGCTCCGCTTTCTGCCAGATCTTTTAACACACTAGCCGGAATATCTTCTGGACCTGGCGATTTATTTGGCTTAATATTTCGCAAGAGTTTTGTAATTCCATCTTCAGTAAAGCTTATACTTGGCATCGCCGTGAGTGTATTAATCTCCGGGAGGGTGTCTCTGATTTTTGATTGATTGTTTAAGTCCTAAATACATATTAAATAATCATGTTAAATCATGAAGAGAAGTCTCACTAATGAAGAAATATTGCGCATTTGCTTCCATCTTATAATAAAGTTTGAGAGTCTCATTTACCAAAGTTACGAAGTTTTTAAAAATTTCAAGTAGGTTTTAAAGTTCAGATTTACCTCTTTTCCAAGAACATACTGGTTAATAATTTTTTATATGCGGTTGTACCCGATAGTATTTTATTGGAGAGTACGAATTCTATCTTCGAAAGAATTAGACAACATTTATAGTAGTTACATGCACCCACACAACATTTATGACGAGATAGCAAAAACACTTGTGAAGTCGTGTGTTTCTCAAACTTCTGTTGTGGTTAGTCGAGTGATAATGTGATACATTATCCTCGAATTGTATACATTTTGTCTTATCTGTATCGAAGGTGAATACTTTTCATCTTTTCTTTTGCCAAATAATTACTCGAACACGATCATTCCACGTAGATGTCAATGTTCTTTAAAGAGTTTTGTTGTGTTAAAATAATTTTGTTTTGTTGTGTTTATATTTTTCGCGCCATTTGATGTGGTTGCCTATTTACTCTAATTGTTGGTTTTGTTTGGCGTTTATTCTCGCGCGCTTTAACGTTCGTGATGTGCGTTTATGTAGATGTGTGAAACGGTGACGAAGGGCTAATAAATCCATCATCATATATTCTGCGATCTCTTCTTCTCCTCAAATTATTCCAGTGCGACGCTGCTTGACAGTGGAATGATTCCGAAACTCTCAATGGAAAATTGAATTACAGAAATGTGAAAGGAAGCCTGTTCCTTTAAACTCTAGAGGGTTCCACTTGAATACCGGCGCTAATCACCTCCACCTTTGGTTCCTATCCCACGCAGAGACATTGAGAGGAGAAATCAAACATCCATACGCTTGAGTATGGAAGACACGTGCACACAAAAGCCGGGTTATCGACTCGTAACTGATATCAAATGCGTCAAGGTTGGATGATTTTCACTCTATCCGAGCTGCTCTTATTTGCGTGTGCGTAGAGCATTTATGCCCCTGCAGTAATTAGAAATCATACGCTGGCAGTAGTCGAAATTCCGTGGCGATATATTATGCCACCCATCGCTCGACACTAATGCCCCGCTCGTTCCCGACCGCGCTTCCCCAACGCACTCGATGACAAAGACCGCGGTGGAGTTATCGTGTTAACGCACCCATTAATAAACTGGCAAGTATCCTCCATCGATAAAATCGGCCCTCGACGTGTGTTCGCTCGCGGATGGAATTCTGCGATGGTTTTTTATTCTCCGTCCTTTCCGAATTCTTGTCCGGATTATTCATGGTTGATGCATCATCGGACTCCAATACCGAGAGATGTTTATGGAGATGAACTCGACGTCAGATTGGAGATGCATTCGCGCGCAGTGAACTTTTGTAAAGGTGAAATGGGAGGTTCCATTTGCGTTATCGGCGACTCTACACAAATGGGAACGAATTTCTTCGCGGGTTACTTTTACTGCAGATGGTGGGGGTGATTTTCATAGACGTGCGTTCTAGAGGAAACTTTGTAACCAGCTTCATTCAAATTTCATCATAGTTGCATCGGAATAATTCTACGACGTTTTGAACATTGGAATTTTACGGTTGGGCCCAAATTGACGGTGTATGCAATTGTTAGACCTCTTTTGATATCTGCTCGTATGCGTAGTTTTTTTATTTAGCAAGAGAGAACGAGGATTGTCTGAACGTATGCTCTTCATTCGAACGTACGTTACCATGAGATCAGATGGAGCGATTTCGTGAATTCGAAGATATTACACCAATAGTGGGCTTAAGAGACTATGAATAGACATGGGAATATCGTCATTTTCTGAAACTGAGAACAACAAAATATTTATTTACCTTCAATTTAAATCTACTATACAAAGGTTGCCATTTAGGTTCTGAATATGCTAAAATCTATAAACATATGCATTAGATTTTAACCGAAGCTCTCTTAGACCTCTAAATCTTCTATATATTTTTTTTAATTCTGCATATAAAATTCCAAAACAACGTTCTTAAAAACAACTGTAAAGGCTATAATCATCTGCACAAACTTGCACGTATACTTGAATATATCTTAAATTCATCGCACTACCATTATCCTCATGTCAATTTATTCTTGGATTGGATGAATGTCATTTTAATCTTGGATGGTGAAAAGGAAAGGCTGCATGGAAAGTCGTGCTTCTGGAAATCTAAGCTGAAATTATTTAAACATTTTCTAAAAACATTTTTTCGAGTGATTATTATGTTAGATTATGCTTCTTCTTAGTGGAATCTGTCTTCCGACAGGTTTCAACTGGATACCCTCCATCGCAGTCGGTCCTGAGCGTCTTCTTTCATTTGCCTGTAACTTCGGCCATTTTTTATGTTATCTAGCATTCCTATTCTTCTTTTTCCCCTTCCTCGTTTTCCTTCTATTTTTCCTTCAATAATTCTTCTAAGTAGGCAATTTCGGCGTAGTATGTGCCCCAACCAAGCTGTCTTCCTCTTTTTTATTTCCCTCGGCAGTTTTCTTTACTCACCTATTCTCAATAGTACTTCCTCATTTCTTATTTTATCAGTCCACTTCACCTTAAGCACCTCCACAACCACATTTCGAAACTTTCAAAGTACTTTTCTTCTTTCTTTTTGATTGTCCATGTTTCACTGCCGTAAGTAACCACACTCCATAGAAAACATTTAGCAAATCTCTTCCTCAGATTTATTGGAATGTTACATGCTGTAAGAAGTCCTTTCACCTTCTCAAATGTTTTTTTTACCCATAGCTATTCTCCGTCTTACTTCCTGGGTACAGCTCCCATTCTCAGTCACTAAACTTCCCAAATACTGAAATGATTTCACTTGCTCAACAATTTTTCCTTCTACATATAAATTTATGATTGCTTCATTCCTGCTTATTCTCATCACTCTTGTCATTCTAACATGTATGTTCATTCCGTATTCTTTCTCCACCCTTGCAATACTCTCCACCATATACTGTAGCTCCTCTTCTGTTTCTGCTAGTACTGCTTGATCATCTGCATACTTCACAGTCTTTATTGTTTCCCATCCTACCACTTCACCTCTTACTTCTTCTAATGCTTTATTGGTCAGCTCTTCAGCATAACTATTGAAGGGAATTGGTGACTAATTGGTGAGAATTAAAATCCTTGTCTGGCGCCTTTTCCAATACCTATCTCATCTGTCTCTTTATTTCCTACTCTTATCAGAACTTCCTGTTTTGTATACAGCTCTTTTAATAATCTTCTATCCTTCCAGTCTATGCCAATATTTTTTAAAATCCTCAGAAGGAATACCCAGTTGAATTTGACGAATGCCTTCTCCCAGTCAACAAAAAATATATACAGGTCCCGATTCTCATGTAACGTTGTTTCACCTATCAACCTTAGGCATCCAATTGCATCTCGTGTTCCTTTTCCCTTTCTGAATCCGAACTGGTTTTCTTCAATATTTTCTTCAATTTTTCTTTCTATTCTTTGTAATAATAGTCTTGTTATAGCTTTGGTAAAATGACAAATAAAGCTAAATGTCCTATAATCTTTACATTCTTTAGCATTACTTTTTTTTGGTAATGGAACTAGCACTGTCTTAAGTAATTTTTCAGGCCAAATTCCCGATTCATATATCCTACTGACTAGACAGGTCAATCTAGACATTGCATTATACCCTAATGCTTTCAAAGCCTCAGATGGTACTCTATCATAGCCCAATGCTTTCTTTTCCCTGAGATCATGACTTTCCACTTCAAGTCTTATTATCTTTGGTCCTTTATCGTCTTCGTTGCATTCATTTTCTTCTTCCAGCACTAGCCTTGAATGATCAGCCCATGAATCATATAATTCCTCTGCGTACTTACTCCACACTCTCTTGTTTTCTTCCACGCACAATGTAATTTTTCCATCTTCATTTGAAATTCCCTGTTTGCTTATTTTTCTTGGTTCTCTTTTTGTTACAGTCTTAACCGTTCTTTACGTTAACCTCTAATTTTCCTTGTTTTTCCAGTTCTTATATCTCTTCACACTGTTTTTGAATCCAGTTCTCTCTAGCCTGGTCAGTCAGTCTCCTTAATTCATTCTTAAGTTTTCTATATTGTCTTCTGCCATCTTCTGTGGAGACATTTTTCCATGTTCTGCATTCGTCCATTTTGTCTAACATACATTCAGTAATACACTCTGTTTTATTCCTTTGCTCTGTCATTTCTCCAACTTCTTCCTCTAAAGCCTTCAGCATCGTATTTCGAATAGCATCCCATTCCTCTGTTATCTCTTTGTTCTGCTTTAAATTATTTAGTTTATTATACACATTTTGAGCATACTCTTTTCGAGTACTTTCATTCTTCAGCTTTTCAACATCCCATTTTCTCATCTGTGGTCGTTTTTCAACATTCTTCAGCCTTGTTTGTACATCTACAACAAGCAAGCTGTGGTCTATGTCTGCGTCGACTGCTGGGAAGGTTTTGACATTCTTGACAATGTTCTTGAATCTTTGGTTTACAATAATAAAATGTATCTGATATCTAGCAATATCTCCCGTTACCTTCTATGTATATATCCTACGTGGATGATTTCTAAACCACGTATTTGCTATCCAAAGGTCCAAATGTTCACAGAATTCTATCAATTTTTCTCCCCTTTCGTTTCTTTCCATGTTCTCCGACTATATAGGTATTTCCCTCTTCCTTTCCACACTATACTATTCCAGTCTCCTATCATTATTGTTCTCACTAGTCCTTTCCCATTTTCTTCATAAACTGCTTCTATCTGCTTATATATCTAATCTACCAGATCTTTATCTGGTATCCCGGGTAGCCAAGTGGGCAACGCATTCGACTTCGATGAAAGCGGTCCCGGGTTCGATTCCCGGTGGGAGTCTACGTGTAAAATGACATAAGCTGTCAAAGCACTTTTAACAATACTACTACTACTAGCAAGGAGTCGACTGGATCACTCCGCAGTCTAATTGCTAAAACCATCACTTACTAGAATAACCTTCACTATTATTTTATCCAGATGTTTTTATATATTAACCCTACAACTTTCTTTACTTTCTCCCCCTTTGTAAGTGATCTTATATTTTCTAGATTCGAATTCTCCTTCTCCTTCCCAACGTACCTCGCTTAATCCTAAAATGCTGATGTTGTATCTCTCCATTTCTCTCTTCACATTTTCTAATTTACCTTTCTTATTCATTGTCTTCACGTTCCATGAAACAAATCTCATTCCAAACGTTTTCCTTTTATTCTTCTTCTCCTTGTCTATTTCATCACATAGCTCTCCTGGGAAAGTGCCCTCCCGGAAATCCGAATGTGGGGATATTTTAACTCCGGAATATTTCTTCTCAGGAACAACCATTCTAAAGAGTAAAGTCCAGTAGGACTAGGGATACCACTAGGGTCTTGAATGCGGTGGATTCCTCTTGCCTTCCGCATCCTATGCCGTTGGCCTTGCAAGGCTCCTCCGCCTTAAGGAGTGGTTTCCCATTCCTAGGGTAAAAAGGGTGCCCTAAGTTCCATCCGCTCATCCACCATCCAAAGAGGCTGTTGGCATTTGATGGAAGGGTTCTCCTTATCCCGGGAGATACTCGGTCCCTGCATCGTTGGCCGTTTGTTTAGCAAACGTTGCCCCCTCTCTCCCACGAGAAGGGGAACGTCAGGATTTTCCCTCGTCAATTCTAGGACCAGAACGGCGTTTCCTAGAATCTCCAGTACTTCCAGAGAGGTAGATAGATTATGCAGACAGACCTAAAATCCGATATGCACTATTTAAGACGGATAAATGTCTAAATATGAGTGTTTGCCCAGTATATTTTTACCCCTAAGGGTACAATTCACTTTTTATAAGTAGCCGCGTTTCCCTTTTACCCTGGCATCCCTTCTAAATTTATCTGTGCATAATTCAACAAGGAACAGGTTGTGTCCGATATCAATGAGCATGCGCGTAAATACTGAAAATGAGACAGAAATGCTTAGAATGTATCTGTTGCCCTTAGAAAGAACTGTTCAGTTCAAAAAGAACTTAAAGATGTACGTAGAAGATAAAGACTTCCGAGCGCAAGGTGTACAAACGGAGTAATCGGATCGAACGCAAAAACTATTGCCGTATCCCACACACACCGCAACTTTGCACCGAAGTACGTTTCGATCACCCGCGGTCGCCCTATCTAAGCCAACGAACCACCTTAACGGCCCTTATTGATTGTCCTTCGGAAATGTGCCATTTTACGATATCGCTCCATCCTCTTTCCCTCCCTCTTCATTTCTTCCTGACACTCGTTACTCTGCTGGCTCTTCGGAATTAGAGGCTCTGATCGAAGGAACTAATAAGTCACGTTCGTGCTCATCTCCGAGGAAACAGAACTAAAAAGGATACGTGTACGACATGGATGTTTCCGCTGAAGAGGAAGAAGGATTACTGCGCCCAAGATCCCATTTCCGTCAAGAAGGAAGCGTTGGGCGTAGAGTAAATCACGTTTGGGCGTTGAACTCTCGCACGGTTCAATTACTCGATCTCGGCCTTAATTCTGCCTCCTTGAAAAGGCCATCGAATTCGTACCAATGGGAGAAACGAAGGCAAGATTTGAGAGCCAAAGGGAGACGGGTAACGTAAATTGGTCGTGAGCGTCCTATCAATTTCTATAGCCACCTCTCCCCCAGTGCGCGTCCTTTGGTTGAGAAGCGGTACAACGCGACTGACGGAGCAGAAAATGTAGGATTCAGCTATCTATTCCGATGTGTACTAAGCTCACAGTTTTATTTTTTCGCAGGGATTTCCGTCCTCTTATTTCTTGCCTCATCAACGTCTTACTTTATTTATCTACCGTCAGTTTCCTTTGACAGTAGTTGTAAATCTCTGCATTGACCCTACTCTTTTTAGAATGATGTAACGCTGGCAATGCATTTGTGGGGGAAGAATTTTTATTACAAGCTGAAGTCTTTCTTATCTTATTGGCTGGTTTTTATATCTATCAAGCGATAGATATAAAAACTAGCCAATTTATGGCACAGCACTGAATTGTATAGATAAATGTTTTTTTATTAATAAGGCTATATAACTGTAAAATATATAAGAAAATATAAATACATAAATGAAAATCTCGAAATATATACAATATTGTATTATAAAAGCAAGCTCTAAATGCTGGAAGGATGACTATTCTAGTAATATAGACATTCTATATTCTGGACAGATTATCATTAGTAATTAATGAAGTCTAAAAAAGAGAGATTATAATGAGTATCTAACTAAGACTAAAAATACTGATTAAAATCGGTGTCTTTTATTTCGATGAGCCTTCAGAAACGTAATAACGTTATGACGTGTATTAATGCGTAATTGCAGTCGTATTTGTAACTTTTTTATGTGCAGATCGACTTATGATTTTTCATTGGAAAAATATATGAAGTTAACAAATGATCTATATTCGGGTATATGCGCTAATTTTAATCTATGGCCCAAATAAAACAACTTTCTCGGTTAGAAAGGCCTAATACTCCTGACACCCTAATGGCCTAAAATAAGAAGAAAAATTACTACATAATAGGCACTATTTTGGTTCCAAATTTTTTCCTGTCGTTTGACGTAATTGAGTGTTTCTGACGTCATTACTGTAATAAACATTTCTTTATCGAGCTTATATAGTGTATAGTTTCTTTTATCTTTTAAGGCGACCTTCGTTCCCCAAATTTCACCCAACTTCAGGGAACTCATAAAAATCCAAAACTTCCACTTCATATATCTCGATTGTTTTGATGCCGATATTGATTCCTTTGATCCTGAATTATAATGAGGAAAATTGGAAAAGGAAATTCCCTTCGATCTCGCCGGGTTATAAATTCTATCTCGTTCTTCCTCCCATCCTCCACATCTTCCCTATCAATCGCTTTCTTCCTCAATCAACTAGACCGGTGTTCCACGGCGGACCTTTTTCGCTCCCAAAAATATATTTCTATTTCTCATTAGCGGAGTTATAAACTCTTATAAACTCCGACTAGATCCCTGTTTCCTTCGCTCCCTTATCCACTCTTCCGTTTCCGAAAAACATTGCCACCTTTTATCTCTCGGGCCCTCACGACGGTATCTTTTTCCTCCGACCCTTTCATCTAACCTACTCTCTGTAAAAGTCTTCCCTTTTCCTCCCCACTCCTTCCCTTATCTCGCCACTCCGAGCATCCTTTCCAACTCTCGTCATTCCCTTATAGGCAAAGGGTGTCTGGGGAAATTGCAACTGACATTGCAGCCGTAGATTCCCCCATCAAGGTCACGCTTTAAAAGCTACATATTGGATTTTTAATGGGAATATCGATCCTCCCTATCTGCTCCCAACAACTCTTTTACAACTTCCCGCAGCGAAAAATCGGCACGTTCTGCTATCGAGTTTGTTTTCCCAATTTGGCGCCTTCAATTGTTCGGTGCGACTCTAAGAGGCTGTCTGCTGATGTAATTATTTCCCTCGCTCATGCTGCAAATAAACAGTTATTTTTTCTTTCAATGCTCTTGATTTAGTTCCGCGTAAAGCCTTGCCATTTTTAACATTTCACTGCTCTGATTAATTAGCTTCCATCTAACTTGGTATGAGATGATTCCCGATAAATATTGAGTCGCCATAAGACACGGTTATGGTGCATATCAAAGAATGACGCAATATTATGAGTATTGTATAAAGTAATGTGTATACTTTAGTATTGCATTAAGTAATATTTATTCAGTAAGTGAAAAATGATCGATAATAAGTTAGTAACAACTGTTAAAATAATACATAAGCATAGCTAAATAAGTAATTTATACAGTTAAAATTGCTTCAACAAGAACAAAATGACTGGAGCTCCCAATCTATAGAGCTGATTAAAAAACCTACATTATTCGTGCTCACTCTATTACTGGATTCACTCATTCATTTAGTATACGACATATATATTGAAAGCGTCTCCGATATGGTAGTGTGGGATCAGCTTATAACTCAGAGTAAAAGATAATCAAGGTGTCAGATGATGCTCAGCATCTCATTACCTTGATTTATGGATACGAAAATAGAGTTGAAACGGAGAATTAAAGTTAGCAGTTCCTTTTAATGTCATAATACGATGAAATGTAACTTGAGTGTTTAAAATTAATTTATATAACCGTAGGTTAGAACTGCGTTGTTACTAACTTAGCGATTTTTGATGGAATGATTTTCTGTACTCATCTTCAGTGGTTGCTCAAAGACTATAATTTCCTCCAGTATAAGACAGTAGCAAATTAACAAATAAAAGTGAATCTTAAGATTCGTTAGAGAGGGGAGGTTATTGGCAAAATTGTGTATTATCAATAAAAAATGATTATAAAGATTATCATGATTCAAATAATTAAGGTTATGGATTTGCTTCTGATTTTATTTCTCTGGACAGCCGTACTTGGTGAGATGGTGAATTTATATCCGTAAATAAGATATATACGTCTGTTCTACGGCATTCCATTCGTTTTCAACTAAGAGATGTCCTTTATGAGTGAAAGTTTGTTAATATTGAGGGTAGGAGTGCAAAAGTTCATTGTTCTGCAGATCATGCACTATCCATAAAATTACATTACTCTTTTAACGTTAATCTACAATATTCGATAAAATGTACCAACAATTACCACATTCAAACTGTCCCTGAAAATAACATACTTTTTAAAGAATATTGTTCTTGCAACCCTCTCTCTTTGAAAATATCATTATATACGACTTGTAATAGTTTAGGTATTTGAATAATATGAAAAAATCCTAAAATTCTTGAGAAGAGAATGGTTTGTATCGATTACTTTCAAGTTGTGTAGATGAGGTTGAATTTGACGATTCTCCATTACATTTGACATTTTCATTAGTATTGAACGTCATTTCAGCTCTTTCTTGAAAGAACAATTTTGATATTAAAGAAGGTGGTAAAATGAATCTGAAAACCCCTTTAAAACTGTCGCTACCTACTTTGGAATTCAGAAGAGAAAACATCGTTGGATAACATCAAACCTTATTCTTTTTTCGGAAAAAAATATGAATAAAATTAGCCCTTCAAAGTATCACACACATCTTCAATTGGAATGAATGCAATTTAAAATGAATGCGTGATAGTGTAAATTTGACGATAATTCTTTGAATATGCCTCCAGCACGCGTGACTTTCCAGCAGAATGATTCGTGTATAATGAAAAAACTCCTAGTACTTGTCTGTAGTCAGGAACCTAAATCTTCGTAATATCCTCTATGATGAGCCAAAATCTGGGATGCGTCCTCTTGATCTAGATTCAGGGGAGACGATCGGAAACTCCTTCGCCGTGGGCAGGCGTAATATTCCTTTGAAAAATATCATCAGCCGTGGCTTATATCGCTGATTCATGTAATATTCTAGCAGTAGGTAGCAAATTCTCTCCCACACAGCAGTTTTCCTCCCTCTATGAATCACACTATTCCAAATCGAGAACCTTGAGATAGATGATTAACGGCGTATTTTTGTTTTGAGTCCTTATCTCCTTAGATAAGCATCTTTCAAACTCATCGATATCGAAACATTTCAGAAAAGATATGATGAAAAATGGTTATGTAGGTTTTTACCTTTCCCTAGTTGAATGAATTTGATATTTTTTCTGCTTATTAATCCCCAACATATCCTGTATCCTTACTAATACAACCGCCTTCACTAATGCATTTTTTGCTAGAAATAACCTATGTTTCCTGCTTTGGATGTTCGCCCTTCCGGTTTTCTGTTCACCTGCTTTAACTGCTCTCCAATAATTTCATAATAAACATGCGATTGCGGAAAAGTTTTAGCTCTGCGGCTCGCGTTAGAGACTCATTGATTGAGAATGATGGCAAGGGTTAATATGCGAGGGTAGTCCTCGAAGTACCTGACCCAACAAAGAAAAAACAAAACATTAGGGAAAACAATGTCTTTAATTCTCAACATAGTCTCTTCTTAGCTCAATACACATTTCCCAGCGATTTTCAATAGCTTCGATGCCCTGTTTATAGTGAGAACCGTAGAACTCCTCAAAAAAGCCATTAACCGCAGACTCCACCTCTTTATTGGTGAGAAATATTTTTCCTTAGAGCCATTTTTCAAGTTTGGAAAGAGAAAATAATCCAAAAGGCATAAATCTGGTGAGTAGGGCTCGTGAGGAAGCAATTCGAACTTCAAGTAATCAATTTTGGCCATCGCAAAATGGATGTGTGAACTGGTGCATTGATGAAACTACACTTCTTTTCCGCTAACTGCGGCCGTATTTTCTTGATTTCATCATTCAAACCCTTTAAGAAGTTTGCGTGACAAGTATTTTTCTTTAAACTATAACCACCATCTATACTTCAGGCCGAGTACTTCTGGAAATACCCTCGTATTTGGAAAAAAGGAAGGAAAAGTTATGGTAAAGGCGGAATTTGGAAGTGAAAAAGTATGGTAAGTCATCTTCAGGCCTGATGATGACTATACCATAGTTGAAACCGGTCGCAGATTAACTTTTTGTGGAATTGAAACTCAGTTATGTCATTCCTCCTTACTGTTATGGATTAACACACAGTGCCAATTACTTCAATTGGTTATATATTTGGGAAGGTTTGGAGGTGCGAAGAGGAGCCCAAGATCCGCCCGCTGTTTCTGCTAAAAGTAGTTTTCTTCGCTGACATACTATTGTGCTCCATTCTATTATCTCCAGTCTGTAGCGAGCGTAAAGTGTGGTTTGGGTTGCTGGAAATCTTGAGCTAATACGTAAGTGTGCGATGAAGGAAATATGCTGGAGATCACTGACATTACGTTGTGAAATGTTATCCAATGATACTCGTTATTGTCTTCCACATTTGTGATTTATATGTTTCATGATTCTATACCAGTGGACTTCCGGATATCCAAGTGAATGCGCGTTTGCCTGTGTTGGAAGCCGTCCAGGGTTCGATTCCCGGTGAGGGTTCGTATGTGAGAAATTACCTTAGCTGTCCAAGCACTTTCAACAGTTCTACTATTACTACTCTATAATAGTAATATTTGATCGGCGGATCTTCTACGTAAACGTCTTGATTTCCTCTCCAAGAAAGCTTCGTCGCTCGCCTCTATCGCTTTTTCTGCAGTCTATTTTATAATTAATTCTCACACACCTTTCGCGAGGCTAATGCTGCCACATTCGAAAGACTTGAAAATAGGATGATTGCCGAGCAAAGTGCCTTCTCTAGGCGTTCAAGAACTCCGATCTCACTTATGCGTCATCAATTTCTCTTTTTCTCCTCCCAAACTACCGCCCTGTCCGCCATTTTTGGACACGGCACGCAGCTCTCATTTCCGATATTCGGATTCCTTCCGATGCCTTTAAAGCATTAGCGGGAAAATCGTGAGAGGAAGCCAACGCAGAGCAGATGGCATACCGTGCGTAAGAATCTGAGATAGAGGGAGATAGAGAAGACGCCACAAACTCTCTTGATACTGTTTCCACCTTTAAGAGAAAGTTCAGAAACCGCTCCTTGCCCGTTACCCTCTTCAGTTCCTCTAATCTCGGATCCGAACTTCAACTTTTCCCTCCGACTGATATCTGAATCATTTTATTTTCGTTCTGACAGCGCTCTGCGAAAAATTGAATTACACTAATGGCGTGGATTGAGCCGGCGAATGGGTTGACGTGGAGTGTTGACGTCGTGGAAAAACTGCCGGTTGATGAAGGGGATTTAAATTCTGCTTATATTTTTAGCCGAAGTCATTTGCGTCAAATTCACGTAAATCAAGAAAATGGGGTGTATAAATGAGATTCCAATCTTATCATTCGTATGTGCTTGGATTTGAATTTATTTTCACAATTTGTTTATAAGTTTGATGAAGTAGTCGCGTAATAAACTTAAAGATGTGCGTTTTAAAGAATAGTATCACCAGAATGATTTATATGATCAATAAAATACTTTTATAAAATAATGATAACACTATAAATTCAAAATATGTATTTATGCTGAAATTAGAAAAATTAAAGGAATAAAGAAAAACTAGAAAGCTGCATCGAGAAACTTTCAATGCCTGAACACCGATTTGGGAATTGAAAATGTTTCTTTCAAATGTAAGTGCTTCTTAGCTTTGAAATTTAAATTCATTTTATTTTACAATCGTTTATGTCATAATATTGAGCTTTTCTCACACAATGTATAGGATAAGGATTTTAAAAACGCTCGGAACGAGTTGATTGTAAGTTGAAATGTGAAAGTAAACTTTGAACGTAAAGACATACGCCTAGGAAAATTCGATTTCCTTCTCCTGTGATTGTAATTATAGTGTTGGTATTTACAGCTTAATATCCATCACTTAAAGTCTTCCCTCAATTACGTTTCAAACTCGTATTACCAACATATTCAGTTGGATTAGTTGACAACTTCGCAGCAGCCAAATCGTAACAGTGATTTAATAATAATAATAATAACAACTTCTATAATGGAAACAGGTTTACCCCAATTACATCCATTTTAATAATTATTATTATAACCCGGGACCTTAGTGTCCCGGGCTCGAATTACTATCCAACGCGTCATTCCTTTATCTTAACTTTTTTCCTCCTCAACATTTAAAGGTTTCCTCAAACTTATTTTACGGAAGGTTTTCTATACATTTCAAAGATCATTTTAATACATTTTAATTTTAATATTTTTCCTAGAATAAAAATCATTTTATTTTGTAATTTCAACTATATAAGTCTTCATCAAGCTACTTTTGAGACATCAAAGCCTATTCTCTCTCCTACCATTATCGATAACTCCAGTCTCCTAATCAATTTACCGGCATATTGGCGATATATCAATTTATCATCGAGAGAAGATTTGGAAGAAGTCTATAAAAATACTAAAAAATCGCCTTAAACAGAGACATTTGTTTACTCTATAGGCTTCGAGTTTAAAAATTCTTAAATAATGGATTTATATTTAATTATTTTTTACCATTAATTTTTTTATACTCTATCTGAAAAGCCAAGGATGTAATTACAATCGATATAGGGAAACAAATTTAAATAGTCGAATTTAAAATGAGTAAAGGTTTCACTTCTCGGGATATCTTAATCGAGTAATATCTTAATGTTTTTCACCATTCATCCTCTTAATAGGCGATGCTTTAGAGAATAAAATTTCAATCGGAAAAGTTGTTCCCGTCTTCATCCCTTTCCGCCTACCTCGGCATGGACCAGAAAATCTTCTCAATTAAGGGTCTCGATTCTCTTTGTGGTCTGGAAGCACGGATTTACCTGCCATCCCTTTCTTCTTCTCTTACGCTTCTCATCTCTTTCACTCACCCCCACTCTCCCTATCCACAGAACTCATCACAATTCCCAAAACACTCCTCCCAAATAGCAAAGCAGCACAGCCTTCCGCTGGAGAGCCTTGGAGATAAGTTTCCCTATTCCCTCCTCCATTTCTATATTTCCCAGCCTTTCCTCTCACCTTTACCCATCTCCTCCTCCACCGGAGATTCCGCAAGGTGGCGACTTTCCGCCAAGTTTCTCCAAAGATTCCCCCTTTCCTCCTCCGTAATCCCAGCGCTCATTTTCCACGATCTCCGGCTAATCCCTTGGCTGCCTTTCTCCTGCCCCTTTGCCACCCTCGGAAGATTCAGCCTTCCGCTCATCTCTCTCCCCCAACACTTGCCTAACTCTCTGAATCCACCAACGTACACACTGGTTCAGGACGCGCCTAAACACATCCGCAAGATGACCACACGTCTTGACGGCGTGCTTTCTACTAGTAAGATCACCAACGAGGGCCTTACTATCCCTCTCTTTTTGGAATTTCGCCTCCTTGACTTCATCTTCTCATATACCAGTCCAGCATGATACAAAAACAACCTCGTCTTCTCTATCGTTAGAGATAATATTATGTCACACCGAATTCTTTTTTCCGGATTAAATCAGTAAAGCAGCATCAATGATGTAGAGGCGGTTTTGAGGAGGTAATAATCATTAAATCGGTAAGTTCTGGCATTACTTCGTGGTGAACCATATCGTAGAAAAAAGGAAACCTTGTAATTTTTCCACACGATTTATTACTTCCGACCGGTTGCATTCTGACGATGCTACTCAGCGAAACTGATCGCAATTAATGAGAATTGAAAAAGTACAGTTTTTCTTGATCAGATAATTCCGTATCAAAATATTTTTCCAATCCAAAATTTTATTTGTAGCACGCTCAGAAACACGTAATCTAATGTCATGTATCTTCTAAAATGTGTTTCTACATCTACATATGTAACCTGTAAGCCGTCTTTCGGCTTGTGGCAGGGGGTGCATGCGCCATAATTCTACTTTCCTATGTCGGTTACTTTCGCGTATCGTTCGCGGAAAATAGGAATTTTTGAAACGACTTGTTCCAGCATCTATTTCTCTGATTTTTCCTTCAGTATCAAAACGGCCAATGTAACAGGGAGGACGCATAACATCAGCTACATCTTCTTAGACTGTATTTTCTCTGAACTTAAAGTGAACTTGAGATTCCCATACTGCGTCCTGAAGCATTTTAGTCACACTGAGTGATTTGTCTAAACAATTTTTCGAAAACGTATCGTCTTTCGCTATATTTTTTTCTGATTCTCGAATACAAAACTTTTCGGTAGGATCCCATACACTTCACGCATACGCAAGGTGAGGTCCAGCAAAGGAACATTGCTCACGGACTTTTTATTCGCTCAAACCAACTATTCTCTTCACGAATACGAGTTTCCTAAGAGCTTGTCCACATGTGGATACCTCTTGATATTCCATCACAACGTTTGCGATTTCAAGATAGCTCTTCTCTGATTTGATATGATATCAAATGCAGCATCACTAAGGGTACTAATAGAGAGGAAAGTGAAGTATAATAAGAAACATGATTTTAATTGATGGATGAAGATATTGAGTTAAAATAAATCTTAAATAAGTCTGGGGCCTCTGCGTTAAATTAAAAATATTAGTCGGCATATGTTTCTCGCGATGTTAGATCGTATACCGTATCGTAACGCTGGAAATATACCGGCCGAATAAGATTTGGTGGTTAAAAAAACTTTTTTAATTCGTCTCTTCTGAAGTGAAAAATTCAAAAGGTTGTTTTAACGATTACTTTTGAAGAAAATACAGTTCATGTTCAAAGAAATTTTTTTAACAATAGGAGCAAATACATTCAATGCAAAAATGACTTGTAAAGTTCTTTTTTTTTGTTTATGCACTTTTAGGTTTGTATAAAACGACATTTTAAGGAAAATTACTGCTTAAGACATTTTGAGTTCATTTGCTCCATAGATCCATAATTTACCTTGACTACACACAGGAGTTTTGTATATTAAGTTTAGGTTTATGTATTCAGCTTGACTATTACGTGATGTATGTAAACAATGTTTATTAATTTCTAAGTATGAATCAGTTAATAGTGTCGTTGATTTATCAACTTGTATAAAATGTATGTGATTGTAATTTTATACTTTTTATTCATATTGAGTATAACCCTTCTAATAGGATTTGAATTTTATTGTTCATAATTTGTTACGTTAACTATAATTTATTGTATTGCACGTTTATCTGTATTAATTTGATGTTTGTTTTTACACACATTACACACCGCGATTTCGCTTTTCCACTTCTTTCTCATGGGTGTTTCCCCGCACAGCAGGGTTTTAGTATTTCTAGATTCATATATTGGGAAATTTCTANTTCTTGTATTGCACTTTTCTTTGTATTAATTTGATGTTTGTTTTTATACACATTACACACCGTAATTTCGTTGTTTTTTCACACTTATTTCTCGTGGGTTTTTCATCGCATACCAGGGTTTTAGTCTTTCTAGATTCATATATTGGGAAATTTCTATCACTTCGGACACATCCCTATATATTTTCTTACTTTTAATTTTTCAGACTGCCAGCCTATTTTCTCAGTATACAGGTATTTCAACGCTGGAAATCAAATTCGAGCATATCTATACTAATTTTCGCTTGTTCCTGCTTTGCGAATTTAATACGCCCTTCAACAAGCTCGGTTTGTTTGATTAAAAAAAAAATTCAACGAATTAATAAAGCCTCTTCCTTTTCAGACTCAGCGGAGTATTTTTCCAACCGTTATTTATTTCTATAAAGATTTCCCCAAAAGAAGAGGAATTTAGAGGAGCGAAATGATTAAAAAAATTAATGCGGATAATAAGGCAGGATTCCCACGCACCGCTCCCTACGTGACTAAATTCTTTATGAGAGGCGATCCGGGCGCCCACCTATTCAGGTCGTGCTGATGGAATCTTCGGCCGCTCCCAAGAGACGGGAATTAGAGGGAAACCCTTTCCCAGCATCATGATCTTATCTCCCCTCTCTCTCCGCTACTTTTTCTTTGCTTCTCGCTATCTTTATCTATAAGTAGAATGAGGAGGGATTATAACTATTTCAGCTTGATCATATCCTTCTTTCATTATCTCTGCTTCTTTCATATCCATTCTGTTCTTACATTTGCGCAAAATTTCCGGGTTATCCTTTTCAATACTGCATCGCTTATACATAATGGCAATATCGGGCTTCCCGGATGGAGTTCGACGAACCCATTTACATTTTTACTGAGGAAGCTTTTTGACTAAGACTATTATGTTTAGGACTGAGGGAAAAGGTTTCGGGGAAAATGAGCAAAATATGGGAGAAACTTAGGTCAAAAGTGGGGGGATTGTACGTCTTTTCACTCTGTTTCGTGTGTATATCCATTCGTACGTTACTTTATAACGGGATGTATATCGACTTCGTTTTTGAGGATATATACCGTCAATATAAACCAAGGGGTGCTTACACTAATAAAAAGAATTTATTTTTCCGTTTATAAAGTTCCGTAAAGAAAATTTTCTAAACAAAAATTAGTACGCGTAAATTTAGGAATTACAAAATGGATAGCCTAAAGCTCATTATGTGACTTATGGCTATTTGATGTGCTTAAATGGGGGCACAATGCCCATTTAAATCCACCCTTCACATACATCACTTTGCAGTTCCACATAATTGCATGATGACGAGATGTGGGATTCATTCATAAGCATAAAGTGAGATGAATTATAACGTCTATTATTACATTTCCATCTTATTTCACTTGCATTATGAAGTCAGTTCGTTCAATTCGTTCAAAAAAGAAAAAGAATACAAATTGTCTCCTGTCTGCAACTCGCCGGAGTTAAAATGAAACATCAATCCATAAAGAATTGGTCTAGAATTCATCTTGGTGCTCTCTGGATGTGAGGCAACGGATCTCATTATAACGCGTTTTTTTCATTGCTTCTTCTTCTAAAACCAAACTCTCCCACCTTCTCTGTCTTAATACCGTTTTATGTGAAAACCTTTAATTTTCACCATGCGCCAACGTTTCCTAATTTTTCCTAAACTAGATTGAAATTCTTTTGTTTTAACACGCGACTCAAAACCCTTATCTTTTTATAATATCTTTTTTTATGGAGCACATGATAAAGATGAATCACTGAATCCAATATAATTCACGATATGCAGATTAATTAATGCCTTTGTTAAATATAAATCTAAAGGCTTTCAAATTTTCCAGCAAATAGTGAGCAATGGACAAATTAGTTACGCGGCACTTAACAAAGTATTGTGTGGCTGCCTTGTTGACAACTCATAGGGAACTCAGATCACAATCATGAGAATGGCTGACACAAAATTAGATGAGAGATACATTTTTCGTACCCTTTAAAAGAGGAAAAAGGAGAAATATTCATTTCATCGAGATATGGTAGCAGGGAAACGTACTTCAGTAGCTTTCATGTTACTGCCTTAAAAAAGCCTGACAATAGAATTGTTTGTTATTTTAGGAAGTAGTGGAGATAGGCTCTTATATGTGAAGTAATCTAATCTAACCTAACCTAGACTAAACTAGTTAATGAAGGTATAACTAAAACTAATTATTTACAGCTTTTTTTTCCTCCCCCCTTTCCTTTTGGTGTGTAACTAAGTATGTAACATGTGACAGAGTAGTTATTCGTTTGGGTTCCTTGATCCTCATCATTCTTCGACGTACAGTTGGTGTATAGTCCCATATATGTTGTATTAAGGGATTGTTGATGGTTTGCAATTTCCTAGAGAATTTTTTACATGTGGAATAAAAGATAAAGTTTTATGTACCCTGTACAGAAAGAGGAGTGAAAAATGCCATTTGCGATAAGCACCATTCATGAAGATATGGAACTCAAACATTTTATGGTAAAATAACAAACAACTTCAAGGGTTTCTTCCGCAATTAAGTAGTTTTCAATGCCAACCTTAGATTGGGTGTGCATTTGGGTTGAAGATGACCCCAGACTAAACTTGAAACTCTTCTCTCGGCTTCTCCTGGAAATCATTTGAACTAATTCTAACTTAACCAATGCTCTCAAGACACGACTTGCGGTTTCTGCTGCAAGTAATGCTTCTCTCCGCCAGTCCACGTTTCTCTCTTGAGCTCCGCCGAACAATACGAAGAGTTCTCTCCGGTAAGTTTCCGGAGAACTTGGAAATCCGTCCGTCGCAACATACACGTCGCACTACAAAGAGCGTTCGTTTGGAAAGAGACTGCCGTGACCTCACTTCAGGTCACACGCGTTTCGGAAGTACATTCATTGAAATGTTTCGACTACACACAAGTTGATTCACCAACTTCCACGAGATCGCACCGTGCTTCTCTCACGTGACGAGGGACATCCCCCCTTCCTCCCAGCCTCTTCGTGAAAATTATCGTTTCGTAAAACAGGAGTGTCGAACTTGACCGTACTCTGTGGCGTCGAGCGTGTTTCTCTTTGGTCGTTTTTTGTAAGCGTCAAGTTTGCAAACACGCCCCCACGCATATTCATTCAAGACTCAAGATGTCACCTGGTTAATGAGCAATTCACGTACTACTTAATCAACATGTCCTATTTTGAGTAACTTTATTATAGTAAGAACGACGTCTTTATCTTTATAATAAATAACTTATTCAATTCATATATCTATTTTTCTCAATAGCTCAGGCCTTAGAACTAGAACTATGACTAGAATATATAGATTTTGACGAGGTTTTGTGAAAATTAACCTTGTAAATTCAAATAGAAATGGTTATGTTTCTACAAATTCGTCGAAAAGTATTATATATAGCTGAGTAAAATCTTGGTCCAGTAAACTAGCTTACAATGATTGACATGTTCGAAAAGTTTTGCGGATATCTAAGGAAGACGTAATCGGTACAATTCGACCTCACTGCTTCTTCGGCCGATCCGATAATGAGCGTAAAATAAGAGAAATAGATTCGAGGACACTTCGTTTTAGGGACTCATTATTTCCTCGAATGAAACGCGACAACAATAAGTTAAAGAGGTAACTCGAACGCTTGGTGCTTACATCCTCTGCCACACGCCGAAAGCAGGTTTGTAGGGTATTTATGTAGATATAAGAAAATAAAATCATCTATTGATTCTTCTGTTCACAGCGCGCCACACGTCTGGGAGACTTAGTAATGATATTTAAATATGGCGTTAACAGCATCTATCGCTTAAAAAATATACATGTGCCTTGAAAGATAAAACTGATAAATCCAAGGGAAAACGGACACTAAAAAAGTCTGACAAGACCTGAACTCTTCTTAGAATGTATGTACTTTCTCCTAAGTTGAACTGAACTAGAGATTCCCATACTGCTTTCTGAAACATTTGAGTAACACTCAGTGATTTGTCTTAACAATGTTGTACAAAACATATCGCCTTTCGCTATACATTTTCCAATTCTCGAATACCAAACTTTTCGGTAGAATCCCATACACTACACGCATACGCAAGGTGAGGCCCAACCAAGGCAACGTAACATCGCTCACGGACTTCTTCTTCGCTCCTACCGACTATTCTCTTCACGAATACGAATGTCTTAAGTGCTCGTCCGCATATGTTGAACTCCTTTCCACTACTTTGAATGGCCGGTTCCTCTACGGGGACGTTGGCCGTGGACGATACCACGGACGAAAGTCCGTCGTGAACGATAAGCGGACGAATCCACTTTGCTCTTGCCTACAAAGTCTCCCAAATCGGCAGAAGTAAAAGTTCTTGTTTGATAGTATTATGTATTAGTATTACGTAATATTATGGATTATGGTAGCATTATGGATTGATTTATGAATATGTAGATGCTATTAAAAAAGATATATGTACGATTTGGAGAGTTTTCCAATGTTGTTCTTTCTTACTCTCTCTTTTATAAATATTTTTGAAATTGCAAAATATTGTTTTAGTTGGAAAAACTGCAATAAAACAAATGTTTAAAAAGATACCTTAATTGGGCTAAGCATCCTCTCGCGAAGTAATAGATAGCAGTGAATGAAGTGCAGTCAGCCGGGTTGTTTCTTGGATGTCTCTCGACGTTTCCCTTCCTTCCTCTGGAACCATCTTCAGGATGAAGTGATGCAGGATTTCTCTGTCCGAGTTTATATAGGGAACTCTTTGGCTCCTTTAAATTTCCAGGTACACCTTTTATCCAACAGATAACCCGGCTGGTACCCGAGAGCACTTCATTCACGACATTTCGGGAAAGCACCAGATCCTTTCTAGTAGATATCAGGTTCGAGCCCTAGTCCTGTCACCCTTTTTTCAAGCGCGTTTTCCCTTGGAGTTTTTTTTCTAGGAGCACGCTTGTGAGTGCAAAATCGTAATATTTTTCCTATGAAATTGAACGCATATTAATTTTCCCGTCCATGTTATTTCTACTTAATATCCGCCTTTACTTTCTTTTTCTCACTTAACTTTATTTTCCTCTGCAGTTCTTTTCTATTTTTCCAGAATACCCTATCTCTCGGGCCTCGTTTTCCATTTTCTAATATGTCAGCCCATTGCTTTTCCCCCCTCCCTCCTCTCCCACTTTAATTACATCCTCTCGATTTCTTTCCTTTGTTTACCCTTTCCACCCTCCAAATCCTTTTCTTTCCGCTGTCTCTTAATTTGTCTTTCCCTTCTCCTTTCTCTACTCCCCTTCCTCCATCTACCTTCTTCCTATTTTCCAGTATAGAACCAAGCCGATATTATTTTCTTTCTTACATCCCCTATGTCATTGTATTACCTATGAAATTCACAGCATTTGTTTTAATGTCATGCCTCTATGTGGTTGTTTTGTAACTGTTTTGCGTTTTCACTATAGGTGGATGATGGTTGAACTTATCGAAATGACTGGTAAGCGATAATGAATGGTAATAGTCGATACTATAAGATAATTGAAGTTGAGCTATTTCGTTGGAAAAGACTGCGATTTAAATTAGTAATAATTCATCAAAAAATTTTCCTCATCGACCTTTTCGTTCATAATTATTTCTGTGTGCATAGATTTATGCTTTTTCTGTGAACTCAAAGGTATCTTATCTGATGGATATTCTTGTATCCAATGGTTTGTTAAGGTGTATGTGGAAAATTAAAATCGCTTAAAACTAGGAAACCGGATAATTACAACATCATGAAAATTTATTTGTCCATACAGAAGAAGGAAGAAAAAAGCTCTCGTTGTATTAGATATTGAAGAGAAAGAATGTATGTTCAATATGTACTATCTGAGGGAAAAAGGAAACAAGAAATTAGAGTAAGGCTAAATTGAAAGAAATGTACTAGAATAGGAAAATGTTGAGAAGAAATTGAATTGGGTGCTTATTTCGAGGTTGCTCACCTCAGAGATTAATTAGCTTGCTAAATACGACAGAAAATACCGTAAGTTTATTGAATGTAATAGAGTGACTGAAATGCAATCAAGTTATCTTTCTAATGTACTTAAGATATAATTAAATTTTGAAACTTTGGGACAACAGTTACATTAAAATTAATTACAAACTTAGATTTCTTCGTCACGAAAATTGAGGCATTTATTCATTATTCAAGTTCATGTTACTTTGAGTTGGAACCTTTGTAAGTGTTCAATTTAAAAGGCTACGCTCCTAACCAGACATATTTCTGAGATATGTTAGTTCAAAATTCATGAACAGATACAGTTTCTATTCATGAATTTCCAAGCTAGTCTAAAACTAATGAAGGAAATAACATGGTGGCGTTTTCTGTCTTGATAACGCTTCGTTTAGAAGTTTTATCGAATAAAATTTTTGTTAGATTTCCTCGAAAATCATCCTAAATTTAGAAGCAAATTAGTCATCACTTTAACTAATAAAAGAAAAGCTATCATTTCTATAAGTATAAAAATAATTTTATGGTATTTTCCAGCATAAATATTTGAAAAAAAAACGTTTTCCGAAATTCCTTTTCACATAAATTGCTACTTCTTATTTCTCTTTCTTTACGCAACCACTCCCATTAAATTGGTATATTCCCTCTCTCACTAGAAGTTTAGCAGAGGCTGACTTCACGTATTCGTAAACGTAAGGGTTAGAAATTTAAATAGAAAGTGAGTTCAACGAGGACATTTATGTTTAAGAAGTTAATATATACTCTATGGTATTAGAAAATTAGATATTTCTTCTAAGGGAACAGCTGTGGAAGAATTCTTTTCGGTGTGATGAAATAACTATTTATATAACTCCGTGGATACGTGTGAGTATACGTTCTTGAAGTAATGATAAATAACCGAGGAATAATGTAAAGAGTTAACAAGATTCGAGAAAACCGTGAAATAGGAGGAAAATATATAGGTCATCACAATGACTGAAAGAAGAGTCGTATCGCAAAAATTTAGCTAGCTGTATAATGAAAGACAGTATATTAATGATGATGGTATTGATTTTGATGCGATATCTAGGATACATGAAAATAGTTACCTATATTATTTACGGTGCGGTGAGAGCCATCAGCGGTTATCTTTGGTCATTTGCAATGTGTTCCATTTCTCGATGCCTCTATCACTTAGCGAACGAACGTGAGTTACTTAAAACTCGGCCAGGAGTCTAACTTTGCCAAGAGTGGTGGTTTGGGGAAGAACTTTTGGATGGCTAGGAATCGTTAGCGCTAGAAAGCCAATGCCATTCCAGGACGTTTCACTTTATATGCAAAAGGATATATCTATATTTAGAAGCCAACTTTTCACAGAATAATTCAACGTTTCGATATTGAAAAATCGGAAACTAACCAGAGAAAATATCATCTTAGAAGAGATTTAATGATACCTCATGTATCCTCCTTAATGATGATCATTAGTCTTCAAGATGGACTGAGTTGAAAGACGTTATAAGCAGTGCGTTTAAAATATGTGAACAATGCAATTAAAATGTGTTATGACTCAGAAGAATTGCACGAGTTTTCCTCAGTAATATATTGAAGTTTTGTGGAGATGCGACTAAGTTGCAGATGTCGGTCATTGTAAATATGCCGGAGTTATGAATCTAAGCTGAAAATATGGAGCAATCTTATGAAATTAAACTTCTAATGCGATTTAAAGTATATCGAGTCTTCTCATACGCTTTAATAGAAATGGATTTTATATGTTTCTGAATGTTAGCGAAACCTTACTACGACTTCAGTACAAGCCAAATAACTGGGATACTAAATTAAAGGAGAATTGAACACGATCTCAATTTCCGAGTAACTATATAGAAATTAATGCACTTTACTTCTCAGTTTTAATTAAACTTAAATTAAATGCTTTAGAGCAGTAATTAAACTAATTGCTTTAGAGCAGTAATTATAATCGATTGTTACAACAACAATAATACTTATAATGCATGCTATGCTTTAGTTACATATAATTTGTTGAGCTACCATGATAGAGTAAGAGGTAAGTCCATACAGATCCCATATAACTACGGATTTTGTTTTAATATTTAAAATTAATATTTAAAAACACTCCGTAAGCCGTGTGTTGGCAGACGGAACTCACGCTTGGAGGAAAATGGGAAGTTCCGGATAACCAATTTCTAGAAATTTCTCAATGTGCATTTCGGAAAAAAATTCCATTATCAAGGGTTTCACAATCGGAAATGAATTTCGTTTGTAATTTCAGAATGGAGACTTTGTTTCCAAATGCGCATTGGGTGACTCCTAAAGATTGGTAATCCCGTTAGTCTCCAAACACGAGTTTCATTAGCCGCCATACGGCTTACGGAGGGTTTTCAAACTTCATTTTAATTAACTGCCGTGACCCTTTTTTCTTTTGTTTCAACCTAACTGTAGTTTTGCACCAATAATGATAATAAAGTAAGGAAAGAATAGGCCAGATGAAGTAAAACGTACATTCAGGGAGAACGCCTTCATAGAAAGAGCAGAATAATAGTCGTAAAAAGTTTAAAATACGAAATATATGAGGTTAATATTAAAATTTTGCGATATTCATAGTAATAGATTTGACCCTCATCCCCTTTTTCCCACGCATTTCTTCGTCTGATTTCCCTCTCAGCTCTTAAATTTACTTTTACCTTTTCACCCGCCCTTCGTCCTCCGATCTCTAATAATCGACATTTCTCCATCGAATTTCAACTTTCACTCCATGCCGTTTCGATTTCTTGCCACCCTTTCATTTCCCCGCATTCTCTCCTTCGCCTCCCGACCTACTCTCTCCCTTTTCCCTTTCCCCGCTATTCTAAAGGTGCCCGTCTCTTCCCTCAAGTTCCTTCTTTCTTCAAGTTGGTCTCAGTCACGTTCCGGAAGAGGGAGGGGACGATTTGAGGACGGTCCAAAAGAATGATAGGATAAGCCACGTTAAGGAGTGCCAAGTTAGAAGTCGTCGCTGGAGACTGATATCATGAAAAGGGCTAACTCTTAATCTCGAATTTTTATTTCCTCCACTTACGGCAGTTTCGATCGACCTCCCCTGATTGAGAGAGAGGATTGAGAAAGTTTTCACCAGAGCGAGCTCTTTTCCACCATTTCCAACTTGGATCATAAACATTCGCCACCGAAAAATGTAAGGTCTTTATGCCGCGGAATTCATTTGACGTTGTTCATGAATTCGAAATAGGATCCGATGAAAGAGATAGTGATTTTGGAGCAATTTATTTCAATAATTTATCTTTGTAAACTAATAAAGGTTTCGAGAAAATAAAATTGACAAGTCAAAAATATTATTTCTTATAATATTATTCGCCGGTGGCGTGATTATTACTTTCCTTGCATTTCTTACCCTGCTACCATGTCCTGACGAATGGAATATTTTTCATTTGTCTTTTATTACAGGATAAGGAAAATGTATAATGTAACTTTTATCTCAGTTTTACTCAAGGCTGTGTTAATATGAAAGCTACTGATGCGATGCTGAATAAAGACATTGATTAAGGTTTCTCCTTTTTTAATGCTATGAAAAGTATTACTTGTATTGTCATTGTGCTTCGCTTTCGTGGAATAGTTCCGCTTATAACATCGTGTCTCAGAGAGGAAATCACGGACAAACTTCCTCACTCCTCATTTTACCTAGCCGCCTCAGCCCCCTCTGAAACTTTTCGTTGCTTATGGTGGGGGGATGAGATTCAAACCAGCCTCAGGTTGAAGAATGTACAGACATACCATTGCATTCATCGCTTCAGACAGATCTGCACGCCTTTCCTCGTATCACTATCATTCTTTACAGTTCACACTTTTCTTCTGTTTGAAATGTCATCATTCACACTCAACCATGTTTCTCGGTCTTACTCTCCCTTTACTGCCACTGTGATTCTCCTTCCACGTAATCTCGACAATTCTACCTAAGTACAATCTTTCTGTGCTTAGATTCGTGCTTTCACGAATTCATCAAGTCTCACTGTTTTAATTGAAAATTAAAGCTCGATATTTTGTCTTATTTATCCTCCAAGAGCTTCCCAGTCTTCCCAGTCCCAGTTGAGTAAATCAAAATTTATTATAATTTATTTTTTTGGTGATAATCTTCTGATTTATATGCGCAAAAAGTTAATAGACGAATTACTTTAATATTTTATTTTTGTTGCGTGCATTGATAATTTTTCAGAAATCAATACGTTTCCATTGAGAAATTCTAAAGAGAGGTATCTTAGAGTCGCGATTATCTTGCAAATGCAGTATTTCATTCTTCAGTCGGAATTTGTGCAGCAAAAGTTTGTAGTTTCACTCTTGTGGCACGACGCCGCATCACCATGGTTCTAGATGTGATCGATATAAGACATCTTCCTTTGACGCAGCGAAATGTTTCCGCCACAGGGCTTAAGTCACTGCCTTCGGAATAACGAAGCATTCCTCCTCAGACAACGCAGACAAGACTGCCGAAAAGTTAACGATTCCCGCGCTCACAAATCTACTCATTTAGTTAATTGAGCACAAGGGCTTTGTGCCTCTCCCCTGGCACGAGCAAAGTACTCCAAATAATCTCCTTTGGAATTGACCGCAATCGGATGCTTTACGGCGCACTTCCAGACACCGCTGCGGGAGGAGCGGAAGAGTGATGGTGGAGGAAGGCAAAGGGGAAGAGGAAAGATGGGACAGGTGGAAGAAGGTACTGATTGGGCGACGGGAGAATCGGAGAGCAGAAAAGGAGAGAAAGGATCCCAATGGGACAGGGACGAAAATGGAGGTCTGTGAATGCCCTCCTAAGGGGAGGAATCGGGAGGGGGGAGGAACATCGGTAAAGTGTCGGGGAGGGGGCTTAAAGAGGAAGGGGAAGGGGGCGATAGAAGTTGCGCCGGGGGGAAAAAGGGCACAAGCGCGCGCCCTCTGGGATCGCTTTGGAGAATCTGCGGAAAGGGGGAGGGGATTGGGGGAGAGATTGAAAGAATCGTGAAGAGGTCTGCAAATGGTTCGTAATGATCTGAGAAACGCCTCTTGTTACCTCGACACCCGCACAATATATTATGATTTCTCTGATATTCCTTGGGAGACCAATCGAGCGTGGATTCTATATTAAAAATCTTCGCCGAACCGGTGCTCCGACGTCATTAGTCTTTCAGAATCGAAATGGTTGAAGGGGCTCTCTCCGGAGTGCTTTTTTTCTGATACCCTCCGCATGTGAGTGGAAGCCGGGGACAGGAAGGGTAGGCACGGGGGTTGGAGTCATTAGGAATGGAGCTAGATTTCGCCCTTTTCTTCCGCTCTTTTTTTCGGGAAAATCTCGGATATCTTCAGCCGGAAAAAATTATCGGCGTTCGCGTGGGATGTAAGTAGTTGCGACGGAAGAGAGTGTCTTCTGCATGTGTGTTCGTGACGAAAGTGATCTCTCAGCGGAAGCGGATTTAGACTATCTGAGTTCGTTACGAAGAGATAAGGTCGACCCCCACGTTAGGATCGAGCGTGGCAAAAATCGAAAAAATACGTTCTGTTATACATACAGAAGTGTTCTACATTTTGGTAGGTTCATGTGACTTAATTATCATTATTATTGAATCATTGTAAATGGGCCAGGAGGCAACATCTTTATAAGATAAAATACATTACATTAAATTACCTTACATTACACTAGAGCAAAGTATTCAGTATTATACATAAAAAATATACAGATGTATCAATACAGTTCTGCTACACATTACTATAAATTAAATTTATATCCATCCATGCATTACTTTTGTTATAAATTAAAATATCACTCTAATTTAAATCCCAATAAACCAATATCCCTGTCTAGTAGTTACAATAACATCAAGGTTTACAATTAATATTCAACTCCATTTCTTTTGTTTCTTGGAAATAAAACCCTACCCTTTATATCATCTAATATATTTTCCCTTGTTTTCCCTCTGCCTTTTCTCTTGCAATCTAATCTCAGTTACATTAAAATAAAATAAATCTATTCATTCCCCTGCTTAATGTGCAACGGGTTCGCCTCAGGTGAAACCGGTCCCGTGTTTGATTCTCGATGGGGGCAAAACTTTGTTGAATTTCACCCAGCATCGTTATGAATATGGATTTATATATGTATCAAGAGGTTGGCAACGATCCACTAACATGTGACTATTGCTGTTGGTGTCCTAGTTGGTCGAAACGAAGGATTTTCTTATTACTACACAAGTAAATAATACCTGTGGGTCACCGAAGACCAGTTTGAACCTCAAGCCCTCATTAATTGACCACAAAAGCTCTGGATAGGAAATGTGGCTTACTTGGTACAAAGGGAGTGAAGTTGTTTATTTTTCCGTTTGTTTTCGAAAGTGGGCCAGCATGCGTCAAGTCCGCGTAAGTGCAGCTATATATCATTTCATTGTAATCGATGAATAGTGGCCAAAATGGATACCATCATTCAGAATCATTCATGCCTTATCATATTATGTCAGTCATTATTAAGACTGAGACATAAGTAAAAGGCAAATAAATTTATCCCCTTCCTCTACCAAGAGCAACGCAGAAAAAATTGGTGAAATACACCAGTTAATGCACATTAAAGGTTGAAGTAGGAAGTCGGAACTATTGAAAACTATTTATGCGTAGCAACGGAGTCCAGTGACTCGACATGACATATTTTCCATAACATGGAAGTTCAATCGCTTTATTTATTTAGTGCCACATGAATAAAAAAATATTGAATTATTATTCATGGTGAAAAAAGAACTAAATATTTTGGTTTCCACATAAAAGTTTCCACAAAAACATTTTTGTGGAAACCGGAATATTTAGATATTTTTATTCACCGTGAATATTGTTACAAGGTTCCACAAAGTGAAGGCTGAAGTAATTCATTATATTGAATTATGTCTGTGTGTCACGGTAACAATGTCTATCAATTTCAACTGGTAATAGAGAGAATTTACAATACATTTGGACGTTTTAGTGACGGTAATATAAAGTATCCGAGCACAATCTTTATTGCAGTTCTCATGTGTTTGAAGTCCCTCAGATTGCGCCTGATCATTACAAATCCGCATCTACCGCTCGAGATTGTAAGGCGGAAAACTTGTTAAGGTAACTCGTGTCTAAGCTGTATTCTTTCGCTGACAGTCAGAAATTGCCTGTCCTGGATATCGACTCGCGTAAAAATCCTTTGTATCGCTCCCGTCTTTCTTCCGTAACTTTCGCAAAGAATGGACGGCGGAGATGTTAGCGCTCAGATGAGTACTGTAATTAAATGTCCCTTGCATCTGATAGCGTTCTCAAGACGTTGCAATCCGATTACACCCTCAGCTTTAGGCAAACTATGGCCATCGAAAGAGAGGGCTGCAGAAAAAGAGATCCTTAGTGGAAATTCAGGCGGAGAAAAACGTAAACTCCATTAAGGCCCCGTTGTAGTTCCTTGCTTCATATTCTTCAAAGGAGGAGATTTTTTCCGCGAGCGTCTGGATGGCTTCTTAACTAGGGTTTTATTCAGAAGAAAAGGAAGGGAGAGACTAAATTAATCCGAGGATTTTTTAACATTTTCCCGGCGTAAAAGACGGGAGAGAAAACTGGGGACGTGGAGAAAGGCGGAGGGCATTCCCCCGTTTGACAGACTCGGCGGTCAAGTCGCTCCCGCGAGAGGGAATCAGCGGAGCGCGTGAATCTAGTGGGAAAAGTGGAAAGATAGTCCGCTTGGGGTAATGGTGTTCACAAAGGAGAACTGTAGAGATTCAGGAAGGGATTTCCCATGGTGGAGGGGTCGAGATGGAGTGGGGGTTTAATTAATACGAACTCCTCCTCCAGGGGTCATAAGGGGCATTTTATAAGTGCGCAACTCCCTCTACCCCGCCCCTCAAAACTGCGATAAACTCGGTGGAAATCGTCGGCCGGGTGGACGCCCACCTTTTCTTTACTTCCAAGAGAGAGATGCACGTTCCCGCGCGGGAAATGGAATATTAGCGGAGTACGATTAAATGGAATAACTTCCGAAGAAAATGTTAATTCCGTTCATTAGGAGGATTAAGCTTCGAATCCCGGCCTGCGGAAAATGCATGCATTCGAAACTTGTTCCCACCGCGGGTAGATGGCGCCAGGATATGTTCGTGGGGGGGGGGGGGTTGAGGCATGGAGTAAACGTTGTATTGACTACAATCGGTAGGTATCATAATTTTAAAAAATATAGTTTCTAAATGGATACTGAAGTAACAATAATATATGCCGTTATAGAGTATTTAAAAAGACAAATATGATTAGTATGAAATATTGACATTAATAATAATAATTTATTAATCACATACAAGTTAAAAATAAACTCAATTACAAGTGATACGATAAACAAGATAGGAAAAATAAATATACAATTAAAATGAATACATAGAGTTACAAGTAAAAGAAAGTTAAAAGTTAAGATACACGACAGAAGCATAAAAGAAACAAAGGGAATAAAAGGACAAGTAATGAGGATGATTTAGGATACAGTTGAGTAGAGTTTGCATTTTAAGGATAAAGGGAGTCTTAGCATAAGTCTATATTGCTGTTCCTACTCAGGACGTCATTTTTTCCATCATCATCCTAGTGAGCGGTTCTGATTTGCAAAAATCAACCCTCTCATAAGGTTCACGAAATAGGTCCACGAAAATAAATCAATAATTACGATGAAAGTAAAGTAAAAAAATTCGTTAGTACGATACTAAATGTTTTTCATAGTTAATGAGAAGGCTACTCTGCCAGTGACTGAGATCAACTGCTTTAAGAGTAGAGTTACAGGGGTGTGGGGAGGATTTGTCCATGTGAAGGTTACTGCATTGTCTACAATCCGTAGGTATCATATTTAAAAAATATTGTTTCTAAATGAATAATGAATAAGTAACAAAAATATATGCCTTTATAGAGTATTAAAAGAGACAAATATGATTTGTATGAAATATTGACATGACGGTGAAAATAAATAATATTCGTCAGTAAAGCAGGTTAATAAATCTTTTACAGAGTTAAAGAAAGGCTACTCTGTCAGTAAACCGAGATCAACTGCTCTATGTGTAGAGTTACCGAGAACAGGGGTATAACCAGGATTTGTCCATGGGAGGGTTTTAAAGTCATGGAGTAAACACTGTATTGCCTACAATCCAAGCGTAATAAAAATAGAAATTTATTAATGTTGACATGTTTACCCTGTGAATTTTTGCATGTCATAATTGCGAGAAGCCATTTTATCGCATACATTCGTTTAGTTGACTCTGTTCTCATGGGTGGGGGGGTTTGAACCCTTAAAGCCACCCCCTTGGCCACTAGATAGCGCTCCAACTTTTTCATTGAGAGAAAATTCGAACAGATTCCTTTTTATTCCTGGTAATTTCGGTCAAAAAATTGGTCGAGCTTCAATTAAAAAGTTTGGGATGCTGTTGAATTAATAACTCTGTTTGATCAATGTTTTTTCTTGGGATTTAGAAAAGCCAGGATATTCCTGAGACGAGGTTTCTGTTCCTTATGTAGGTCAGGAAAACGGCGGAATCATTTATGAACCCGAGTTGCTTTATATCTGGAGTTTGCCGTACACAGGAGAGCGAGCGCAAAACCTCCGCGGGCGAGCTTTTCTCCCGGGGTCCGTTTAAAATTACGTCCCGAAAGCGATTCGCCGTAATATCCCGGGGAGAGTAATTTTATTTCCCGGAATGTTTTTCTCGGCGTCCAAAGCGAACAACTAGGCCCGGAAGAAAAGCCAATCGGGTCGCTTCAAAGTCGCCTCTCTGTCATCTCCGTAATTCAATACATGCCCATTTTCTCCGGGAGGGGAAAGTGCCAATTTTTTTCACAGAAACGTCACCCTGTATTTTTTTCAATAATTTTCCCGGTCGAAATATCGACCGGCTGGTTCCATTAACTTTCCTTCTCTGTCGCGTTATTGGGGATGCGGGAAACTCTAAGAGAAATACGGACGAAAAAAGGGCCGAAAAACCCTCGTTGATGGAAGGAATTGGAATATGAGGAGGGAGGAAGGGATGGGAAAGATAGGAGAATGAAGTGGAAGATGACGAGGCAAAAAGTACAAGCTTTCCCGTTACGTTCTCACCCCTCTCCTCCCTCGGAATTTCTCTTCTCTTATCACTTTCCATCCTCCCGCACCTTCCAATGAAAGGAAGCTGTTGACACTTTTCGGGTCCCCAAATTGAAATAATGCCATCTTGAAAAAAATTCTCCCGCCTCACCGTCGTCCGCCTAGACGTTAACCCTTCTCAAACTCACCGGCTCTATTCCGCTATATGTCCTGCTGTAGGAAGAAATTCCGTAGTGAAAACGGAAAATAAATCTCGAATTGTAAAAGTGTATCGCTCACTGATTAATGTTAGAAGGAAGGTATCGAAAGCTCGTTTTAACTCTTCTTCTTGATTCTAGATTCAAAATTATCTTTGCATAGCTTAGCAGCAGGCACACATTTTTTGACACCATGTTAGTAAATTTCCATTTAGATACAGTACTGCAGAAATTGTAGTATTCTGATGATTCCTCTTTTCTTTTTATAGATTTTATCTCATTTACATAACACCGATCTCTAGCCTGCTTTGCCATTTCTTCATACTGAACTACAGCTAGTATAATAGTAAATAGAACTGCGAAAAAGGAATACATTTCCTCTATTAGATACGATGCTCACTCTGAGTCGATATAATTAAAAGTGTAGCTATATGGTGAGCACATGCAGTTTAAAGATTGTTTAACTTACATGCATAACTGCAAAGTAACTAATCTGCGAAAGTTCTCATTTCCTTTCTGTAGCAATTTCGTATAGTCCCTGTTTCAAACTTTCGGCACAGGTATGCCTATGATGTTATATAAGGCCTATGATATTAATTATGCAATGATATTATATATTCATAGCAATGACTACTCCGTAGGTTGATGGCATTATCTTTTGAAATTCATTCTTATCATCATATCTCTTCATATTCTTGGATAAGTGATGGGTTCTGTATTTTCGGTCATTATATTTAGAAATACTTTGAAATTCCGGATAACACCGTAGTTTTTCTTTAATTCCTAAAAATCGGGGTTTCACTTTTTCTTGTGTTGCATTCCTCAGATGGCGTCTATTTTAAGTAGTAGTGTATTTATAACTTACATCTTATTGCAAAGAAATTAATTTAAAGTCCTCGTACTCGAGGACACTTCATTAACTTATCGTTTCCCTCTTTCTACCTTCAGTAGTTCATAGCTTCCATTTGTCTACTGTTTGTCTATTTCTTGTCTACTGTTTTTCTATATTTTTGTCTACTGTTTGTCTATTTTTCTCTATTTTAAAAATTTCTATTGTTAAATCATTAGGTTGTTCCATAGAGCCAAATTCGATTTACTATTCATTACTCAGAAATGTATAACTGGCATTTATTGTAGTTAAAACTTATCTCCTAAAAAGGAAAATCGACGAAGAGAATTATAAGGGAGAGAATATGAACCTTCACGTTTTTCAGATATGTAGAAATACAATAATTGAACTTCTAAAAATCATCCACAAACTCGTAGGTTTCCCAGATAATAATATTGGTTTTATACTACATTGTCTTTTATTTACTTCTTCTGAAACGATGGCGGAGAGGTCAACGTGTTAACAATATCATTACCTGATGTTACCGATTACCAACGAATAACTGATTTTAGCGCTCTGCATGGGCATGTATAAAAGTAATGGTTTCAGGTGATATTTGGTGGAATTTCTTCATGGCAGCAAAGAAAAAGAGCTTCAATTTGTAAATTCCACATACAAGGTTTTAGGACGACCTAGGTTTCGTTACGATGCAACATTTTCAGGTCTATTGATGTTACGTCGCAACGAAGTTCCTCATTAAATCTTGTACTTGGAATTTACAAAGTGGGGTCTTCTTTCTTGGTGCTATGGGCATGTAACGTCTGTGTTACGCATGGATTAATTGCGATAAGAAATTGAGAACCGGTTTATCAGTATTAGAGTGTTAATGAGACCGGCTTATTTATATCAGTATGATCAGGTTTAACGATTCGTTATATTTCTTCATCTCATTTTTAAGAGGTCCATGAATGAGTATGGCTTCCACGCTTTCTCAAGTATGAATTCTCTCGAATTTTCCTCATCTCATCTACCCCTAGCCTGTATGAAGGAGATTCCGTTTATTAAAGAGAAATAAAAACACTTTTACACGTTATAGTATTGAGAAAAGCTCCAACCAGCCGTAGTAAAATGCTTTCCGTAGCAAGCAAACCTACAGTTATGAAATTCAAACCAGCGAGGGTTTGTGGTCGCACTCTGCAAAGTATTGCTCTTAATATGTATTTCGGCAACTAAATTGCCATCTTCAGGAGAGAAGATAACTTTGTTTGTGGCGGGGGGTGCTGTGTATTATTTATGTCTTTTGTGGCATTACGTCATTAAGGGAAAACAAAATAGAAGAAGGTATTGGTTCCAGGTAATTATTTATAATTTTTGCAGCTTTTCTAAACCTATAATGTATTAACACAGCCGTATCCCTTTTCCTTAAAGATTCTATTAATACGTGGCTCCTGAATAAGTGTTCCTATTCCTCTTTCACCATGAAGAGCAAAGTTTAGGCCGAAATTGTGGATTTTGAGATTCCATTCATTCGATTAGTATATTTCGAATAGGAAAACTCCTTCCGTAACTCTTTTCAACCTATGCCGCCCATAAACTTGCCTCCTCCTACGCTTCCCTCCTCTCTCCTCATATATCATGGAAATTTTTTCCCTATGACGCCATATCTCAACATTTCTCCTTCAAAACAGGACGAAACTACGATTTCTTAACCCAAAGTTCCCCCTCCCCAAACATCCTCCCCACGAAATCCTCCCCGCTTGATACTTTCTCATTCTTCTCTCCACCTATTCTTTTCTCGTTTGGCCACTCCTCCGCTCCCTCTCTTACTTCCTTCAATATCCTATCCATATCCCTCCATCTTACTTCCGCTCTCTTTTTATTCCTCGGGTTCCGTAAATCCGATATGTTAAAGAAAGAATGGGAGCGATATACATTTTTTCTCATCGAATACCTCTTACGCCGTATCTCTCAGTCCCAGTCGATTCGGAAAGCGGAGCAAAAAATTGCGACAATATTTTTGCGTCTCGTAAACGCTTTTGTTTGTTAGCATTTCGCCTCCCGCCAACCGCCCCCAGTCGAGATAGCAGCAAAGCCTGCGTCGGAGGGGGAAATAGACTTTATTATTGATGTTTAGGTTTTCTGTTCGACAAGAACACTCAACACGGACTTACAAATGTTTTTTAACCTCGGAGGATTGAGTAGCGGATGAAGACGTTTTTCTTTACTGCGGCCCATTTCTCTGCTGCCTATCGGAGTAGCTCGAACTTTTACGGGAGCAAGAGTGCTTTCATAATTTTTCTGTGCGTCACCCCTATGCTTTAAGAGTAAAGAGTCTCCTATGCCTAAACTCCTAGACGTTTGTATCCTAATACCTTTTCTTTCTATCCCGTAATTGATTTCACGGCGTTACTTAGATGTTGACGTCAGTTTACTTCGTATTACTCCCATACTGAACTATTACATTTATATCTGATTGTAATCATTAGTCATTTCTTATATTTAATTGTAGCCAGATGCAATTGTATTGGTATCGCATACTCTTTGTATCTTAGTCTCCCTTCAAACGCAAATTCTTCGGCTTTTATCATAAACTTATGGCTCGAAAATTACCATAAATTGTCGAAACTAGTTTCCGTTATAATCTTAATAATTGACACTAAAATCTAAATCCAATTATTTTTTATTTATCAAAAATCTTCTTCCTAAACTGTTTTATGGTCATTTGCTGCATAGACTGTTAGCATTCTCTGTTTTTCTTAGTCGTTGGGTACATAAACTGTAATGGATGTGGCAGCTGTTTTTTCTTTTTTATTCATTCTTGCTCTTACTCGGTTGCAAAGACAATACCTGAGTATTTCTTCTTGAAAACGCTTAACAATCAATCTCCTTAATTATTTTCAATTCAATGTCTTGCTGAAAGAGCTAAGCTACTTTAAGTATCCGGTTCAGCTACGTGGCAACGAAGAGGCATAACTTGCGCTCATTTAAACAATATCGTCTTTAATTACTTTTCAAAATGAGTTAATCACTCCAATAAACAGCCGATGCACACTTAATTGTTCGTTCAACTAATTCTTCCTTTCTGCTGGTAAACATGTTATATATTGTAATGCATACAGCTCAACTCAGGATATATCCGTACTCATCCTTATGAACGATAAAAAGGCATTATTTTATAATTGTCTTAGTGGCAACCTAACTTAACTCTTTCCAACATTCACTAATTGACGCCTAACTGATATTTGCATACTGAGGCGGATTCCTCACGTATAACTGTCCCCCATGTGGCCCTGTTTACTCTATTGTTTGTCTCATTGCTTACTTCTTTCCTCTTTCTTCTATTCCTCTACAAATACCTTCGGTCTTTTAAACATTAAGATTTTTCTATTTATTTGATATAAGAATTAGTCACGCACGCTATTGATTCGGTACCAAAATAAACTGAATACATCTCTTGTTACTATCCATGATTTTTTTCTCATAGCAAAGGTATCTGTTTCTCTTGCCCTTACTACGGTTTAATTCTCAAATCTCTCCTAAATAAAGAAAACCGGGAAGCCTTTTAAGATTATATGGGGCTGATAGGTCATTTATTGGCCAATTTTCAAGCCCCGGGTCTTCCTTGTGATTTGAATCCTTACCCTCTCATCCGCCGGAATCAAAGGAAGAAAATGGGACGTCACTGCATATTCAATTACCCCATTCGACCCGATCACAGATTGCTACTTCCCTTTGTTCCCAAGCGCGGTGGGAATTATTTATTCCTTCTAACTCTTCGTGACTCTCGGCCGTCTGAAAGCGGCTGGGATAGCCGCCACCGGAATGACTCAGCGGTACAATCACCTGTCGCGAAAATACGACTCCCTTATCTTAACTGCTTTCCCGCCCTCTCCCTTTCATCCCTTTATCCTGCTCTTTCCACGCCAACACGTTTATGTCCCTTGACGACGTTCGATACTCCTCCCATTAAATGGAAGACACTCTTCCCTATTTCCTTCCTTTTTGCCCATTCCATCGGTAGTAAGATACAAATCCTTACCTCCGGGATCGAATGACGAATAAAAATTACGCTTTAATAGCGAGTAGATGTGGGCGTGATACCGTAAACGTCTCACTTTTGCGTTGGAGAATGAAGAAGATAGGAAATATTCGGTCGGGTCTTCAACTGTATAGCTTAACTCGGTAAATCGAACCGTAATTATTTACTTCCGACGGTCGCTCCGGTTATATGAAGGCGAAAAATTGTGGCCCAATTCCGGTTTCTCTACGGAAGCGAAAAGCGGGGTTTCTAGTCCGATTACAGAAGCAAAAACTGAAAAGTGCTCTTCGATCACAATATTTCAATATCATTAATTTCATTTAACTTTGCAAATTAAACTCGCACTAATAAATCAATAAACAGAGCATGAGTTTAATTATAAAAATTCACGGTAATGGTGTCTTTATTAGAGGAAATAAATTCTAAATATACCTCCCTTGGACGGGGGCGCATCCAGAACTTTCGCAAGGGGGCTGAACATAGGAATCGTAACAATGAAGACGTTACACTTAATGTAGTAATGCAAAGTTATTGATTCTCATCATAAGAAAGTATTACAAATAAAGAAATATTATAGGCTTCCCACTAATTTATGGATAAGACTCTTTAGATTTAGGTTATGAAGGACTTACTTTGAGAATCTTACGGGGGAGGGGCTAGCGCCCTTCAGCAACCTCCCTGAGCACACGCTTGCTCTTACAGCTAACCTTATAAGTCACTCCTAGAAACGACCGTACCGTAAACAAAATTCAAACCTGAGAGGAGCTTTGCGGTAAATTAAAATGTGGCGGGATCTGGAAACATTACATTTGTTAACTGCAGAGCATACGGAAGAAATTTCAGTTACTTCCATATCGTTGGTCTTCCTTCCTTTTCGGTCTATGTAAATTAACCAATTTAATGCAATCGTACGAAATAAAATAAAAATGTAAGTTACGAATCACTTTGGGCCCGATGTCTATCATCATTTTTTATTATGAAGTAGGGCCTAAGCATATTGATCCGTATTTCAATTGCATTCCAAACCACCTACAGACGTATGGTAAGGGATATATACGACAGACGATCCACCTATTTATTACATCGATTTCTACCTATAAACTATATTAACCCTATAATGGTATTTGGCTATAAATAAAATTTTCAGTTGCATGGATTAAAAATCATCATAGTATGTAAATAAAAGGTCAGCTGATATAGTTCAATTGCATTAGATGCGCAACAGCCTTTTTCACCCTGAAAGCCAATGAATAGTTAGTAGTAGTCTTGTTTAAAGTGTTCCGACAGCTTAGGTCTTTGCACGTAGGCTCCCACGGGGAATCAAACCCGGGGTCTCTTTCACCGAAGTCGAAGAAGCCTTGCCCACTTAGCTATCCGGGGATCACAATGAATAGCATGCACTGGTTTAAATGTAATGAAAATTAAAATCAAGCAATGTCTGGAGCGCCTACAATCATTCATTGCCTTCATATAGAGGTGGAAAATCTGAGGGAAATTAATAGAATAATACGTATTTATTCAGGGCAAGATTGAGAGTAAAATGAAGGAAGATATGGAAGAAAAGCGGACAATAAACTTACTTACATATTTGCTCGTAGAAGTTATCATTTGAGAATAGAGAATGGAGTAATTTATGAGAGTAGAAAACAAAGCGAACATTATCAAGCTTGATTACAAGGAAGCAGTAGAATTAACACTTAAGAATGATGTGACTGAGGCGTACGGCAGAAAACTGAGAAGGATATCTCTTATCATCCAGTCACGAAACTTTATATAGGCAGAATTTACGGTAAAATATGCACACAAAATATGTAAAAACAACATCTTCTGCTGCTTACATGTCCCACCGCCATTAGATGGGGTTGAATTCAAATGCAATCAACACATCTGAGATACGACACACGAAGAGGATGTGAATATCAAATTATTCACTCGAGAAAATTAAGCACTAATAAGACGCACAATGAAAGGCTATCGAGTCTCTGATAATAAATTCTACTCCAACTCTCCTCCCTTCACCCTCATATCTTCCCTTTCGTCAGCCTTTTTTCACCTCCACCTCCACCTGACCCCTGCTTTTTTCCCCCAAGCCGAACCCCTCGCTAGCGCATTTCACACACGGCACTGTTGCACGATCCGATAACGAAAATCGTTCCCCGGCCGAAAAAGGGGGTTTAATAAAGTATGTGAAAGTCGGAGTGCTTTCTCGTGCCACTCCCCGCCTTCCTGTGTTTTTTCGCCGTTCCTCCGTCTTCATTCTCCGCAGTCATGCCACCACGGTAGACCTGTAAACGACCCCGTCTCTTTCCTAGGATATTTCAATACTCTGGCCATGGAAATCGGCGTATTTCTTCTTCTAGTCTAGGGGTATCCAACCCGTGGCTCTTTGATCATCTTTCGGTAGATTGTTCCCTCCTGAACGTTTTACGTAATTTTATGAGTCAATGCTCAATAGCTAAATTGGAGTAATTAAATTTTAGGTACATACACACAATCTGCGCTAAGATGCGAATAACTATAGTCAATATTATCTTCGCACTTAGTACTTTTATTTCTATCTAGATACTGGCTCTTGAACCTTAATATTTGTGTTTCATAAGGTTCTTTTTCAGATTATTTTTTATGAAAAATTATTTCTAGTTGTTATGTCTATGGAATATGTCATTTAACCTGTGTTTTCCTTAAAATGTAGGTAACTTTCAGTAGGTTTTTCGCACCTCCCTTCTTATTGACGCTCTTCTGCTGAGGTGTATTTTCTCCTAAGAGCAATTTTATGTTTTTATGCCAACTAAGTAGTTTCCTCCGGTAGACTTTTTTCAAGCTATCTCTTTGAAATATATTACGAAGAGTTGGGTGTAAGAAGAGACTTGTAAATGTCAATAAAGTCGCATCATCATTGTTATTTTTGTAATTTAATAATTATTTTAATTTTCAACAATAACTAGTTATATTGATAGTATATAGGGAGCGTTGCACTGAAAATCATGCACCCTAGGAAAACCCATGAGATAAACGGACGTGAAAATGCCTGAAAATTCAGAAATATAGCCAAAGAAACGGAGTGAGAGACTGTACGGCTAAATAGCACAATAGTTAGACCAGTATTCTAGTAACTGGAATTTCAAGTCTCGGCCTTTTGATAAACCTGTCTAATTTGTATGTTTTTACAGGAAGATTGTTAGAAGATAAGGTCTGCAGTCTGTACTGAAGTAAATGCTAGGGAGTAAAAGCTTGAACAACTCTGAAGCGATAGATATTACGAATAACATGTGTGAAAAATAGCGACAAGACTGGGACTCGAACCCAGGTCTCCCACTTTCCGGGCAGGTATTCTAACCACTTAACTACCATGCCACCCTGTTTAAGGAATGCTGGAGGAAATGGAAGAGACGCGGCATGGTGGTTCAGTGGTTAGAATACCTGCCCTGAAAGTGGGAGACCTGGGTTCGTGTCACAGTCATGTCGCAGTTTTTCACACTTGTTATTCCTGTGGGATTAGTTGCATAACATCATAGTGCAAATAAATTCACCTTTCCTAAATAGATATTAGGTTAGAATCAATATATAAAATTTATTTTTGGTCACCTTTTCAATTCCTTTCCTCAAATGTTTCTCGGTTTCCCTCCTCTTTCCTCAACTTTAAGCTCTGGCGTCGGTAGCGTTGGGGTTAGCGTGATAGCCTAGCAACAGAGGTCTCGGGCTCGAATTATGGTTGGGGCGTGTATTTCAGTTTATCTTTGTTGAAAATTGCAACGTTAAAATCACTTTTATTGCAGGTTGAACTCCCGTGTCCCTCTTACATCGAATCTTATGGTCTAACCCACCTGTTAGACCAGTCATTTCCGGAAAGAAGTAGTCTTCCATCGCAGGTGTGTGCTTCTGATTGGCCTCTGATTTAAGGTAAGAGTATTTCAATCGTATATTATCCGTTATTATTATTTCCTTTGTGTTCTCCCCTTTCTTATTTTCTCCTAAGGGGCAGCCGTAATTATGTGGAAATACTTTCACTTTGGAGGAATGTAATTACAATGATGATTATCTGCGATGGCCGATACATCCTCAAATTTTAGGAAGCGTCTTCTCGAAAATCACTAATTCAGTCCCCGACTCCTAATCACCATACGTCTCTAATTCTCCCTAACTAAAGAACAAATTCCTTCTCTTTCGTTGAAGCGGCACTCTCACCCCCTTAGGCCCGGTATGTAAGTGTAAATGAAATTACTTAAAATAGAATATACATATATTTTTTGTAGAAATTTTCATTTTTGTTCCTTCCTTCGGTATTATTTTCGACCTTTCGGTAAGTTAGTCGAATATTGTTCACAAAAAGGGTACATTTAAAACCGTACGAAGATGAGCAAACCTTGTTTTCGATTTTACATCATCACTACTTAACAATCGCGAAAGACGTTTCTAAAATGATTCAGGTACTAAAGGAAAGACTTTGTATCTTTTAGATACAGCTCATTTTACTATTGACGATAAGAACCTAGATATAACATATTCACTCGAAATATATATCTTTTGTAAGGCTTTATAGGGCTCGAGCAGTTAATGGCCTGCCAAACTAAATTCCCTCATGTAGCATTGCATGTAAGTTTGTTTTAGCCTTAGAACATTTTTTTTGTAGCATTTAGAATAGTTCTTCACCTTTGTATCGTGCCTTTATTTTTTCACCAGCCGCTGGTAACAAAATTTCAACTTTCCATTATTTAAATTAAATTGCTCGCACCAATACTTACTTTCTGGATATTTTGTTCCACTAATCCTATGACTATTGTTGGCTGCTACTATGACCACAATACAGTATTGAATAATAAAGTTTAATACGGTTTACGCCGAAATGTATGGAATTATTTCCCTTCACAAAACAGCATCAGATAGTAATGAGAAAAACAAATTGCCTATGAGCGAATTTCCAACAGGTTACGGACTTGTTTTTGAGATGCGTATATTTTTTAATCATGGCGTTCCGTAGTTAACGTCCCATTAAAATGCATAACGGACGTATTTCGGCGATAATAATGTAATTTTCTCTCACGCAATTGCCGAACTGTCAAGTGTTCAATCTGGCATATTTTCTCCGGCCGCCTTTTTATTTTTCCGAATCACAGAAGCGAATATACATCCGCATATATTCACGCAATAATTACTCCTCAACGGAACGAGAACGGTGTAATTATGGGTGCCATTCATAACGCAATTTACCCCGAATATGTTTCGCTAAATACCGTTATCTGTCAATTATTTTTTATACTTTCAGTTTCAGTGATATTTCCCGCGAAGTTTCCGTGTTTATATCGGCCATTCCGCTTTCAGTTGATATGAAACGGGTGAAAATGAAGGGAGATTTACGATCTGCTTTAAGTCAGTTAACCTTCCATTCACAAATGAAGGGTTATTAATTTCGGTTAACGTCAACCATTCGAAATGACTTTGACTGACAGGATGAAAAATATAACGAACATGGCGTTCGTTTCGGACGTAATTTCATTCTTGCAAAATGCTGCAAAGGACGCTGGTTTATTTCAGTTGGCCCCAAACAGCGGTGTCGGTTGGAACCTAAATCTGATTCGTTTATGAAAGAGCGAGCGTTAACGTAGAATATCTCCCACGTTCGCCGGTTTTTGTTGCGAGATTATTCGAAAACTAAAGAAATTTGCTAAACGCAAAGCAGCACATAATTCCATCACCACTAAGGCTGGTATAGAGGAGAGTGAAAACTTTACAGCAGCTATATTTTAAGATGTCGCCTTTTTTGACTCAGTGTGTCATTAAAATTGTAGGTATAACTATCCACGACATTTAATCGGGTAAACAAATTTATTTGATTTTAGTGTAAAATGGTTATGTAGGATATGCTTACTTCATCATGTAATCTGATTTTGGCTAGTTTCCTGTGTGTTTTATTTATGAAGTAGTTGAGTTATTATTATTATTGTCATTATTATTATTATTTACTCTTACGGCGAATTTAGGGCCAAATGGCCTCTCATCCACCTAACCTTCCGAGATATTACATGATAATAATAGTACACCAAAAACACAATTGACTACAACTAAATTAAATCCAGAGAAATAAATCTATACATCGAAACAATCCGGCAAACAAAGGTACAAGAAAATTCGTAGAAAAAGAAACAAATTAATAGGTTGACAAGTAGATAAATAAAAACTGATATGCTCATCTAATTGGAATGTATTCCAACGTCAAAATATAGCGTGTCAAAGTTGGGATAGACCTTATCATTCTACAAGTAAGGGGGTGTTCAGCTAGTTTAGAGAAGTATAGAAATCCTATCGTAGAAATAAACCGAGGAGAACGGCATACAGTGGTGCGTGTTTTGAACAAGAAGAAAGAAAACACCAATTATAATGATGAATATATACCTAAATTACTGCAACTTGGTTTTTTTTAATTACTACTTTAAATATTTTTGTATTTAATAATAATTATTTATATTACTATAGGAAATCTGTATCATCTCCATCAGTCCTAAGTTGCTATCGCCGCTACTTTTTGACCTATTATAAATCAATGTATACATTTCATACACAGATGTATTTGATAATTATCATTCTTTGAACCTTTTACACACTTGGGTACCTCAAAATTTTTCCCGTGTGTCTCCATCCTATTCCTCCTTATCGCGGCTCACAAGCCGGGAAACATCCTCCTTTCCGCGGACTTTGACTCCGCGAATCTCCGTAAGCGAATCAATTAGTGAACACGCGAAACGAAGTTACATTAAATCCTCTCGGAGTTTCGCATGCAGGAAAAACTTTTCCGCCGCCAGTTAAATAATTAGCCGTGTTTTACGGACAGTCTATAAATTCGGAAACGGTCGGCGGCTCGGTCTCGGCCCCGCGTTTAATTGACCTTGCGGACGTAGCCGGCTCTGCTCCCACGAGAGAAAACAAGCTAATAGGAACGGCTAGAGGATTCTATTCTGGCGTCTAATTATCTCCTCGGACGTCCCCCGTCGCTGCAAATCGCGCCGATTACGTTTTTATGAATCCCGCGCCGCTTCCTTTCCGCTCGAATTAAAAGAGCCGGCATTTTTTCCCTCCCAAAAGAAACTTCCTCTATCTCCTATCCTCCTTCAGCCAACGGGGTTAGAAGACCGAAAACGCTCCTAAGGGAAACTCTCCCTAAGCAAACCGCAGACTGCCTTTGTGGGAATCCTCCACAATATTGCCAGAGAGGCGGATATTTCCCTAAAAAAATAAACAATAATATAAAAAGAGCGGAGGTTAGCGATTATTTTTTTCGCTCCAAGGCTCAGACTTAATTTTTTCCTCCTCCGCCTTCGCTCGGGAGCGAGAAAACCACAAGGGAAAGACCGCGCTATGATTAGGAAGGGCAAACGCGGCCATCACACCCGCCCCTCCCCTCCCCTCCGCTTCTCATTTGCGCTTCAAATCCCCTTTCCCATCTCTTCCCTTTGCGAGACATAAACACGGTCGTCACTGTTACGACCGTCGGCGCTGCAGGTATTAACAAGTTGTATCGCGAGTGGCAGGATTTTGATTAGGCTGCGGGAAGAAATAAAGCGGAAACTATAACTTTATTCGGCGTCCGTGAATCGTGCCGGGCCTCAAGGAATGTTCCTCCACAGCTATCCGTGATGTGTTAGGCGGTGCCTTGGTCGTCCTTGCGTGTCTTATTGATTCCTTTCTCCTTTTCCATTCAACCATACGTTCAGTTTAACTCTTGTACCTTTTCGCTTGAGTATCTCTATGAGAATTTAATACCCAATTTCTTTGTTTCTCATTATATGTAAAACTTTTACCTTTACCTTTTACGTAAAACTTTTTTTCCAGGACTCTAAATCTTATGCATTTTATTCACATTCTTGAAACTACATCTCCGTTTACTCGTGTGCTTTTATAAGTATTAAAATAAAAGGAAGACAGGAGTGTTACATATGTTTGTATGTTATCTATATTTCATTCATCGTGTTAAGCTGGTTCTTTCTTGCCGCTCCTCCGCTTTCTTGCCTCCATCTATTGGACGAATTAATATATTACTACGCATGAAATGTATATACCTATATTTCCTTTGTAAGAAAGGGAATTTTATTCAGCAATTTCCAAATAAAATTTAGCTGATGCTGTATCTTATTTTATGTTCAAATTATCCAGTATGATAGCCTCTAAATAAGTTTTGAGCAGGTTTTGTTTGTTTGAGTTAGAGCTGTTTTGCGACTGGGATATAATCCACCTCTATTATTCATAACGATATGCATGATATCCTGCTATCTCACAAATATGTATTGTTGTCGTTTTTCTTTCACAGGAGAGAGAAAATTATCCTCGCGGTTGATGTAATGAAACCTAAGCTTCCCTGCTATTATCATAAATATAGATCAAGACACCCGTAAATATTAAAGGAAAATTCATGCGTAACATTAAGCCGCTAATAATTCCCGGTTGGTGTTTTAACGGGAATGTAATCGGGCGACCTGAAAATCGATAACTTATTAGTGGAAACGCCGAATCAGGGAGAATTATAGTGCCGCTGTCAGGCAACCCTATCAGCCTCACTGTGATCGAGGATGTCACGTGAAATTACGAGTGTTATAAGAAAATTCGAAACAATTTCCATATTTTCCATGCCACGAAAAATTTCGCGGAGCCTTCTTTTTCAAGCTCTCGTGTGATTGATCAAACAGTTTTATCTCGCGGATAGCATCGCTCGTTTCGTTCGTACCCAAGAGTACGAAAAGAGAAATTGCGGAGTTTTCCTTATCGGTTTTTAATTTACCACAGAATTTGATATTCAGATTTGCGCTCTGGAAATTTCTGGGACTGTGGAGCAGCGCAAAGTGAGGTAATAACGTAATTTTCTCAACTTAAAAGAAAGGGAGATTCTTTATCCTTATTACATGCATGGTAATTCAGTAAATATTTTTCAAAATAGGTGATAAGCGACATGTGGTCACGAATGTCACCTTAGACTCACGCAATCAAGAGTGCAGAACGACTCCGCCGCAAAGCTTTCATCGCCGTATTGTTTTTGTGAATTATATTTAGTGAATTTTTTTACAGTACTGCTCAAGTGAGTTCTATATACACAGTTTCCTTAAGATTTTTTAGCTTGTGCTATCAGTAGGTTTCCGCAGGTTTTTCACTCCTGCCTTCTTTGTGGGTGTTTGGGTGTGGTTGCGTGGGTGTTTGCGCGTTGTGGGTGTGGATATTTTTTCTTAAGATATTAATTTGTTTTATTACATCCACAAATTCCTCTTGAGGTTTCTTCCCTATTTCTGCTTACAAATTATTATTATTTTTTTCNCTAATGGATTCTTTCTCCGTCACAACAACACGTTAAAAATCAGCCAAATAGATTCTGTCACTATTCTGTGAGGCTGGAAATTGTGTGAAAAATCACTGATGATGATCTGGGTCCCGCTCCGAAGATTGAACCAGACTGACGCGCCTATCCGGGCGCCCGCCTTATATACTCGGCCAGCAAGGCTGCTGACCAGGCATATAAAACGGGACTGCCCGCGAAGGGCGGTCAGCAGGATTGCAATCTCCAGAGACGTGGACCCAGGCCACTCCAAATGGCAATTCCTTTATTAGCAATACAAACATTTTACAGATATTATTGTCATGAAACAAAACTCCACGGCCCTTTTTCAGGGCGTGTACTACTGCCAAATTGTCACAATGTACTGTAATACAAAACAAATCATTTATTAATTCCTTTTGTAATAGAACAGAAATTATTCAAAAAATTATTACATCATTTCAGGTTTTTCGCAAATATTTTTATTAATTCTCCTTTTCCTTACTGAATGACCTATTATTAAAATGCATACATTATACGTAAATACAACATACTTTACGGCATTGCTGCAGCGTGAGTTGGGTTAGGTCTTGGGTGTTTTAAAAAATCTCCAAAATAAAGATGATCAATATAAGTAGTAGTAGTAGTATACTTAAAAGTGTTCCGACAGTTTAGGTCATTTCACACGTAGGCTCCCGACTGGAACGGAACCGAAAATTGCTTTCACCGATCTCGAACGCATTGCCTACTTAGATATGTGGTAGCCCAGTCAACACACTAAAAAGAGATTTAGTTCAATTTTAGGTCGCTGAAAATTTATGAAAATCAGCATTCATCTCACACCACTCAAAAACTGCTCCTTTCAAAAAGCATTCCAACAGTTCCTCGGCTGAAAGGGAGTATTTCGAGCCTGGGCAAGAGAGACTCCATCGGGAGTTGTGTGGGATTCCTACTTCGGCGAAATCCCTCGCCGGTCTTACCCAGCTTCGGCAGGACGTCCGATATACCTTACCGTCCCTTTAGGTGCACCGCACTTGGCGTTCTATTTACTCGCCGTCCGAGATTGAAAGTCATCCGCGACGAACATTAGTGCCCCTTAAGTCCCCTCTCTGGAAATCGAGGGATTAGATTAGCCATCGCCTCTCTCTCTACATAGGTTCTCCCAATGGAAAAGTCCCACTACGTAGACCTTCCTCGGGAATGTCCAAGGGGAATCTCCAGCTCTTCCCTCCTTTTCCCCAACCGCCGGTCAAAATCTCTCTCATCTTCCCTCGTGTTATCTTCGCCCAGTCTCTTTCACTCGCGAAAGGTCAATAAACGTGAGAATGGCTCTTTTCCGTAAAATGGAGGTACGGCGATGCTTCTCATTTCTTTTCCTCGTGGAAACCTCAAGTTAGGAGGAAAGGGACGCTTAACAGTGTTTCCTTAGTTAACTTTCTTTATGAATGGGAAAAAGTAATTTTCCGATTTCTGTTATTTAATTCTTCGCTCAGAACCCAGTATTAGTTGCATAGTTATTTTTTTAAGTTACTTTAATAGATCGACTGTATACATTATTGACAATTGATGGTTTTTGTCTGCTTATCCCATCGATTTCCGACGTTTCCGCCCTTGCTGAATCTTGTTATTAGTCTTCTCCTGGCGTTGGAACGCCTATTCTTGCTTTTTGCATTTTGCATTGAATGCTTTTTGTGTCTCTAAGTTGTGTGATTCATATACGTTAAAAATGATGCATTTTTTTATTTCCTTGTATTAATTTAGCTTATAATGACTGCAAAAAATTTTACAATAAATATATAGCGAGTTTTTGCAGCTTATTTCCACTTCTCGCATCCCAAATGCCATCGTTCCTTATCGTCCCGATCTCCTGGTTTTAAACCTCTTCTTCTCATTTCCATCTCTATATTTTTCTCTCCATTTTTTCTTTTTTTCTCGTTTATTTCTTCCAGCTGGAGTCCATTCCCGAACCTTCAGAGGTATCCTTTCTTCTTTCATACGTCTCAGATGTCCATACCATTTCAGTTTTTTGTAATTTATTGTTTCTAAAACTGTTTTTTCCGACATTTTTCCCCTAATCCAATCATTTCTAACATAATCTAATAAAGTTAGACTACAGAATTTCCTCCAATACGTCATTCCTGCTGAAAGTAATCTTTGAGACAGACCTTTATCCATAACCCATACTTCTGAGCCATACGTCATAACAGGTTCTATTTAAGTTTTAAAAATATTTCTTTTGGTTTTATGCGTTAATTTATTGTTCCACGGTATTGGATGCAGCGTCTTAATATTTTTTTTCCTTTTGCTACTTTCTTCATTATGTCTCTATTGTCCTTCCCATCTTCACTTATTGTAACTCCAAGATGAACTTACATTTTTTATTTTTTACAATGTAATTTCTATAAAAAAATATTTATAGTTACGTTTTTCCTTATTCTTTTTTAAAAGCGTGTCGTTTGAAGTAAACTTTCTCTTAGGTCTTGGTGAGACTTCAAAGGATATTAATTCAAAAGCAAGTGAAGGAAGTTTAAAGAAACTGACGTACATCTGGAGCAAGCTAAGTTACAAGCATTGAATATGATGAAATTCAATTGCAAGTGCAAAAAAATTTTTAATGATAAATTTTAATTGATAAATTGATAATTGATTTAATTTAAAATTTATTGATAATCGAACGATCCCCCTGTGAATGACGGAGTTTGATTGAAATTCGCTTTTTTGTCAATAATCATCAATATTTCCATGTCATGGTTCGAAGAATATTGGATAATTCTCAAATAATATTGATAATCAATAATTTATAAGGAAGATTGAAATCCTCTTCAAGAGTGTAAAGGAATTTTACTTCAATTACATTGTAATGCCAAACGCTTTCAATCTTTTTGGGCGTTTTTCTTTACTCAAAGAACAAAATTTTCTTTGTACACAATATTTCTGCTGAAAATCCGTTCTTTCTACTAATGATACACGTTGAAAAATTATTTTTCTTTCCAACAAATTCATCCTAATGAAACTAATCACACGTTACTGCTACTAATTCTCTTTTTTTTTCTCCAAATCTATTGAGATATCGTAAAAGTTCTAATAGATATGGAAGCTCTCGTTGAGTTTTATTCTCTGAAATTTCTTTCATATTAAAAAAGAGTATCTAAAGAAATGTCTTGCCACCGATGAGTACTTATTTCTACTAAATTAGCCATTTAAATTCTAATGGATTCTTTCTCCGTCACAACAACACGTTAAAAATCAGCCAAATAGATTCTGTCACTATTCTGTGAGGCTGGAAATTGTGTGAAAAATCACTGATGATGATCTGGGTCCCGCTCCGAAGATTGAACCAGACTGACGCGCCTATCCGGGCGCCCGCCTTATATACTCGGCCAGCAAGGCTGCTGACCAGGCATATAAAACGGGACTGCCCGCGAAGGGCGGTCAGCAGGATTGCAATCTCCAGAGACGTGGACCCAGGCCACTCCAAATGGCAATTCCTTTATTAGCAATACAAACATTTTACAGATATTATTGTCATGAAACAAAACTCCACGGCCCTTTTTCAGGGCGTGTACTACTGCCAAATTGTCACAATGTACTGTAATACAAAACAAATCATTTATTAATTCCTTTTGTAATAGAAGATAGGGTCCCAGCACTGCCATGAAACCCTCAGCATAATAGATAGATTGTTCTTCTTGAAATGTATGCACAAACTCTCTTTGTAGTTCTGGAATTACGATTGCCCCTTGAGACGGGGTGGCGTCTACAAATTACAATCACTTAAAATTAGCTAATAATTATCATTGTCACAGGATGTGTTTTCGGGCATGTGAAATCAATCGAGAATATACCAAAACCTTTTTTCTTGCAGCGAATCACTCCAAGAGGAAAGATTCGCCGCATAATCAAATGAAGGAATCGAGAAGTGCAGGATATCTTCATAAAAGCTGAAGTAGATTGAAATTTTAGCCCACAAAGAACTCTATCCTTCATACCGTAAAGAAACTCGAGTCATTATGTAGAATAAAGTGATATTAATAGCTAACAATAATGTACAGTTAGTAAATATTAGTTTATGAACTCAAGGTTAACAGTCTTCTCTAACTTATTGATAGAACGGCATTTTATAAAAGAGGATAGGATTGGAAGTTCGGAATGTTAAGTTTTAGCATTTGCGAAACTCTTGCTTAGTGAGGAAATTCTTTCGAATGTTTCAAAATTTGTAGTTTCTAATTTCCAAATGTCAAGGTGTCAAATTTCACACGCAAATTCGTCGTTTAAGAAAGATTATATATATATATATACCTAATCGTAAATCCTTGAATATTTGGAAGGAGATTGCAAACTCATTTTCAACGTATACAATCCTTGCACGAGCGCCTTATGTAGTACATACCATTCCGTTGTCACCTCTATGCCACTCCATTATCTCTTGCAATAATTTCTACGGATGCAATAGCTACCTTTCCTTCGAAGCAAAATCAGCAAGAATATCTTTTCGATGATTTTTAATCTTTGATCACTAGTATCAAAGAACATCTGTTAATTTAGCAGAGGAAAACACTTTGCACGAGTTGTAAAAAGTCACGGATAACATCGTCCGCTCCGATCGCGCCGGTTGCGTCAGGAGCCAGAACCCACGGGAGAAGCACACCGTCGGCCTCTTAAAGGAAGGAGAGAAAAAAGCACGAATCCATCATGCCCCGAAGTAATTAAGGTCACAGGCCGCTCCGTGGATTTAATTACGTTCCCCTACGCGCCGTTCATCCGACTCGCCTTTATTTCTTCCCCAACCTCGTGATTTCCAGCTTCAGATAACGTTTTAAAACCGTTCGAGAATTGCGCGGAACTAGCGCCAAAGCGGCTCCCGGCCCATTGTTATCGCCGCTCACAAAGGGAGCCGAACATATTTGCCGAGGCCTTTACCGCTGCTACGAGCGCCGGCCGTCGTTTAAGCAAACGGCGCGTTTTACGTGCCTCGATGTGTATCTCCACAAAAGAGAGGAATCGGAGGCACGAGGATAGCTTTCGCGCCCAGCGATGATCTGGAGGAGTCATCAGCTAAGGCGGCGTATCTGGGTCACTTCTTCGATTTGAATGGGGAGAAGAGGGCTCCAGAGCGCAAAAGATTGGAAGATACGCGCTCTTCACTCCAATTGATATCGGGGATGATTCGATTTATAGCTAATCTCCCGCTTAGTGCTCGAGGGCCGTAATCACCGAACGGGGTCAGGAATGGAGCTATTATTTGTCGTGAGGGTTTTATTTCTAAGGAATCTCAATCATGCGGCTAATTACTGAGACTTAATGGGAATTGATCAGAAGCAGGGGATTTAATTTCGCCGGCGATCTCGCATTTCGAACTGATTTTCTCGCTGGAGGCCTACAAGCCGGAGTCGTTCCATAATTTTTTTTGCTGGAATCAATGGTGATTTATTTTCATGGCTAGCTAGCTGATTATCGGCCATTTATCTAGGACATATTGATCTCCTAACGCGCTACTTTAAGGCTGTATATACCTTGTCGCTGTTTATTGAATGGCGTTAATAGACTCACACAGCTGTTGGTGCAGGAACTGCGGCCCGCGATCCTTATCCGGCAAATCAACACCGGCCCTCGGTAACTCTTCACACTAAGTAGTTGATCTCATCATGAGGAATTGTTGAATAATACAAGGATTTGAACAACAAAAAAGACAACTTTCATTAATCCACAATATATAATTCGTTGGAGACTAGTTTTGACTAATGATAGCCATGCTCAAGTCCTAACTAATCGTCAACGAATTATGCATTGTGGATTAGTAAAAGTTATCTTTTTGTTGTTCAAAACCAAAATTTCTCATGATGTTATCAAGATTCAAGAAAGTGACGATCTCCTCCGTGAATTTTTTTCAGTTGATCTCAATTTACTGGAAGAGTAGCTCTTTCTTAACTACGGAAAAGTTTTATAAACCTATCGTATTTATGAATATTTTTTGTTTCATCCCAATATCGTAATTTTATAATTTTGATATTTATTTTTTTCTTACTCTACAACGAAATAAATTCTTGTTACTTCTGTATGCATTTAGTTACCATAACATTTTTGGATAATGGCGCCCACGATTTGTCCCTCCATATGTTTCATCGACGTCAAAACAGGATTATAAATGAAAATAAGTCCATGTAGTTGGGCTGATATGCTATGGAAATCCATTCGTATTACTTAAAGTTATAATTTTTAGTTACCCCTAAATATAGATTATTTATACATCACCTACAGATTATAATTTTTAGTTCCCTCTACCTTTCAATTCATAATTTTTAGAGTGTAAAAGCTGTGTACGTGCAGGATGCGCAATATTGATACAAACAATTGAATTTACTGACGTAGTTGTTGAACGGTTCTCACTAAATATAAATTATCACAAAGCGTAGCAATTAATGGTGACTAAAGCGGGGAACGTCTAGATTGCCAATCTTCACTTCCCATCTAGGGCAGATTTTTCCCGCGTATCCCTCTAACTCTCTGCGGATGGATTTCAACGTGTGTTATTTTTTATTATCCATGATTTACATTTTCTTCTATCTACGAGTCAGGCTTATTATTATCCTTTATCACAATGACATATGCGATGTGATATTGTGAAACACTCAGTGACCCAAATAATTTCAAACCATGCTGTTATCTGAAAACAATAGTCGTTTTGTGTTGCCGTGTATTATATAACATTCTCTATTATGTGTAAAATCTTTATACACTGAATCTTCTTTTGTGTAACTTTATATTGAATGTAGGGAAATAGAATGACACTTGATCCATTTTCTATAGTTTTAATGGAAAAGGATAGCATCCTCGCTGTTTTCAGACCATCAACCAGGTGATAACGATGGGGTAAGCTTTATCACGGTTGGATGGTACCACAAGCAAGCTGTTTCTGTAAGAATTGTGGGAAATGTATAAACCACCATATATATATATATATATATAATAATCTATATTAATCTACTAATAACTTTATTTATTTATATTTACGTGTTTTTACTAGTTTCATTTTGGCGTTCTCACCCACGACACTATCGAATCAGAAGGCTGTGCAATGATAAAAATGACAAAGGAAAATTAACTTAAAAAAATGATAAATAAAATATTAACTTTAATACCCTTAAAGAGAAGTACAAGTCGTAGTAAAAGAATAAATAGTTCGCATTGTAGACATAAATTCGCTTGATTATTGAATGCATATTGGAATGACTAGGCAATCAAATTTCACACAATATTTCCGTAAACATATTCATATAATTCCGAGATTTTCTTTGATCATCGACAGTAGATAATTTGCGAAATCGGATTAAATACTGGATAACGGTTCAATTAGTTTTCGTTTGCCCGTTGACATTTTTGGAGTATAATTGCCAGATGGGAACGAAAATTATGGCGCAGTACTACACATTGCGAACGCTCCAATTCCGACGCTAATTAAGGTCAACGGTTTTAGGTTTGTACAATACCTTGCTCGCATTTATTGTGGAATTTCAGCTCCATTCATGCAGTAATTTAATTTAACTACTGTCATATTTAATCTAGGGAATTTGATAGGGACCGTACGTATGGCATTCCGTTCTGGCTTAGTTTTATCGAACGAACGGGCTTTGCCGAGATTACGCCGCTTACCAATTACGCAGTATCTCCTTATCGCGAAATCTAATTGAGGTTTAATCTCTCAAAACTGCAGGCACTCTCGATAAATTTTCAGCTCGAAGATTCTCCCGCCGATAAACAGGTCATACAACAAGGATGTAGGTTGAAAAGTTATTCCAAAATACGTTTGCCGCGGAAAATGCTCCCATTTCCAATCTGTAAAGGATAGAGCAGCGCTAGCGTCACTTTCTGCTATGCATCCCATTCGCATAAATGTATATAGGCAAAGAAAACTTAGGCAGATTTTAATTTATTTTCTCGTTTACGGAAATAATTTTCCCTAGCCTTAAGCGTAGTCCAGGGATATACTAGAGAATTATAATTCCCGTCAGTAGGTTCTTTACAGAGGTTGCAGAAGAAATGAGTTACAAGGCCACTTTGTATGGTCGGTGCCTCGAAGAGGCCTTGGCTGTGAACGATGCCGCTTAGTCGGACGAACTCACGCGCCCAATACCTATAAAGTCTCCCAAACGGCATGGAGAAATGTTCTGGCGGGATAGCTCAATGGATAGAGCAACCGACCGGCAATTGGGAGACCCGGGTTCGAGTCCCGGTTCCGTCAGACTTTTTTCATGTCCGTTTCTCCTTGGGAAATGAGTTAGGTGCAATTTACTTCGTTTTCCGTTCCTCCTGCGGCTTTCGAGCAAGATTGAATTCGCTAATGCAGTAGCAGAAAAGCGGAGGGCGTGTTTTGCGACTCGCGAAATTCAAGAACGATGGGAAAAGCGAGTTACTGACTATTAGATGATTGTACACGTTCAGCAAACTTGGATGTTGATGATTTTCGGATCGGATTATTCACGAATTTTCCTATTTCAGTTGAACTCATTCTTGCTCTGCTTAGTAGATCTTTTATGAACTGCGACTATTTGCTTAATTTTTTAAAATTTTCATAATGATGCTTTTAATTTTTAAATATTTATTATTCTTTATCCTAGGGCTGCAATAGAATGACTGACGTATTGAAATGGCTTGGAACAAGGTTATAATATTGTCTCATCGTAAATGTAGTAAGTTTATCTTTCATTAATTTGAAATTCATAGAAGACTTTCGATCTATTTGAAACGTACACCACTGGCGCTAGAAGGTAAGAGTAATTAGAAAAGAAATATTTAAGAATTGGGAGAGTGGTATCATTTCCAGAGTGATTTAGAAAGAATGGGTGAGTTACTCGCTGCTGCATAGGAATGAGTTTAACGTCCATAAACAGACCGAAAATGAAACGTCAGTTGACTAACGCTTGATATTAGAAACAATATTCACTGCTATAACAAGGAGAGTACTAATGCACGGTGCCCGTGGGTACTACGCTTTAGGTGTAATCATCACCAATTCCAAAATATTTCCTGGGTGCGCACCATCTTGCGCAAAGTCACCCTTACCCGTTTTCCTTTGTTTCCAAAAACAAGCTTATACGTCCGATGCATTTAGCTGATACTCTGCTAAAATATTTTATTGCTTTATTTAAGGAACTTATGAGCTATGTTTCAGTCAAGAATGACTATTTCTCCAAAAGAACTAACAAATTACAGAGACGTTTCCATTAGATTTGGTACATAAGATGAAATCACAGAAGAAAAAACCCCAGATTCAAGTCAGTAGTATAAAAGAAACTCATGACATGAAAGGTGTTTGATTGGACAAAAAGGGAACTACAAAGGAAAAGACTTCAAAGTAAGTAGTATAGTAAATAAACGAGGATTATAGTTTATGACCAAAAGGTTCATATGGGGAAGAATAACATACAAGACTCATAACAGTGCTGTGAGGCAATTTCAAGAGAAATTAAGGATAAAGGAGGAAAATATAATAATAATAATAAATCGACTTTATTTCAGGGCGAGATTGAGACTAGTAAGTCTCTTCTTACGAGAAATTAAGGGGGATTGAAGATAATTTATGAGGCGTAAGCTGGAATATGAAACAGGGGAAGGCAATAAATGCGACTTAAGAAGAAGAGGAAAACTATGGTGCATGGCGTCAGCCCATTTGATATTATTAGAGATTAAATTAAGACGACAAAGTAATTGATAAGCTCATATATTATAACGGGCTAACCCCGCTCTAAGAAAATCCTTATGAGGAAAAAATGAGGCAGTAAAGGTCGTAACGCTGCGCGATGAAAGCTTAGGATATTTTTCATAAATAAAACCCTCAGTTATTTAAAAGCCACAGATTGAAAAAATTATCTCTACATAATAACAAGAATTGAATTCCAGGATTATGACGTGGTATAGAATGCTATCTTTAAGAAAATTGTCGACGTTGAAGGTTATTTAGAAGGAAGCCTTCTCGTTAGGAATTTCCATCTTGCGTTTCCACTCCGAGATATTTTGTTCATTTCAACTCTGTTACTTTGGCCACTTCAGCAGCTTAACCTTCTCTATCCCGGCATTCGTAGGTTAATCCGGCAGAATAGCCCTTCTGTGAGCGTGACGATTTTATTACAACTGCTTTGAAGCGTTTTCTAAATCGTCCGTCGCTACAAAAGCGCGCATAAAGAATTCTTTTCACCTCCCTTTACGCATACTTCACAAAGAACGTCGGCTGGGGTGCAAACTCTACCTTCCACGATGTTTACTCTTTATTATTCGTGCTCTCTTTTTCCCCTAAACGGCCTTACCCTTGGACCCCTCCCCTTTCCCATATACGCATTCAGGCCCCAAAATTACAACCAGGGAGAGGAAGTTGTAGATAAGAAAGATTTATTGTGTAAGAGGGTGAGTGGCCCCTAGGGTCCAGTGCAGAAGGAAGGGTAGGGTGAGGAAGAATATTGGGTGGAGGGATGAAGATTTTTCTGACGAAAGCGGAGAAAGTGATTGAGAAGGGTGGGTGAGAGAGGGAAATGAGGTAAGGGCTGAATATATGGGGAAGAGGAATGAAGATGAGGCTTTTCTGCGAAATATAAAGAAAAAGGAAAACTATACATTATAAATTAAGTGGTAATCCATTATACCTTGGCTAGAGATTTGATATTTTGTTTTGTGAGGAAACGGTCCAACCATAAAATAGAGATGTACCAAAAATGTTCAGTGAATGTTTAAAATGAGAACGTACCAAAAATAAATAGAAAAAATAAATAGGTTTATATGGATAACAAATAGGCACAGTCTTATATCCGAAATGGCTTTCGTATACGCGGGGCTTCGAACCGTAATTATTTTCAGTAAAATGTCGAGTTTCGGTTCCGTTCGGTTTCAGTTTTACTTTGGCAACAATCGTCGAACCGCACAAATAGGCAATTTTGCTCCGATAAAATAAGCGAAAGATTTACATCATACGTGACCCATCGATAGAGTATCTTTTAAGAACAGGTTAGAATCAAACTTTTGGCGTAAAAGAGATATTGGAAAAATAGGTTCAGTTGTTTAATTTAGTCTATTCCCATTGTTAATTCGTACAGCCTTAAACAGAAATATACCTTATTGACAGTAGAGACAATGAGGTGTCTTTGAGTAACATTCTCTAATAGCTTAACTTAGGGCACACACATACGTAATATAATTGGACGTTTACTAAAGAAACTCGGCTTCATCAAGAGAATAGCCGGTAGGCGGAGAGAAACTCCGCGAGCGACGTTACTTCGGGTTATTTAAGCCTCACCTTGAGTATGCTTTTAACGTAAGGGTCCCTGCCGGATAGTTTTGTATTCGGAAACTAAAGAAAGTATATTGAAAGTAGATACACTGTAAAAAACTGTATTACAAATCAGTGAGCGTTACTAACATGTTTCAGGATGCAGCATGGGAATCACTAGATGATAAAATATTTAAACAAAGGCTCAATTTATTTAAAATATTCAGAAAAAGTACGTTTTAGATAAATTAGCCGATATTATTTTTCTTTCCTGTTGCATGGGCCTTCTGATGCTGGAGAAATCAAGGAAATAGACTACCGGAAAAGGTCGCTTCAAAAAACATTTTTATGTAGTTGATTAAGTCGTTGATTTTTTCAAAAGAACGACCTGTTTCATTTCAAAATATCGTACCTTGTGTCAGTTTTGCTAAGATAAATTATCTGACGAGATTTAATCTTGATTCAGACTTTGATAGTAAATGAGTATCAAACTGCTTAAGTATTGCATTCAGAGAAATATCGGTCGACGGGTTACTAAAATGGGAACTGAGCTCTTATTGGAAGTTTAAGAGGTCGAAAGAATTGCTCAACCGATCTGTATGAATTTAAGAGTAATTGTAAACACCTATCTTTTCATTTATTCAAATTTTAATCATCTAAAACCATAAATTTAATCGTCTCTTGTCCTCAAGTAAAGGGGTAATTTGAGACAGTAGAAAAGAAAAATTTAAGATTTATCCTCGAGATACCCTCTCACTCGCTGGAAATATTCCCTGAGTTTTAAAGGTGCACTTTCTTTGAGGAAAGAGTTACTTTCACCTGCAGCTATACATTTGTCTTCCAGTCAAGAGTTTTATGAAAGTGATGCATAAATTTACATACTTAAGAACTTGGTCGAGATTCGATCGATAGTGGAATAATTTGTGAAATTAAGCTCTTTTCCGAATATATTATATAACCCATAAATTCAGCCGCATTAGTCTCGGTTACGTGTTTAATGATCTTGCTCCCTTTCCAGTACTTTTCTGAACCTGACGTAAATATCCGATTACTAGAGGGTCTTACTGGAGTATGAGATGCTAATTTAATTTATTCATCTTTGTAGCTATAGTAATAAAACTGCAAAGTTAAAACATACCTGTGAAGCCATTAGATTATCCTATGGATGGCAAAAATTAGGCTCCGTCATATCAAGCGAAGTGGCTTAATTTTTTAGTGTTATTTGCTTCGCAACCTCAGCGAGCTTCACACGAATTCTGCGTCATTCATAAATCTGAGAGGAATTTGAGGAAGAACTTCAAGGAGAGTGATAAATGTATCAGTTGGACTGTTGATAACTCAATGTAATTTGCTTATTTATTGATTTACAAACTAATCACAAATTAATACTCGACCTCTGAAGTAGTAAAAAAAGTATGCCTTTAATGTCAACAGTCCGAATACTGGTTAGATCCTTGTCCTCTTCACCATTAGCAACTAAGAGCTCTAGAGTCAAGTTGAGGAGTGTGACCGCTTGCCATCGCTTTTTCCCGGACCTAGGATCCTATGAATGGTGAAAGTCTACGTAAGTGCTGCATGAATGCCGTTTCTATATCTTAAAATAAGGATTGGCCAGAAAGAATGCCTTTATTATGCATTACTCATACTTCAGTAGCTTTTATTTCATCACAACCAGTATTAAAGTAGGAAGAAAAGGAAAGTATCCCTATATCCTGCGCAAGAAATTAAGAATCGTTAATATACAAACATCGTTAATATAGAAACAAAATCGTTAATATACGTAATCAAAGGGAACGTTTGATTTGAGCTGACACAGTTTTAGCGCACGTGAGACTGAATCGGCACAAGACAACAATCCTAGTCGTCAGCACAGAAGAAGAGATTAGGTGATCATGTTAGGTGGAGAATTGCTTGAAGAAAAGGAAGAGCATTGCTACCTAAGAAGTGAAATAACTTTGACAGAAGCAAAAAAGAAGTAAAGAGCAAAAATGAAGTAGAGAGCAGAATCATAATTGCAAAGATTTTTTTAATGATAATAGAAAAATACTCGCTTCTGACATCATCTACATATAGTTGATTGTTAATGATATTTGCAGTGAGCTTCTGTACAACAGTGAAATTTGGACTGTAGATCAAGCGAACAAGCGGCTATAAGGTTTTGAGATATGGTGCTACACCATGGTGAGAAGGGTGTGTATGATATGCTGGACAGAACAAGCGTCGAATGAGGAGGTGTTAGGGATGGTGGAAGAGAAGCGGACCATGTGGAAGAAGAAGACGTTACGGGTAAATTGATCATTTACTACGGAATGAAGGACTGGTAAAGCACATTTATAAAAGAGAGGATGTAAGACACATACTAATTGGGATGTAGACGGTTTTGGAGTTGAAGACGATGACAGAGGATAGAGAGACGTCGAGAGCTGTGGCCATTCAATCCATCAGGATTGACCACCGGAGAAAAATCAAACGTGAGCAATTATTTCGATTCACCAAAGCCCAAAAATATACCTTACGATCCAATATCAAATGCATTTGCATACTTCGTAATCAGCCTCAAATAACTGAGCATATTTCGAGAATGTGCACAAACTGTTCGGGTGATGAAACGCATCTGATTACTCTTTAAAATAACCGAGAGGCGAAAATTGTCATGCGGAAGAATACCCGTGAAATTTTCGCCTTGTTTTCCTTCCGCTGCAGGAAAGAGAAGGTAACTAACGAGAGAAAGGCTCTCTTTGTTCATTTACGCCTGGCTCCATTACGCTCGCTTCCGTGATAATACCTCCGCAAAAATTGCATGCGTATTGCTTGCGATATTTACGCGCAATAAAATGTTTGCTCGGCTCAAAAAATGCTCCTGTTTGTTGATTACCATTGTTAAATTGTTGATTTTATTCTGTTGTCTTCATGAAGGGGGGGGGGCAGATAATGTGGAGAATAAGTAAGAGAGTCACGAGGAATTGTTGAATAAAACACGGTTTTGAATAACAAAGGTTACGTTTACTAATCCACAATACATATCATTCGTTGGCGACTAGTTTCGGCTAGTTATAGCCATCTTCAAGCCAAAGAAAAAGGAAGGAAGGAGGATTTCATAGGCAAAAGGGAAAAGAGGGGAGGGGTGGAGTGGAGTGGGAGGAGGGGAAACTGCAAATGAAAGGCGGAGGGGTTGTAACAAAGTATGAATCAAACTGTTAACGAGCGATGCTGTGGGTGGAAGGGGCAGTGAGGAGGACAGGATGAGGTTGGAAAATATGTTCATTTAAAACAGTGCAGTTAGAATAGTTTTTGGTCGAGAAGGATTTCCATTTGTCAAGTAAATTTATCCCACGGCTCTTATGTTCTATGTGAAGTATGTGGGGGAATAACTGGATAAATGGTTAGCAAAGGTGAGTCAGATTCAGTCTTTTGTCTGTCGATTGATATCTTTCCTGAGTATGTCTTCATTGGAGACGAAATGCATCGAGGTGCAAATTAAATGTTGATGGTTTTCGGAATGAGTTTTCCCTTCGATAGAATTCATACGTACAATAAGCGCCATCCAAGAGTAACAGATCTTACACGAAGCTAACCTCGTCTCATAAAAAAACACTCAGAATAACGTCATGCTCTCAGGTCGGTCCGAGTTACGGGACATGGGTCTGGCTCGCCCGGGTTACGTTTGACCTTGGACCTGGGTAACTCGTCATGCGATTTGAGGAAATACTTAGCCGGGAGTAATGTTAAGAGTGATCAGAAGCTTAGCCGAGGCGGTGGTTTTTGCCCCCCCCCCCATTAGAACAGAGCCAACAATAAACGAAAGTATACGAGAGGATGGCCTCTCGCAATTATGCCATACAATCATCGCTGGAGATTCACACGGTATACATGTTAAAATAAATCAGTTTACATTATCATTACATTTTGGGCGAAAGTATTCCTGCCCCTGAATTTTGTGTAATGCAGCGTTTACTCCACGACTTTAAAACCTCCATCACGGACAAATCCTGGTTATACACGCCCTTGAGAGTGATAACCTTAGGTCGCAAATTATTAAATAAGGATGATACCCTATTCGATAGTTAACCATTACGAGAATATTCAACCGAGAGACCTTAAGGGTTGGTGATTTAAAACCACAGTAAAACGGCATAAATTGCAGCTTTCAAAGCCAGAGCCAACCCATCCACGTAATTCAAACTCCTAAAAGGCGAGACCTTTCCGTCGAAGGAAAGCATCTCGCTGAGGTCGAACTTGGGAACTGCTGAAAACTTCCTCCCTTCCCCTCCATTCGTTTAACTTTTCCAAGGACATCACGTGACATTCCGCTTCAACGCCGCCGTCCTATACCCTTCGGCATCCCTTTTCCACTCGGTCATCGAAGGGTAAAGGGGACCTGAGGAATCGGCGAGTGTGGTAGAGAAAATGGAGAGTCACCTCATAAGTTAGGTGTGCGAGAGGCGGAAGGGCCTGTGAGTTGCTAGATGAAGGGGTGGAGGGGAGTGCCGCGCGAATGCTGATGAAGGGAAGTGGGAAAATGGGACGACGTATAGGAGAAAGAAGAGGGAATAAAGGAAACGGTTGGTTGAGAGATATAGGGGAGTTATTGGGAGGATTTAAGCGCCTGCGGTTTCGGCATGTTTTGCGGGGCTTGGTGATGAGAAGCGTTGTCAAACGAGGGGTTTTTATTTTACGGCGTGGTTGCGTAGAGACGCAGAGGTGAAATGTGATTTCCTCCGGCCTCTAATTTTGGACTATGTGAAGTTGACGTATAATATTTAACTTTTTGTGTAGATGAAACGTTTGTGTTTGGGTAAAATATTGGGATAATTTATCATTGGCTGAAATGTATTCACACTTGAAGGTTGGTATGAACCAAGTGCCCTCCACTACCAGCAACAACAAGCTTTTGAGGGGGGAGTGAGGCTTATTAAGTTAGATGAGGAGTGAGGTAGTTTGACCTTGCTTTACTCACTGAGCTAGAATGCTATTAGTGGGTAATGTCTGAGTATGTGCAGCAAAATGACATTATTCATAACATGATCGACTTTAGGGTGTCAGTTGGTGGAACCGGTTAAGCATAGTACTCAATAAACAATAGTTGTACAAGTTTCCACAGAAAAATAAAATCATCAACGACAACCGACTTTGGAATAGCTGAAGATGGCGTGATCTATGCCGAAACCGGTCATCGTTGAGCTTTTCATTGTTTTGAGGAAAGATGTACAATTATTGTTTATCATATACGGTGTTATTCATAAAAACTTTCATTGCATTAATAGGGGACTACCGGAATGAATTCCAATATTTAGCGTCACTTATTTTAAATTTGCTTTCATATTACAGTAGTGGAAAAATGATGAGAAAATTGAATGAAAGATTCATATAATCTTTCAATTACTTCGTCACCATAGGGTATGCTTTGAGAGAGCTACTTCATAGCAAGAGCATTTCTCTTTGAATTCAGATAGAGCAAGAAAATTTGAAAAACTGATTATTATCTTCACTAATCTTCACTGCGCTAAATTATGTTCCTGATAAATTATTTTGTAAAATTCTATCTTATTTCGCTTGATTTCGTGAAAAGACATTCTGAAGAAATTAAGAAAACTTTTTAATATCCAAAAGGCATTAAAACTCAATAATTGACTGCATTTCCAACATTTTTTCACCTTTTGATGGCTATGTAGCCGAAACTGGTTGTATAATGAACTTAATGTAATATGCAATAATGAGCACTGTGAATGTTACTTAAGTTACTAAGTTTTCCTTATTTATTCGTAATGTAAAATTACCTTTTCACGATCTAATTTAAAGGCGTGAAATATTTGTTGTAACCGAAAATGCGAATTTCTTACTCATGCCAAAAGAATATCATTCATACGTAACTAATCGTTTATCATTCATTCCCCAAAATGAATAGGGGTTTTATGGGAAGGAAATCAAATTCCATCGCCGCTGCGGAATACGATATGTCGGCATTAAGGTTACCATGAGATTTGTGCTTAATTTGACATCCAAAGAGATTCCCATAAATATTTTCCATGCCATGATTCCGTCGGTAGCAATTTCTAAGTAAGCATTCGTGGGAGGCCAAAATCAAACGGGAAAATTGGTGAAAGCTCTCTCCATTAAGAACCTTTTTATAATGTCGCCAAAAAGCGATGGAGATATGAAATTTTCATCGAGGCCACAAATCCCATAAAGGCGCGACGAATGAGCCGACGCGAATTGAAGCGTCTGGAACTGAACGACGCTGCGTAATGCGTAGCCATGAATAGAGCCAAGGGGAGGGGGAAATAGGCAGTCCAATTGCACTTGAAATGAACCGGAGAAGTTGTAAAGAGTGTGGAAACTCTTACTAAAATGTAGCGAGGTCGAAATCATCGCCGTCGAGAAGAGGCGAGCCGTGAGTTGGGACACTTTGATGGCGGGGAGGGGTCTAATAGGTGAGTAGAAGAGAGGAATGGGCGCTATGAAAATGTCAAACGAGAGTGAGGCAGAGAAGGGAAGCGGAGAGGTGGAGGCAGTAGGAAATGGAAGGATACGACAGTGAATTGGAAGAGAAAATTGGCCAAGGAGAAATAATGCGAAGGAAAGGGTTTCTCATTCTCGGAATTGGTCTATCCCACGAGATGGTTATCATAAGTGATAAGTTTCTTGAAACATCTGGCGTTGAAAATAATCGTATCATTATTCATACGCGACTTATTCACTTAAATAATTTTGAAGAAATAAAATCAGCGCACGTAAATTGATATTATTTCTCACTTCTTGTACTTGAATACTGCACCTATATTTTATACATAAAATAAAACAACTTTTTACGTGATCTTGTCTATTTCAAAGTCATACCATAGTTTGTATAAAGAAATGTGATTTTTTTATATGATGAGATGGCGTGATTGACGCGATTTATTTTGTCTGCACGCGTGTGTTTCTTGATATGTGTTCCATTTTATTTGCTTCTGCAAGATTCCTCTTCCACGCCTTCTACCACCTAGGCGATGGCATTTCCAATATTCAATTCCTCGACCGAGTTGCCAAAAGTTTATTTTATTAGAATTTTCCCTTCTCTTTGTATTTTATTTGTATTTGAAGTGGAATAAAATTACTATCTCTGTCAAAAGCAAGAGTAAATATTTTGCTAAACGTTCATTTTTCGGTTCCTGCGATTTGCTTATGGAAAATTAGTAAGAGGCAGATAACATCTGAAGATAAGGCAGAAAAATAAATCAATAATGAAACCACAACACGTTCTGATTTTCTAGGAATTGCTGTCTTTTCCTGGTTGTCACTCCAAACCGTCGATTTTCCAGTGAATAGCTTGATTCCCTCATCATTCCTTGTTTCAACACTGATAATTACATATCTCTAACAATCTCCAAACTATTTCTCCCTCCATGACTGCTCCCCTCGCCATTTCTTCCAATAATGACTCAAGCAGAATGTATGTATTGCCTCAAAGTATGCTCGATTAATTTTCCTTGTCTTTTAACTAAAATTATCTTCCGTTTTCTCTCCTCATTTGCTTCTCAAACAAGGTCTTTATTAGCTGCTCAGACAATCTATTTTGTTTATCCTTCTTCTGCACACAAGATCTCGGTAATTTTACTCTTTTGATCCATGCAGCTATTTAAATAACTATTTCACAGCCATTCAACATGAAAGTTCCACGTGTGTAAATAATAATTTAAATTAAGTTAGTTTCTAACCTCTAAAATGTGTCTTATCCTGTTTGGGAAGAGAGGACACTTTTCTAGAGGCTTAGGTTTCTTTATATATTTACAAATTTTCAAATGAGTCAAATGTTCCTACTTGAAAATAAAATCATTTTGTTTAGAACAAGAGGATGGGCTCACCCAAAAATCATACAATTAGGTAAAAGCGTATTTTCGAAAAATACGAGGGTAGGAACGGGTTTAGGGTCACCACAGTTGAAAGATACGTCATTATTCAAACATTTGTGCTTTTAAAGATAATTAAATTGAGTGTAGTTGTTGTTTTTTCTCGCTTCCCAGTTTCTGGTGCATTTTAATGACATAATATGCTTGTTTTCGTTGTGAGCCTTCCTCGCGTACACTGTAAGAATAGGTTGTTTACTTGGTCGACCAATCATCTAATTGTCGTTTCCTTAGGCTGTGGATGTTTTGCTCGGTTTATAATATAATAGATCGCTAATCATAATTCTACTGAATATCATTCATCATATTTCCTCAGTATACGGTAATGTAATTTTTCATCATAAGTTGCAATAGGTATTCTTTTAAGTATTTATCATTTCGGCCTTATTTAAATTTTTTGACTTTATTTTGCCTAGTACACTCTTTCAACTGCATGAAACATTTAATCTCTTGCATTCCTGATAGTCTCCTGAATAATATACCTTGCCCATCCGAGTAAAGAATCAAGCAGAATTTTCATCAACACGTGAATTTTACATTTAGTGTAATCAGATAGCGAAAGATTCATAGAAAAGGAGATAAATCAACCTTACAATTTGGAGTAGAGAGCTTTAGAACATAAGCTATTGAATGAACCTGTCACAGTTGGAAACTATTCAGATACATTGTTTGCAGAACCACTAAAACCGTTCGTGCCGTAGAATAAATTAATCTAAAGAAATAAATAAGTAATAAATTAATCTAAAAAATTTTATATTTGGACTATTTTATCAAGAATGTAAGCGGATGTATATTACATCGTATATAAACCGGAAATCTCAGCCCTGTTAATCTTTTAAGAAAGCTACTTTGACGCAAATCCCATCAGGGACACGGGAGAGAGGAATTGGAGATAAGAGTGTTAGTTACATAAAATAGAAAGAGAGAGGGGTATTCGAGGAGGAGAGCGAGATGGGCTAAGTTTAGGATAAGTTGGATGTGAAGTAAAGGTTGCGGCGAAGGCCTGAAAGGAGCGGGGCGTGGTGCGGGAACCAAAGGAGTTTCCCGACGGGAGTGGTGCGGAGGGTTTCCGAGCGAATTCGGCGGCAGGAGTGGGGGATGATGAGGGTATTTATAGCGTGCGAATATAGCTCCACCCCTCACACGCCCTTATCTCGATCCGCCTCCCACACTATCCAACCTCTTCATCTCCCCTTTCCCATACGTGTGCGCCTACTCGTATATATACGCACGCTCTTATATTTAAGGCTCCGTCCATATATTAGCGCGGGAGGCATCGAAATGGTGGAAGAGGTAAGCCTCGAAATTTTTATTCCGCTCTTTATTTCCTTTCGTCCAGCGGAGGCTGATAAGGGAGTCTGAAACGAAAGGGGTTTGGGAATGAAGAGCGGTTGTTTTGCGGTCGTGGGATGGGATGCATTGTTTGCGCTCCGAGAAGGGGGAGATGAATTTAGGAGGGAAGTTTGGAGGAGAAGTTGGCCCTCCGCAAATATATTTAGGCGCGCCTATGCGCAAGTGGAATAAAGCCTTTGAAATGAAAGACACCTGCAAAATGAGAGATTTTCGGAAGCCTTTTCTCTTTCCCCGTCTCGCATCTGTATCGATTATCCGAATCCTTTACAATTGATCGATCTGCGAGGGCGAAAGTGAAGAACAAAGAGCCCGATATCCGTGGTCGGAGTGTTAATTTAGCACCTCGTGAACTACTATCGCTTCTTACGTGAAAATTATGAGACGCCCTTTTCTGTTATAGGTATTTCTATGAATAAAATGGCAAAAACCAACATTGTTATATAACACTAATAAGTATAAAATGAAAATGAATAGATTAAGAAGTGCTACCTCAAGTCACCCCTTAACCGATAAAGATATATAGCCTAATCAATTAGTTTGTATAACTACCATTGCACACAGTATAACTCTTTATTCTCAGTGATTGGTTGGGTTCCTAGAATGGAACTGCGAACTTTCGATAAATTGGACGAGAAGATAGCTTTTTAAATAAGGTTTTTTCACATGAATAAATGTTATTATGTTGAGCCTACAAAAGGGGTATTTTTACGTTTCCTTGATTCGTCATTCCTTAAAAATGTATTCCAATTAATTATTATTACAAATTAAGTTAATCTACATCGGGAAAGCCACATACTTTACCCCAAAGGTCCTGAGCAGCTCACACAAAGCCTTAGCGGGCTGAAGAAAGGTTGTCTTTTTTTTGGTTACATGCTGGCAGTAATTCATCGACAATTATGCTTTATTGCTCTGCTAAATTACATGTAAAAACTGTAGTTTAATTTTTAAGAACCTATAAAAAATGAAGCACGGCGTGCATACACATTAGAGTTTTGAAAGAAACTCCAAAAAGCAGTAGTTTGTAAGCAAACTAATTTTTTTTAAATTTCAACAGACAAGAGTTTGGGCTCTCCGTGGCCGGACATTTCGGAGGGAACCATTACTGGATCGCACCAAAGTGATTAAACCGCATCCTGTTTGATGATAATAATAATAACAATAATAATAACTTCTATAATGGAAACAGGTTTACCCCAATTACATCCATTTTAATAATTATTACTATTTACAAGTAATCACACAACCATTCCCTAATCGGAAAAATCCGAGTAGCCGGGATTTGAACACGGGACCTTAGTGTTGGAAAGCTAGCACGCTAACTACTCCGCCACCGCGGCCGGATCAATGTTGATACATTCTTGGTCTACTTAAATTTACATCTCGTTAACCTTAAATATTAGAGGAAAGGTTCCAAAAAATAACCTTGATCCTTATATCGCTTGGGAAAATTTTCCCTTTCTCTTGATCAGATCCTGCAGACACGAAGAATGAAGGTTCTCAGCGACTAGGACCTAACCTTGGGCCACAGCGTCGGATCACCATTCGGACAAGATCGAGCACGGCCGGATATTTCATCTTGTCTTTCACCTCGTTCGTGTAGTGGCCAGTTGTATCCTAGAATATAGGCAACGCAAGGTACTTTACTGTATCAATCTTAGCATCGTAAACTGTTTACGGGGAATGGGTAATGAAGTAGAATTGCTTTTCCATATTCATTTAGAATTCCAATATAATTGTATTGTCACATTTTTCAAACCTGTATAAATTTCTTTGATATGGCGATATTTGAAAACAATGTTTACTCTCGTTCAATTAAATTCTAATACAATGCGGGATGTGCTTCGCGCAAGTACCCGTCTCAGAAAGCGAATCAATCAATCCTCAATTATTTACATTAAACATGAAATAATCATTACAAAAAATAAACCGAGCGATATGACGTAGAGGAGTGATTTTCGAGTAAGATTAAGTTTTACTGATCACATTAGCTGTGCATAAAATTATGCATTTTCTTATCGTGCCTCCCCTCATTATGCGGTGCCATGATGAATGAATATTCATCCGGTTTAATCCGCATTATTATTGGGAATATTGATAAAAGTTTGCGTTGTATTCTATCTCTGCATAGAATTAAAGGGACACACTGTTGTTTCAGATTTTTGGACGGATAATCTCCGCCAATATTCGACTAGCAATTGGTGTGAAGCCATGCTAAAATAATCGAAGGCGTTAGTGAAGAAGAGGTATGGGTCTACTAGCGCATTAATAGTGAAGATACAGTGGTGTAATACTAATGAGAACGAGTGACTGGTGGTAAATATAGCCTTAGTACCAATTGATAATGATTGTCCTCTTATACGAGTAGTACTCCCATTTTGATTTTAGAGCGTAATATCAAAAAGTGCATCCATAATTAAATTAGAATAGTAAGGAGGAGATGATTTTTATTTATGAAGGTTTATTTCAGGTTCTTTTATCGTATTATAATTTTATGTTGCAGTAAACGTAAAAATTTCTTTGATGATTTAACGGTCTTAATGTAATATCAAACTAATCATTTAAGATAAGAACGGGAAAGAGAACAATCGAACCAACATTAACCACCTCGGGGAAACTCACCGTCATTTTTCATCCCATGGGAAACAAGTCTTTTAATTAAAGTCTACATACTCATATTCTTCATTTTAGTAGCAAATGAATCATCCGAATTAAGTACTGTGTCCTTACACAGATGCTCACGTTGAACCAGTGAATCCCTCTTCGGGCACTTCATAAGTACAAAGATTCCGCAGAAATTTTTTCGCACCTCCGCACCGCTAGAGTATATTTAGTCTAGTCTGTCGCGTTGAGAAACGGATAGTCGGCTGCACTAAATGGGGAGGAACCGCGGAAGAGGGGAAAACGGGGGGATTTCGTGGAGAAGAGCGTATCGCAAAGAGGCGAATGGCTCGGAATTAAAGGAGACAGGAAGTCATTCCGGAGAGAATGTATGTGGACTTTTGGAGTCGTGCCATGTTGTCGCGGCCAATGAAATAAATTAACGGGATTTTGGGGGAGGAAGGGGTTTGGAAGAGCTTAAATGTGAGGGAGAGCTCGGTTTTGCATCGCCTTTTTATGTGTCGGTGCGACTACCCCAGACAGGCATCCTCGCAGCACCGCCGAGGAAAGCTAGTATTTTTTTCGCCCCGCACTTATTCTTCAATATCTCCTTGCCGCGCCGTCACCGTAACTGCCCTTCCTAACTGCCTCCGCGTCTGACTACACCCGCACCACAAGCCGCTCCCCATTCAGATCCCCGCCACTCCCTTCGCTTTCGCCGAACCCTCCCCTCCACCCGACCAGCCACCAAGTGTTTCCGCGTCTATATTGCCTCCTTGGATGGCGAACCTTGCGGAATGAAAGATGTTCCCCCACGGTCAATGTATGCGGAAAAGTTTCGTTCCCTTTTCCCGCCCTGTCGAGGCATTTAAGACGGTCAAACCTCAGATAAAGTATCGGTGCCCGTAAAGAATGGAGGCGAAAGAATCTACGCGCCATGAATGTGACAAGTAATTGCTTGGCTACAGCTATACGAACCGTTTATTTTATAGGGGCGATACCGTAAACGCTGGAATCATTTGGGGAGGGTCTGCGGAAGTTGGACGGGGAATTTGACGGGAGGTCGATGTGTGCTTATTTTGTGCTCTGAATTTAAACGAGACGCTTCTGTGTGAATAGCGTTGTTGGAATTTCTCGATCCTTGATTTCGATTCTATTCGGAAATTGCTGAGACCGTAAAAGTTATTTCTCGTCTGGTTTTGAGGAATAGAAAATGAATCGGTGCACTTTCACGAGGCTTATGCGCATAAATGACTTGCTCTATATTCCCTACTTTAAAGCTGATGTAAGTTTAGCGCTTTGAAGCAGTATTGCCCTAACTTTAAATTCAATGAACCAGGCAGTACATTAATAGAGGTTGGCAAGCCTGTGGTGTTGATGCAATTGTAGAATATGATTTTTGTTATTTCTGATTTATTTTGGTTGTTTTTGATTTTCATTTTTAACTTGATTATTCATTTTCTTACGATTTGATTATTACAAACCTTTGTGTAATATTTTTTTACTTGAAATAAGCGGAGAAAAGATGAATTATAGTTCACTGTCATAACGAAATATCCAATAACATTATCAACCTATTACCCACTGTTAAACAGTTTGGATATACTTGATAACTCGGAAATATCCGTGGCAACATAAATACATACACTAATATGATTACTACTATTTTACTTTTACGGAGAGGTTAAGTCAAAATGGCTTCTCTTTCACCTAACCTTTGGAAGTATTAAAAGATAATTTTACAATAATAAACCAAAAGCACTCGAATTTAATCAACCTACATCTAGAAAAACGAATCTATACCCCAAAATACCAGCGAATGTATGTAAATATTGGTAGTACAAAGAGTAATTACAAACTATTAGGCTAACAGTCAATATATTCTTACACATCGTTCAATAGATTAGTAAAGACAAGAGTGCGAGAGAATACTTGTTGGTGCGTTTATACTGATAAACATCATCCAGCACAGTCTAATGATTTTCGGATATGCCTGCAAAATAATGGTAACGAATTTATGACAGATGCACATATGTAATAGTAACATACCCTCGTACTTTATCAAACGAATAAGTACGTAGAAACCTCAGATTCAACATAGTCAAACATAAATGTAGTTATCAGCGTAAATACACCTCGATGCCTTCCGATAAAGTGAATTGGTTTCTTATTTCAGTCTTTTTCATGGTTGTGATGATATGTAATCTAATGCGGTATGAATGATTCTGAAGAATTTCATTCATTTTCGTCACAACTTCTTGAGTACTATGAAAAGTTTTATTCGAAGTGCCATTGTTCTTCGCTTTTTTTCTTTTTCCGTTCTTCTTTCGTTTTCAATTCATTGTACTCTACCTCAATGATTGAAAGAGGAAAACAGCACACTACTCATCTTGCCTAGCATGTCTTATTCCCCCTTTAAAAATGTCTGTAGCTGCTGGTGAAGAATATTTAGTTCAAACCGTCCTCCGGGGAGAATAATTTACAATACTTCCTATGAAAATATACCAAGTACATCAAATTTATATCCGGTTGAATTTAAGTAGGTGGAAGAAATGGGAAGTATTTACAAAATTGTTGGTAATAACAATTAAACTAATCCATAAGTATTGTTTGCTTCATTTATTCAAGTAGTATACTCGTACCACAATTCCTAGATTCTGAAGCGCTAAATTCTGTTTATATGGTTTCTGCTGGTACTTGCCATTGTATAAGAAATCTACTGGTATTCATCTAACCTGTCCTTTCTCAACTACATAAATACTCTGCAAGCCGCCTTTCGGCGTGTGGAAGGGGGTGTAAACACCAACCGTTCGAGTAACCTCTTTAGCTAATTGTTATCGTGTATCCTTCGCAGAAAGACTCCTTAAACGACTTTTCCCTAAAACGAATTGTCCTTGCATTTATCTCTTCTTCTCTTATTTTACGCTCAATGTCGAAGAACCAGGGGGTCGATAATACCGATTACGTCTTCTGCAAATTTCTCTGAATTTAGCAAGAAATCGCAGCCTAGCTTCTAATCTCCTTTCTTTCAAGGATTCCCAACCTGCGTCTGGGAGCATTTGCGTAACGCTTGCTTCTCTATCGTACCACTTTCTAACAAATCGTAACGCCTTACGTTGCACTTTCTCGAGTTCGCGAGCATTTGTTTCATCCTCTGGGTCCCAAATACTCGTCGCATACTCCTTACTTAAGTGTTCCACCTTTCGATAGGTCCATGTGCCCTAATATTCCCTATTCAAAGCCCTTTCCTTCGTTACCTGGTTACTCACCCCACACTATGTCATCTGACATCTTTTGCCTCTGCCTTTCCTTCTGTCTTGTCCCTGGTATTCTTCCCTCAATAACACGAGGGAATAACTAATAACTTCAGCAATCCCTCTCCCCTCAATATTTGACCCACTCATTTCTTTTTTCGGCGCTTAATTTCTTCAATTAAAACCATCTTCTCCCCAACCATTCCTAGCACCTCTATGCTTGTCTTTCTATCCACCCAGCTCACCTTCTCCATTCTACGTCACACCCACATCTCAAATGCCTCCAATCTTTTGAATTTCCTCCTTTCGTAATGTCTATGTTTCACACCCGTACTGTAAAACACTCCATATTAAGGATTTTACCTGTATCTCTCTATCCAGGATCTTTTCCTGATTCCTTTATCGAGACCCTTAGTCATTCCAGATGTAGCCTAACTAACTTGAAGTAACATCGCTCTCTAACCTTTTCATCTCTACCTACAATGCGCTTTATAAAAGCGAGCGTTTTCGCCGCTCTACCGCATATTTTTCTAACATGTGTACTCCAGTATCCAGTGTGCTCCAGCTCCCTTATTGGAAATGATCCTCCACTAATGCATGGTAACGGAAGTTTGTTGTTCTCGACCCACATCCTACTTACTATCCTAACTGTCGGGTTTTATTCACTCTCCTATACGATCGGAATCTCCTTCGGAAATATATTCCGCCGCTATTTTAGTATTTCATTCCGTGGAACACTGTTTTCGCCGTGTCGTAACGCCTTTACGACGTCCTCTCTCCTTTTACGGCTCGCGTGCGTCTCGTTATTTATTTACGGCGGGCGTCACGAATCTTTTGAGCCAATCTCCTTGTATCACTATTACTTTTCAAGCGATTTCTTCCAAGAACAAGAGGAAATTATATAATAAAGGGAAATAAGTTCGCTTCTTATCTCGCACTTTCCATTACACGTGCTTGATTAATTCATGCGATTAATTTTCAGAGGATTTTTTTTCCTTTGAAGGCAGCGAGATTGTAAATGTATCGAAGTTGTATGTATTTTAGGATACTTTGATTGGAACAAATATTGCTAAATTATTATCAACAAGAAAATAAATGAGGCAATAACCCAAAATCTTAGGTATCCGTAGAATTTTGTAATCTACTATATCTAAGGAGAACGTTTAGAGGTGGCCTTGCACGTAATGGCGAGTAATTAGAAAAGTTATCAAGGATAAACAGCGTATCTATATGTTATGGCCTAAATATTCTAATGTTCTAAAAACTCTGTATAGTTCAATAGTAATAATGATAAAACGAGATTAACAAGTCTTAATAATCACTTAATAGTTTCTTCTTACATCTAACCCTTAGTCATTACAGATAGAATGAAAGAGGTATTGGGAGTTGAACTAAAGAAAAGTAATAAAAGAAGGAACTATTATGTTGGTTTGAAATAAACCTAAGTCTGCCTTTAGAAAATAATTTAAAACCCTACAGGAAAACACCCACGTGAAAGAGCGTGAAAAACCTGCGAAGAAACGTTTGACTTTAGCAACTAAAATTTGAAATAAGAGGAGAAAATAAGTAAATGGAAAGTGTTAGCTTCATACCTGGAAAAAATAGAAAAAAAAGTGCATAATTCTTAGAAATTATTTAGAAAATAACGGGTGTTTGAAATTATAAGAAGTAGGCAGTAAAATATAATTAAACAGTTTCTATATATATAATCAACAATTTCAAGATCAATTAAAATAAGTAAACATTATGATATGTACAAAGTATAGAACAAAGATGAAATTAATAATAAAAAAAGAAAAAACGAAATAATAAAAAATAATGGTCAGAGCAACCAACCGGATATTGGGAGACTCGGGTACGAATCCTGGTCCCGCTGAATTTTAGTAATTTCCAGTACTCCTTGGGAATCTTCTATTTTTTTTTAATATGAAAGAAAGCGTAAGTAAGAGATTAATTAATGATGCAGTAGATAGTAGTAGTAGAAGTAATGTGCGGGGAATATTCCTTTGTCAAAAAGGACCAAGCGTGTTTATGATTAAATACATAGGTTTATCATTTCATCTTTGCGTTGTTTTCTCACAGGAATTAAAGCGTGATTGATCCCAGGAATGCATCTGTTATCTTCTTTTCTTAGTTGCGCAACAGTTCCGTAAGGTTGTTTAAAAATGTTTTCGTGTACTAATTGTGGACCTGATGAAAATTAAAAATCAACATTTTCTAACATCATTGCAATTCAATATCAATGTTTCCATCTTTTCTAAAATAATTTGCGATATTTACGAAAAAGAAACGTTTCTCCACCTATACATTTGGCATAGAGAGAATAAAGTTTAGATAAAGCTAACTGATGTACAATGTTTGGCCATCGTCCTAAATAATTTAAAAAACGGTATTATTTTTAGGAAGGCAGAAATACGTAAATCCTGTTTTCTCTCCTTTACCGATCGACATCTAGGCACGTTTATCATCAGATGTGTGTTTTGTGGAAATTCAACGTTACATTCCTCACAATTATCCCCTAAGCAGTACCAGATACAGAAAGCAGTAATTCGCCGAGTAGAAAAACAATGAATGACAATTAAACGTTTCATTCGGAAGAGAGTATCGATTTTGAGGGGCAAAAACGAGTGTATGGCGCTAATTCAAGGGCGATTTACGATAATGCAAAGCGATCTGGATTAGGCTTTAGTCCTTCGATCCCTGTTTACGCGGTGCAGATTTCGGACGGCCAGCAAATGGAAATGTCGAATCAGGTAACGCCTAAGTCAAGATATTTTCGCACGAATGAATTGGGGCCACACGTATGAGTCAATTGCATTCGCCGGAATGACGTCATCCATCCTGCCACTCCGAAAGGTCGAGAGAGCTGCCTAATGGCGAATACGCCCCTGTAAAGTCGAAATGTTTTTACATATTCATTCTCCGCAAAGTTGAAATGATTCCGCTATTTGTCGATTCTCTCTAGGGCTCTCCCTTGCGATTGGAGTCACTCAGAAAGAAACTCCGTATTGCATTTGATTGGTTGAAAAGACGTTCGTATTTGATGCATATAGCCAAACGTATGACTCAACAAACTTTCCGCAATTGACTTTGATTTAGGAAGAAAATCGATAAAACCACCGAATCTTGTTCTCTGTCATAAAATCAAGCCAAATTATATAAGTATACATTTATGGATTTTTTCGCATAAAAATATATTAAAATAATACCCAATTAGTGGTTTAAGTTCATCAGTCGTTTGCAATTTTTACCGTTGGAAAAGATTGAGGTTCAATTATCTCACTCACCTCGAAGTATCAATTATTTAATCAGTAAGATATAATACGACCTGACTGAAGTGATTAGATTGAAGAGAAGCGTTGTACTTACTCCACAAAAATATTTGTTTTACTATTTTTGTGGAAAAGAACATCGCCTATCTTCATTCTACATGATGGATTTCTATAAGGCGACGCGGATGATGGTGAGTTTTTATTAAGATTGAGATGACTTTCATACCGACATACTTCGGTCTTGATTTTTCGGATTTTTGAAAAGTCTTGTAACTCTGATTAGATATGAAAATCAATTGGGTAGGTTTTAAACATAATAAAAGCTCATAATCTAATGTTATCGTACTTTAATGCACTAATTCCATATAAAATCCACAGCCATTGGCTATGGATATTGGCTATTTTGTGGAAATAATCCATGTTTGAAGGAAAAGAGACTTTGTACTTCTTCCACAGGACTTTTCATAACTTGATGATGGCGATCATTCGCTGAAACCTGGTCGTGTCTGTAATAAAATACTGTGGAAAAGGTAGTCTCGTTTCCTTCACTAGTTCCAGTCCATGGCTTTAACTCATTCATACATTTGAAATGAAATAAAGTCAACGCATGCAAATATCACATAGAAGACTGCCTTTCACTCTCAACGGTGAAGTGATTATAAATAGGATTAGGATCACGTTTAGGATCTCGTGGACAGGTTCATAGGCAGCTGAGGAAGACTAGCTGAACATCAAAGCTGAAGTTTTACTAGTCTGCTTCGATAAGCATGATGAACTGGTTTGAATCGGCAAAAATATCGTATCTGATGGCTTTGTAGCTATTCCAGTGAAGCATTTGGAAAACGTTGAAAGAAATTGCTCTTGTAAATCCAACATAAATTTCAGTACAACCGGTTTCGTCTCCGTATGACATCATCAGGTCTCACAGCGACAAAATCGGCTGTACATTTAAGCTGATGTGGACCTTACAATAGCATTTGTGATTTAACATAGTGAAATAATTCGAAAAAGTTACCCCCGAGACAGTATCTTTCATCTTGAAAATGTGATCAACAAAATCCGTTGTTTAAAGTGTAATGTCTCAACCCATCAAATATATATAACATTCAAGAATATCATCATAATTACGTTCATAATATCGTACATAATTATTATTGAATAATTGGGTACCCCAGTCCTACCATTATTTATAGAAACCCGTAGCACTCTTATCGTTTCATTCAATGTTATTTAAACTAGAACACATTTCACGCATCATTGCCTTGCATCGTACAAATTATAAATATATAATACGCAATTATATAAATAAATTATGTGCCACATTATGTTTTCCTTACGAACTAATCATTTCATTTGAGAGTGCAAAATTCGTAGTGATCAAAGAGTACCAGACAGGTACAGGATTGAAAAAAGATCTGTTTCCTAGATTCTGTACGTGCAGGAATCTCTAGATTCCTAGTGAATCTAGATGTTCCTGCACGTACAGGATTGTTAATGATTCGATTGCATATCAATGGAGAACCTTTGCCCGTGTACCCCGGAACAGTAGTTGCTTTTATTAATAAACCTGAATTATTAGGGGATAACCAGGCATCCGACAACTAAACCCCGTGAACTGAAGCCAAATCTTTCGGGAGATCTCTAAATCTGACTTTGGGAGCGATGAATTCATTAGCCCCCACAACCGGACGATTCGAAACTTTTATCGACTTGATTCGCGACTAAATCCCCACCGACTAGGCTGCAACACGGCAAATCCGAACGTGCGGCGTTACCAAAAATATCGCCCGCTCACATTCATAATTTCTCCTCGAATCGCTCGATGGCTTTCCTATCGCGCGGCCGACACCAGCTCCGTCTGCCAATTTTTCCTCCCCGCCCAGTCTTTTACTAGAATGAAAAACGGTTCGGTAAACACTACGCAACCTTATTATTTATTCTCCATCCCGAACGGGTCCGCGGCTTTAAAAAGGAGCCCCTCCATAATTGTTAGTAGCCGCGCTCTGCATTGCAAAATTCATTCCCGCGCGCGTGTAAACCCCCGTGTTTGTTTTATACATTTGGACCGTTATGCCCGCGCGCCTATGATCCCGTTCCAGTTCGCGAATCCATCCGCCGTCGAGCCCCTTCGCGCTCATAGTTTCTCCCGTCTCATCCCTTTCCGAACGCTCTAATCGACGGACGCGCATTAGGCCGCTGGGGCGTGCGCCCGATAATTATTCAGTGGCAATCTCGCCGGTATTGTCCATCCCCGCTGCGCCCCCCGCTCTTCCTCGCCTATCTCTCTCCCTCGCCGCGCTCGAACCAAAGCCTAGGGATTAAAATGGCGGAAGTGCCCTCGCAACCCCTGGTCAGTCTCTCTCACTTCGAACGCCAGCGACTCTCCATCGACTCGTAGCATCCGGTAATTTGCACAGTAATTTTTGGGGTTGGATTTTATGTCCATTCGCGCCGATGAGGGTCGATTCGGAGATATTACTCGTCGCCGACAGTTTACTACTTTCGAAGAGACATGCGTTCGCGCTATGTATTATGCTTAATGTTGAGTTTATCTGTCACTGCTATCATCACCATCGCGTCTGCTGAGGATATACGTGGGAATTGCTCGATTTCGCCTTTTTTACGATTTTGATAGGATAATCTAGTGCTTATGACCCCACGTTATAGTACGTCATTACTTTTTAACTACCTATCCACATCAATATCTACACACAAACCGTGCGAGACGGATATGGCAAGGGGTGTATCGTATGCTTATATATCTTCTAAGTAGTCAATTAAACAACTCCCCTATTCCCCTATTTTCCCTATTTCCCCCATTTTTATCGGGGTATCGTCCTATGTAACAGGGTTAACGCGCAATATCTGTTACGTATTCCGAAACTGCATTATCTACATTATTTTTATTGAGCAAATTTAACCGAAAATTCAATCTCCGCTCTTTTAATTATATCTATCCTAATATTTCAAAGAGAATTGTGGTAGTGCTTCTATTTGAGGCAGCAATTCTTAGTAAAAGGCATCGATTTACGCTGGTCCTTTTTTAACTCACAAATGCATCGCTTGTTTGTAGGTCGCCTGCTCTATTTTACCCTCGACTAAAAGTCTTGTTTCACGACGGGTGATTTATACCAATTGTCCGTCAGCGCTAATGTACTCTTCTAATTTTTAATGCTAGATTAAGCGAGGTTCAACATGATTTTTGGATTGGTTTCTTCGATTAATTTGAAGCTTTATCACATCACGTTCGCCATGATGTCACGAGAATGATGATAATATTTTCATTTAAATTCTTCCAAGGCGCCATAAAATTGAGCAAAGGTTGACATGTATTCCAGTAATCTTCACACACATCATCAATGCAACCATTCAAATTAAACATGGATTTGTGTATAAACAAGTCTGGATTTTATTGCTTCAGTTAAATTTTATTAAGGAAGAAAATCGCGGAGTATAAAAATATTATTTCATTACACCAGCATAGAAATGAAAGAGAAATTTCGCGAGGGAGACCAAAGAGCCACGATTCCTTTTGACCGTTGGAAAGAATCGAATCTTCGTGAACATGAACACAAGAGGAAAAATATCAATTAAATTAAAAGGATAAGTACTGATAAATATCCTCGGATGTTATAACAGGTGGCTAATATTGAAATACGAATTTTCGAGTGAATGATAAAGAATTATTATTAAAACAAGTATGCAGTGCGTAGTATTGCAACATCAATAAGAGTACAATAGTTCTAGCTCTGTTTATTTGGTGAAGTAGTTTTCGTTGAAAAGAGTATTTCCGCAGTTATCGAGAACTGGACAGCAAATATTTGGATTTCGAGCAGCAAACAAGACTACTCATGACGGCATCGACCGTGAAAATGTCTCATGGACTTGGAACAAAAACTCCGAAATTGTTTTATTTCGCAGAAAGATACATGTGGAATTGGTTACATACAAAAGTGCCACTTTTAATTCGATCTAAAAAGTAAATTGTTCAACCATCCCATTACACTAGAGCAAAACTTCGATGTTTTATTATCATATTTCCATCACGTAACACATTGTTATTCAAGGTAGATATTAAAGTGATTCTTAATTAATTCTGCAAAATGAAAACGCATGAATCGCTGTTTCTCGAAGTAAATACTACATACTCAGTGATAAGAGGATATATAATTAAATGGAAACGGAAGCAGAATTGTGGAAACCCACGTTAATACCCGTGGTGAGACAGTTTCAAACTAAACCAGTTGTTTTTAACCTTTTAAATTGCTGGTATCTCTTGAATTCTCAAACTGTGTTCTCGTTGCCTTGCAAAAATATCAAATTTTATAAGCTACGCTGAACTGAAATTGGGTTTCTGCGCTGTGAAATTGTATAGGAAAATTGAAATGCTAAAATAAACCACCAAAATGATCCGTAAGAAGTAATCTTTTACCTGATTGTCACTGCAACCTTTCAGGAAACGTTTGCTCGTAACGTCCCGAACCTCCCAAGCAAGCTTGTTGCACTCCGGAGGTACATACACCTCTGGTTAAGAACTATTGAATTAAACGATATGTTTCCGGGCCATCGAACCAAATTAAGCCTTTTAATTTCACAGTGTAGCTATTTTAAACTAGCTGGGCTATGAATCACGTGAACCCTGCGGTGTTTCTCTCGGACAACTGATAACTGAAACATCCGATACTGAGTTAAGGAGATTTTACTTTACTCTTTGTGAGTTTATACTCACAAACACTTAGCTATTTCTGTTATCGAGAATTCATATTTTGTACCAAGTGATAAAATGAAACCAAGAATACTGAACGGAAAATTCACATCCCGCTAACGAAGGATTAGGTTGGTAGGTTTCAATTTTAATATCATTAAAATCAAAATTTATCATATGCTGGCGTAATAGGAGCGAGTCGTGTTCCTACGTGACCCTCTTATCATTTATTATGGATGTAATTTTTAGAGTCTTTGTGAAAAACCATCAAATACATATTAAGTAACGGCTTCGGCCTATCCGAGAGTGTGCGAAAAATAAGAGAAATAGATGCTAGGACAAGTCTTAGGACTCATCCTTTCCGCCAAAAATTCCCGACAACGATAAGATGGTTCTCAAAGCTCGGCGTTTACACCAAAATACAGCTTGTAGGGTATTAATGTAAATGTAGAAGTAAAATATTAGAGATATTAGTGGTAATATTAATCCGGTATAATGCGCTAGTTTTTACTAGCGATGTAGTAGGTATTTATTTTTCTTACGTACCTGTCTAAGGTATTTTGTAAAATGGTACTGCTTTCTGTAGGAATACTGAATTTCAAGTTGTACCACCCACTCATCCCAAGCCATGCGATCACCCACGGTTTTATGGACCATCTTCTCAAATCATAACTCATTTTGACGTGGCAATTTTTTGTAAATTTCTGTTCTTAAACTCATAAGTATATCGGTCCTCTTCAGCGTAGATACAACTATCATCGACCGTCAGCAAGTTATAAATATTGAGAAATTCGTCATTACTTATATTTTATCCTTATAAGTCATACGATTATCCTGACTGGGCTGCTATTTTCTAATCTTCTCCTCTGAAAGGAGGATAGAGAAAAATAATCTAGGTTAATTTACAAGTCATCATACTTCTACCTATTTTACATGCATTTAATCTCCATAGACACGAGGTAAATTGGTATCGACCACTCGACTTGCATATAAACCACTTTGGAAACCCTAAACTATGCTGAAAGGGATTATCATCATTAGTATTCTATCTCACCGATAGCTGCCTGGTAACAATTTTCACCGTAAACTTCCTCGTACCTTATATTTTGATCCTCTCCGTTATTCTGATAGTTCTTTTGCTCTTCTTATTTTCAATTTTAAAGGGAATATCACATGCAATTGAGCTCGATTCGCAACAATGGTAGTAATTAATTCGCTTGAATTTTAGAAATGTTCCTTATTTGAAATCAATACGTTTCTTTTATAGCAATTTCGTAAAGTGAGGTCCTTTTTGGAGGAATGGTAGAGGTCTATGCATACGAGTGTAAATTTTCTATGGTCTCCAAGGTAATTGAAATTATCAATTGTATTGTAATATCATGTATTCGTTTCATTGCAAAATCGGTGTAATTATTTCTATTGATGATCTTTAAAGTCAATTGCATTTAGGTATTTACACGCAGTTATCAATCACATATAGATATCGATTTTCCATGGTCTTCAAGATAAGTGATATTATAGATTGCATCAATTGATATCAAGCAGTCAATTCATCGCAATATCGATGTAATTATTTCTATTGGTACATCGTTACAGTCAGTTATATTGAGGTAATTGCACGCAGTTATCGATCACATTTGGATATCGTAACATCGAAATGAGTTATATCGAGGTTACCGCATAGGTTTTTATTCAGTTATCAACATAATCGGTACAAACAGTGGCATCGATATATCATTATATACAATTATAAGGAGGTATTTACGTATATTTATCGATCTTAGGTGGATATCGATACATTGTCATAGATTATTCCGAGATTATTACATGGAAACATTGATAACATTGACTAGATCATAATAATTACATTGAATCATACAGAGCGTTCTAGTCATTCTCTTAGAGGTGTCGCGATGCGTACCCTAATTGTGACGCTCTTTCTTTGCCTTCTTCCCGTCCGATTGATAAGGTGAGATGGTTTTCACGCGGAATGAATCGGTGTGAGACGTCAAATGGAGAGTGCGCCTGGTGAAAGAGATGGGTGGCGAGATGGAGGTGGTGAATTCCACCGGGGATTAACCACAACGGGACACAAGGCCAGTCTAAGCGCGCATTTACAACGCGAGGCCTACGTGTGACGGCCAGACAATTGCACCTCGGAGTATTCAGGGCTCGGTGCGCGAGAAGGATGGCGGAAGAGGAGAAGAGGTCGGGGCGATGCGATGGGAAAGGTCGCTGCTTGGATTTGAACGTTCATCAGCACCGGAGAGAGGTGGAAGCCGACTCTAATCGCCGACTACTTCGGATTAAGGGATTTGCCACGAAAAAAGTTGAACGAAAAAGTGAGGATTGGTTAATTGGTTGTGTGCGTACGTCTCTGGAGCGCTTCCGGTGCGACGTTATTACACGTCGGGGGATATAGCATTTTATTATCAGGGAGCACACAAAGGTAATTAGAGATAGTGTAACTAAACGTGTGTAATGTGCCAGTTTAAACTCGTCAAAATGTTCCAAAAGGGATGTTATGAGGAACGAATCATGAATTGAGGGTTTATTTTAAAGTAGGTCAAACTCAGCGGCGAATACAACTCAGAACTGATGGAGATGGTACAGATGTCCTATCTTTTCGTATAAAATATTTCAAGTAGTAATTTGAATGTAATCAAGTCGCAGTAATTGAGGTATATATCCATCATTATAATTGGTATTTTTCTTTCCAATTGTCCAAAACACGCATCACTCTATCCCGTTCTCCTCGATTTATTTCTACAATAGGATTTCTATACTTCTCTAAAAAAGCTGAACACACCCTTACTTGTAGAATTATAAGGTCTATCCCAACTTCAACACGCTATATTTTGACTTTTTTATACATTCCAACTAGTTGCATATATCAGTTTTTATTTACTTGTTAAACTATTAATTTGTATCCACTATCTGTACCGATTTTTTGTACCTATGTTAGTCGGATTGTTTCGATGTACTGATTTATTTCTCTGGATTTAATTTAGTTTTAGTCTTTTTAATGTTATTATCATGCAATAATTCTGAAGGTTAGGTGGAGGAGACACCATCTTGGTTTAACCTAAGTAATGGTTAAAATAGTAATAATAATAAATTACCCATCTATCACCAAATCCGTCACCTTCATTGGACAACCATATCCATCTTTGCTCCTTACTGTTTCATGAAGACAATAAATTTGAATTGTAACTATTTTCTCGGAGAGAGAGGTTCTTGAAATAATAAATTCCAGGTTTTTATGCATTTCCATGGACAGAAAAATTCTCTATTCGATGTAGTAACGACTCTATATATTGGAGTGGAAAATGAATTTTTATTAATCGCTCTAAAAACCATTCGTCGCTATTTCTCTAAAATTGATAGGTATTTATCCAGAAGTAGGTCACTATCCAAATAAATCAGTTTGCAAGATGCGAGATAATGGAGAGACGAAATTGCTTTCCGAAAGAACGATGACAATGAATACTGATACGAATTTCCATAAACCCAGAGTTCAGGTAATCGTCGATGCCAGGGCAATTTTTAAATCATGAACTTTTAAAACAATAATAACTCCAAAATTCAAGTCCATCTTTTTAGTGAAATAATAGTGTCCTTATTTGCTGCCAACCTTCCTCTATCAGTTTAAAAAAATTCTTTCAACTCCCAATCATCGTCAAGATTATGGAATGTTTTAGGAAACTCCTCTCCTCCGTTAATTGTGTCCTTTACAGGAAAAAATTCAATAATTTTTCATTATTACCCTTTTAAAAACCACCGATATTAAAAAGTAACTTTCCATCTCTCTCGTAATAATCCTTCCTCACCGATTGACAGCCCAAATCTCTAGAACCTGAAAAGATGGATTAAATCTCGAAAATAAGTGGAGAATATTGAATCTCTTCCTCCCTCTCGATGTGTTCGATAATTAATTTCTGGTAATTAAAAAAAAAACTGGATGTGGAAAAAAGAAAGGATTAAAAAGAATTCCGTTTAGACGAGGATTTTGCTTTTTAATTTCCTCCCTCTGCCTTTCTTAGGGCTTATCAGATTCGTTCATTGGATTATATTCCTATTTAATATTCAACTCGACAACGATCGTGGCCTATTTTTCGAGATGGGAATGTCATCCTAACTAGAATTCTATCAAATGTTTGTCTGCGTAGTACTCAGCTCAGCTAGTAATAACCTCAGAGCCTCCACCATTAGCAACAAAAACCCTGGAGAGATAATGGAATGTACTGCCCAAGATAAGGATTGAGATGGTTTGCTTATACTTTCCTCACTAATTCAGGATGCTTTTAGTAGAAGACCACCACCTTGGTGTACCACAATGACCCTATGAATATCCATTGCATTCAATATAATCAGTTCACTCATATCTCATTGTTATTCATAATATAAAAATTATAAGTAAAACTGACTAATTTAAATTAAAGTTATTGAAGTTAATTTTATTGAAGTGTCCGCAACAGAACGAAACGTTTTTTCACTCGTCAAGATATGATGGCGACCTTAGCGTCAGAATGGTTAGAGTTCTAGTTTTCAAACAATTAGGACCCAGGTTCGAATCCCGAAAGAGGTTCTTTGAGTTAGAGGATGGGTGTCTGTGTCTATATATACAAATTATTGAATAGAATATAATTGGGGGCTCCTAATGTATCTACGAGAGTCGGTCTTAAAGTAATGCACCGCATTTCTTTTCTCAAAACTATTACTAAATTATTATACTATTGTTAATTAATTCTACGAAAATGAAATTTACACACATGAAAGGAAGATATCTTACTTGTTCAATCTTTTTTTCCACATAAACTCCTTCAAGTTCAATTGCCTTCATTCTGCGATTCAAATAGGACATGTATACGCTTTGGGTACCAGACCTCGCTCTGGTTATGGACCCGGGTTTTCATATTCAACTGCCTTCTGATTCACTCACCCTCCGTACCCAGCAACCAACTGAACTCCTATTGACTTCAGATGTTCCATGGACTTTGCTCAAATGTTTGTGAATATTTTGCATACAGAAATTCAATCACAGCACTTTTTCAGTGACGTTTATCACGGTCAGACCCCATTTTGAAAGCTTCCTACAGCTATGCTATCTGCAGGACTTGAGCTATGCAGATATATGCTAGAAACGTCGAAACATTCGCATCTACGTTATCGAATACCTGCTTCTTTCGGTTTTGGCTGAAAAAAAATGTGGGCATTACTTTAAGCCAAGCTCGTAGTTCAAAATAACGTTTTTCGCATTCCTCGAAATATTTGAATCATCTGGTTAACTGGTCAAATTAAAAGAATCTTTTGTTGCCTGAGCCTATCGATCCGTGTCCATGATGGAGAGATTTTATTTTGTTTTGGGAATTCAATTCAGCCACTGAAAGTAAAATTGTGGGATATGCGATAGTAATTCATGAGGAACCGTGATGAAATGTTTAGAAATATTGTCTCTCTGCTTTCAGCGTAAAACGTTAGGGCCTTATTTCCCCGATAATAAAGAGATAAATGAAAGCGATGAAAATAAAGGAATCTAGTCGAGCGGAGACTAAGTGCACGGTCAATCTTCATCAATGGCGAAATTAGGTTACTTTACAGAGAAGTACAAAGAGTAATGATGGCAAATGATCATTGAAGGGAGAAGAAATGATCCCTGTATTTAAACCATCACACTGTTTATAGCAGTAGCCCTTGGCATGGAGATAAACATTTTGTCAATATTGGTTTCCCGATCTGAAAATATACGTCGCTTTTACGGACGGTAAAATATAGTAGAATGATGGAGCCCTTCACTCTTTACGCTTATAATTAAATTGAAATGTGATTCTTTTCATTCATGTCGCGCATGTAAAAAGATAAGGAAACACAGTATTTAATGTTTTATTGTCACTCCTGTGCACAGAATTGTTTGAAAATATGTTAAAATCTAAAATACATTTGAAAACACTTATAGCCCTGATCCACCTAAATGAATTTGGGATATGATGTCTCCGTCAGATCTACTCGAGATATGCGTTTCTTTGTGCAAGGACGCAAAAATTCAAATGTATTTTGAATTCTTATTGCACACTTTGGTTCAGTTAGTGATCGAATGCTGACCTATTACCATTTACTTTAAGTTTCTTCGTACAACGTAACCACTGTAATTATGTAGAGGAATGATGAGAAAGAGAATGGTTGTATTTTTTCCACAATATAGTTTTATTCAAAAACAAACAATAAAAATATATTGTGGAAAAGTACAACCATTCTCTTTCTCATCATGATGTATTTCCACAAAACATCGCCTGTAACTGTGTATTTTATATGTAGAGGAAATTATAACTTTAAGGAGAGCTTTGTAGTTGAAATTTTTGGTACGAGTAAATATTTTCCAATTCCAAATAATTGGGAAAATCTAGATACATACCTTATGAATCATTTAAGCAAATATCAATAACAGCTGTACGCAAAAATAACCACTTTAACCATCTGCTGCTGAGACTGTCGACCTGTATGTGTTTTTACTCTATTGTCTATTGTATGTATGTGTTTAACTTTATTGTCATCCTCATAGATGGAAGAGAATAGACTTTGAAATAGTTATCACTTTAATTTCTGGACTCCTTATTCAGCATAGCTCATTTAAGATAACGAAATTTGTTTGTGAAGGGCGTTGAGTTTTAATCATTGCTGTTTCTTTAATATTTTTTGTGCCTATCACAAGGGTCTCCGTATGCGTTTTACATTTATCATGAAGAAATATGATCCTAGAATAGGAAACAAATGTGAAATATCGATGTGATTGGAATACGTAACTATGGGTGTTATTAGTTTTATTCGAAACAAGATTCGGATCCGAATTCGAACCCCTATCCGATGTCCTTCAAATGTACGCTTCCGTGCGTCTTTGGGAATATTTGCTTACGTGGTAGCTCGGATACCGTATCCCTTCAAATGTGACGTCATTTCGGATCAGACAACCTGAATTGAAGTCAAAAACGAATAGGACGATTACGTGGTAACCCCTCAGTTCTTCAACTTTTCGGATATTCTCCAAACATTGAACTATACGATGTTTAGAGATTTTCTGTTTAATGCGACTAAGTCTCTAAGTTGTTCGTATATCTTACGGAGTGTGGAAAGGTCAGATATGCTGGAAAGGGCCCTCCTAAGAAGGGAGTGGCGAAAACCTGCGAAAAAACAATGGTAAAAAAGATGTTTTTAAATCTATGTGAGCAGCATAGACCAATCAACAACACATTTGTTTCGTTCGAAGTGAAGGGATACATTTATGAAGTAGGAAACGATCGACAACGTAGTTTGCGTTTTTATCTGTTAGTTACATGGAAACGAAAATTCTAAACAAGTTATGATAAATGACCGTCTTTGCCCTCGTCACAAAAATGCCTCGGTAAATATATTGAAAAGTTTTGACGGTGGCCATTCCGTTATCGACGATTCGTTGCGTGCTTTAGAAAAAGAGTACTGCGTGATGGAACGTATAGAATGTTTGGACGCACTCTGAGTGACGGGACACGGGGAAGACCTCTTTCCCCGCACTTTGTGCCCAAGAATGCCTTTCCTTTTCCACTCTCCTTCTCCAAACCTTTTTCAACCTTTCCATTTCTTTTTTTATTGCTCCTTTCTATGAATGACAGTACTCCTTTTCTATCATTCCGTCTTCGTCACTATCCGATTCGATATCGACTCACCCATAAATCTCCGATTTTCTTTCATCGGACTCCATCCCATATCTGAGGCAGTTTTTTTGTTATTTTGAGTTACATATATTTAAAACGTCACCCTTGGAAAGTTGGCTCACAATTCTAGTCTTTTTTCTTACTATTAAGGCTTCTTGTACGCTGACGTTAGACTACTTTAGTAAGAATGTGATTTAATATTTATTATTTTTATCGATATTTATTATTTGGAGCGATTCGTGACTTAATTTAGACGATGCACAGAATACTCACCAAATCAGAAGAGTTTTATTTTGTATTTACAACTGTTTCGATAACTACTGTGTCTGTACTGCCCTATTTAAGTTATTTATTTATGGAAAATACTCTTGTTAACGGATAGATTCTTAATTAATGGCGATGAAAATAATTATTACTGTAAAAGGATATGAATACGAAAAATTTAATGAATCAGGATTAGTAAGAGTTCTAAAATTCTCTGAAAAACGTAATGAATCAGGATTAATAAGAGTTCTAAAATTCTCTGCATCACAGACTCGTATTTACTCTCAATGATATTGCTTAAATAGAAAATGTTGATAATCCAACATCCTTGAAAGTAGTCATTCGTAGCGGTTAGACTGGAATAAGTTTTTCCAAGTTCCATATCAAATTGTCAATAATGTAAAAAATGCCAATAATTTACTTTTATCAATTCAAACATTAAGACGTCATGTAAAGAGACCTACGCATCTACGCATCTATAATGCATCTACGCATTTTTGTGCACTGTATTTTATGTTCTCTTGTTCATATTTTCTGTTGAACTTGGAAAAAGTTATTTCCCTCTTTACCGTAATTGAGTTTCACAAAGTATGAGCCAAATTCATCGATTATATATTAATTTACATCATTATATGCATATAATTTTCATTGTAGGTATATGATGTATTCCAATTATTAAAATATGTTGTTTCTTATTAATATAATCATGCGAAAAACTTATGTGGTAAATGGTAATAACATACGTTCTAATTGTTATAAGTTTTAGTAATCGTTTTATAGAACGGTTTGCATAAAGTAATAGGTCAATAAAGTTTTATATTCATTTAAGCATTATTTCCTTATGAATGTAAAAGGACCACAGAATATATGCACTGCATTGTGCAGTCTCATGTTTAAAACTGTATTTTACATACATAAAATCGTCTTTATTGGGCAAAAATAAGTATTACTTAGGTAGTAAGCGTTTTACCTTAGGGTGGAACTGCCCCACTTTCAAACTGAATGCACCGATACCCAAATTGGTTCTTACCCGCTTTTTTAGTCACGGAAAAAAGTAAAAATACTACAGCAGTCTCTGTCGAAGATGGTTGCATTAAGCTTCGAAATTCGTGGAATTGGAGCTACCGCGATCTGCTTCCTCTTTGCATCGAATATAATGAGTAATTTGATAAGCCATGTCACCAGTCAAAGGATTTTAGGACTTTCTTAAATGTAATGCCTGTTGTGACTATAATAATAACGTATTTATTTCACTTGTCATCAATTCACACGCATAGAAGGAAAACAAGGAAACAAGTAGTGAAATTAGGCACTCCTGAAGAACGCCTTTTGTAGGGGTTGCCATCACTTTGAGCAAAAAAGGGACGTGTTTTTAGACATACATTAAAATATATTTTTATAAAAATGATAAAAGGAACAGAAAATAAACAAAATACAGTGATGAATGCAATAGAAATAAAGAATATAAGGGAAAAGGATAAAATACAATTAGTTTAAATAAACTTCTATATCATTTTGTAAAAGTAGCAGTTCTTTTAATTTATAAATAACCTTTTTTGTATGTGTTAAGAGTAATATAAGGAATAACCTTGTCAAAACGTTATAGTCTGCAGTGTTATCCCTCTTTCGCCTCTCTGAAATCTGGTCACTCAAATTATCCTATTGTATTGGAAAGAAATGCTGACGAATCAGTCATTTAAATAATCGTTCCTGTTTTGCCATGCAAAGGATTTTGCACTATTATTTTCTTTCCCTGAAAATTTTCAGCAAATTGAATTCGAACGAAATTTAAGAATAGTAGCCCATAGTCTGTCTCTTTTTCTCGACGGCTTTCTTCTTTCGCTCTCTCGACATCGGCGTCCCTTCCTCCATCGTTTCGTCTTCCACTTTACCTCAACCACTCGGTTGCTATATTATCCCTCCTTAACTTTTCCTCATTCACTTTGTTTTTCCATCCGATTCCCCCTTTTCTTCCCGACCTCCACTCCTACTCCTTCAACTGACTTTCCTCACTTTCTCCTCGAACAACCGAAATTAGCTCCTTCTTGAGCCCCTTCGCCTCTTTCCATCGCCCACTCTCTTTGCCCACGCCTCTCTCCTCAATAAGAGGAAGGAATCTCGAGAAAAGAGTGTATCGCTCAGTCTTCCTCATTCTCTCATTTTGCCCCATAGCGCAGATATTATTACTCCGCCTTCTATTTTCCCCTCTCAAAAGATTCGCGGCCATAACGTATTACGTCCTATTATTTCAAGTACCATCGAGGTTATTCAACAACAGTTCCTGTTTTCCTTCTTAGCTGAATTTTCTTTCGATGGGGAAGGAAGTAGGGAATCTGTGTTTTGTATTCCTTCCATGCCTTTTGAACTTAGGTAGTCGTGAATTAGGTTTTCTCTGTATTAACACATTTCGAAAAGATGTATAATGAATAATTATACGGTTGTATTATAATGAATATATCCGAGAACTCTAAAAGATAAAATGCAAAATGCACCATATCCTTGCATGTATTCATATTACGTCTTACCTCGATTTAAAAAATGAAAATATTCCCTCTACGAGTGTTTCCCATTAAATCATCTCATCTTCCTAGTGAATCTTATTTTATCATTGAACATTTCGATATGTTTTTTCTCTTTCTCGTGATTAGGTTTCACTTATTCAGCAGAAGTTCAATTTCAGCTCTTGGTAATTCTTCCTTCCTATATCGTTGGATTTAAATCATCAACATGCTTCTCCTTTACAGTAAGCTTTCATTCTTCGTGTGCCAGCTTTAAATGAAATCGCACATTTAACCTCTAAGAAGTGAGGGATTTACTTGAGGAAAATTTGTATGGAATCGAAATTTAGAAATTTGAAAATTATTTCTCGGTCGGGAAAATATGGAAAGGAAATTTTCCTTTGGAAATCAGCCTTATTTTAGAAAGAAGTTGTTAAGGAAATGTTTCAAAGGTTTTCGAAAATGACCCCTAATACATCGACATTAATTACGATTTAAATTAATTATGCTACAATAGAAAAATATTTCAAAGTACCCCTGTTAACTCTTTCCAAAATCTCATTTCCAAGAAGATAGCGATTTCCCGCACGTTACTAAATCTTCAAAAACCGATATACGCAGCAAGAAACCACTCTCTTACAGCGAGCAATAATGGGTTGCATTCGCTTTGTTTTGGTCAACTTAGAACTTCTATTGCGCGCACACGTACCACTATCTATCTTCCTCATTTCTTCAAATTCAAAAATATATTTATTATGAGAATGGGTTGGATGGAAGCGGAGACTTTTAGTCTCAATCTCTCCCAAATAAAAGCGTTTATTATTATTATCCACTCAAGCGTTCGTTAACCGAATCCGTAATCAACGGAAAATTTATTAGCCATGGAATATTTATATCTGTATACAATGTGCCAAAGAATATATAATATGTATTGTGTTATAACGTTTTACCTATGTACCATTATGTCTATGCAGCAATATGTATTTTCTTATTTCAGTTTTATCATTATTAGTTTCTATATTGACTATGTTACTGTTGTATCATGCTATAGTTTTCATTTATTGTACTCACCTCTCCATTTTGCGTATTATACAACTTTAAATTCTTAATTAGTTTATTAGTAAATTCTTAATTTACACCTTAGTAATCTGTGTTTAAATATTAATGTATATTTTTTACATATCTAATTTCTTATGCTTTTTCTCCAGTACCTCCTGACGAACCAAGCCACTTTTGCTCAGGGGGGCCTTAGTATTCCAATTATTAAAATATGTTGTTTCTTATTAATATAATCATGCGAAAAACTTATGTGGTAAATGGTAATAACATACGTTCTAATTGTTATAAGTTTTAGTAATCGTTTTATAGAACGGTTTGCATAAAGTAATAGGTCAATAAAGTTTTATATTCATTTAAGCATTATTTCCTTATGAATGTAAAAGGACCACAGAATATATGCACTGCATTGTGCAGTCTCATGTTTAAAACTGTATTTTACATACATAAAATCGTCTTTATTGGGCAAAAATAAGTATTACTTAGGTAGTAAGCGTTTTACCTTAGGGTGGAACTGCCCCACTTTCAAACTGAATGCACCGATACCCAAATTGGTTCTTACCCGCTTTTTTAGTCACGGAAAAAAGTAAAAATACTACAGCAGTCTCTGTCGAAGATGGTTGCATTAAGCTTCGAAATTCGTGGAATTGGAGCTACCGCGATCTGCTTCCTCTTTGCATCGAATATAATGAGTAATTTGATAAGCCATGTCACCAGTCAAAGGATTTTAGGACTTTCTTAAATGTAATGCCTGTTGTGACTATAATAATAACGTATTTATTTCACTTGTCATCAATTCACACGCATAGAAGGAAAACAAGGAAACAAGTAGTGAAATTAGGCACTCCTGAAGAACGCCTTTTGTAGGGGTTACCATNTATTATTATCGTATTATATTCGTATAATTATCGTATAAATTAAATTTATATCGTATTTTGATTTTATTGAGAGTGATAAGTTTCTCCAATAACCTTACTCTATCCTTATTTTGGGCTTACTGCAGAAGCTCCTTGAACGCAAAAATACCAAGGATTTTCTTAAGCACTAAAGGACAGCGGAATCACTACTCCACCCTCCCGCCGCAGGAATCAAACCGTGATTCTCGGCAGTTAAAAGGGAGAGTGATCCGTATTCTTTACGCCCTCCTTTCTCTAAACCACTTGGAGCACTTACACAACCTCTTCCCATCGATCCATAACAATGCCCCTTTCTTCGCCAATCAACCTCCACATCCACCCAGACTACTCCGCAAGGGAAGCCGTTTCGCCTAGGTTCACTTTCATCCCTCATTCTTCCCGACTCAGCCGCTGTCACTTTCTCCGTCCTTCACCAGAAGGCCTCCGTGATTTTCCAATCCTAAGGCTCGTTTAAACTCTCTCTCTCTCTATCGGAGGAGTCCTCGTTCCATCGACTTCCACCATCTGCATCGACACATCGCCTTCCACTTCTCCTCATTCCCGACGCGTGAAAGTGGTCCCACCGACGGCTAAAACGCAATAAGACTCTGAGTGCCGAGAGGATTTATCGTCCGTCAACCGAAGTCAGCCACACAGACTACTCGAAAATCTCTTTCGGAAAGATGTTTTCTTTAGTGTAGTCCTCGAAGTTTCGGAGCGGGAGGCAAGATTAGCTTCCATCTCCATCATTTTTCGTTCAGCCCCCCGAGCAAACAGCGCTTTAGCCAATAAACCGCAAATGAAAGGTTTCTCTCTCTCTCTTGCTTTTCCTTCTCTTTCCTCATCCCCCACTCTCTCTCTCTCTCTTTCCTCTTTTTCCGAGGAAAACGGAGGAAGAAAGTTTTCCGGTCCGTAAGTGGAGAACTGTTATGAAAATCACCTCCCAAAATCCCGGGGAGGTTTTCTCGGTTTTCTTTTTCTAAACAAATCGGAATGAGATTTCGCAGAGTCCGAAACTTTTTCTCGGAGCTAATATCCTCGGTTGGGGACTTAATTCTCGGATTTTAGTTTCGGGACCGACTTGAGGTTTCAGGGTCCGCTCTGTGACGATGTACCTATTCGCGAGGATGTGGTCGTATGAGATTGGAGCCGGGTATGCTTCTGGAGACACTTGTAAACAATGGTCTATATTTTACGAGCTCTAAATTAAAATCTGCGGTAGCAACCACAGTAAATTAAAGAAGAGTGAGTTGAAAGAATGAGACGATGTGAAAGTAAGAAATATCTCTTTCTGCCATTACATTCATTCATTCTTCTTTAGCTGATTTGTGTTACTCTGATGGTTTTCTTGTCTGTCAGTAAGGTTTTTTTCCAATTATTACTTTTAGAAGAAGTTGAAGATTTACATCAAGCGTGCAGTCAAGATTCTCTCTTCATTCTGGAAGAAATTCTGCCCGGCATTTATCATTCTTACGGTAGTTATCACGGAATTTATAAATATGTATCATAGATATCTACGTCTGCAAATGCAGATTGCCTAAAACCTGGATGGATTAGGCAATCAGATGCAATAACGTAACGGATGACTTGCAGATATTTTCCTATGTACATATGTACATACATAAAAGTAGGACTCTTTCACGAGAAACTGTACGTTTATCATAAAAGAAACTATACCAATGATGATGGATGAATTTAAGTATTAAATACGTTTAGCAATGAGGATGTTAGCTATGTAAAAAGTGCTCTGACAACTGAGGTAATTTCGCACATATGTGCCCCCACCGGGAAATGATCCCAGGAACGCTTTAACCAGAGGCGATCGCGCTACCCACTCAGCTATGCAGAAGACAAGATAACAACTAATAATCACTTATTTATGTTACATACATATGCTCAAGAAGTTAAATTAGTACTACCAGTGTTGTGTTGGTAGTGCTTACCTTTTGACTAGCGAAACCAACAAAAGTACTTCTCCTTTTTCGAATTAAGTGACGTTCGGCGTCTTTTTCACGAAATTCAAGTTATGTTCCCACTCAAATTTTCAGTAGCGCTTCAGTTTTAAAAAAATAGTCCTTAAAGGATATGACAGCTGTGCAATAGCGTCTCTATTGGTAAATAAAGAAGGCAACCTTGATACGTTCCTCTTTTAAATAAGCGAGACGTTAGGGAATATTGTTTACTTCGACGTTTTATTTTCATTTCCTCGCTCCATCCATCTTTTAATGCGTTGTCTCAGTGAGAAAAAACTCCTCGGCGAATGCGATTTATTCCCTTCTAAAGATGAATTCTTGTGCAAATGAGTTAATTCCGGTAGGTGGAACCCCAAAAGGAAGCTTGTTATTCAGACGGAGCGAAAAAGCAACAATTGAAACTCCTACGGAATTTTTCGCTGAATTCTCAATCTCTCCGAGATTGGTTTCCATGGAATTCTCCTCTTTCCTTTCTCTCCGTCAAATAATCATTGTCGCTCTCGGACGCGCTCATCCGCCGAAACCACAATTGAACGCAGACACCGGCAAACACGTCTGTAGTAGTGATGGATAATTTCCATTCATCCTCGAGTCTCATACGCGTGGCTTCAAGGCGTCCCTCCACAAGCGACAAAAAATCCTATTCTCATCTCACGCATTGCGATGATTTATTCTCCTTTAAAATCAGCGGCGAAGCAGTCGGAGGGAATTTTCCGTCTTGACTATAATGCGCGCGATACGTATTTTTATCTCCACCCTATATTTGCACCAATTTTACGCTTCACTTGCTTTTGAATTGTCCTCAGTACTCCGGCTTGTAAGCAATCTGTGATTTTTTGAGTCAAAAGGTAATTCCTCCTTTCTTTGATAACTTGCGGTCAATTTATTTTGTCTCCACACTCGCGGGGTATCTTCACAGCTCGCTTTGTCGCAAATTCGGCCGGAATAATTAGTATGCCACCACTCCAATCCAAAGTGCCGCATTCCCGGCTAATCGGAAATTTCTTGTTAAGGAATGGCTGTTTGCTCATCTATTATCACTGTTTACGCCTCTCACGCAATTGCCCTATAAATAGATGCTTTTAGGGCACCGAAAAAGGAGAAATGAATAAATTATCCTATTTCATTTCCCTTTAGCGTTTTATCTACTTTGTTTTGTATTTGTGTTCATTTTTTAAAGCTTGCATGTACCATATTTGACTGCAGAGGCTAGGTGTAAGAGATGTCCACGTGGGTCTAACCTCGACGGATAAATATTTATTTAATAATAATAATAATAATATTTCTTATCAACAGTAATAAATGTAATATTGAGCATTCATACGATATCGATGTTTCTTTTGAGTAAATCATACATGCATATTACTCTTATTCTAGTTAAAGTTCAATCTGTATTTCTAATCTATGGACATGACTGTTACATATTTATTCTAGATCTTTTCAATCTGTGAATATTTTATGTAATCTTACAGTTTATTTTTTTGTCTCTTTAGAGGATTTTTTTCAGACTCTACCATACTATTCGTGGGTATTTTCCTACATTGGATATATATTTTCTGTGTGAAGTGTAATAATGTTTTTAAAAATATTTTTGTCTATTCTTTTCCCTTTAAACTTCATAGTATCATTTTAAAAGCCAAAAATATATACTTTATTTATTTATATACGTGCTCATCTCTCACCTTTATTTGTATTGGATGATTATTTTTGTTCATTCTTTTAGTTGAAATTTATTACTTGCCTTGTCTCGCGATTAATATTTTTCTTTTTTATATTTTCTTTCTTAAGCCTCTTTCCTCAAATAAACACAAAATGACGATAAAATCAATTTTTAAATCTCCGCCTCTTACCTTTACCGATTCCTTTTTCAGTCATCCTCTTTCGCCTCACGAGAGATTAGCAGTAACACTTTCCTGATTCTAATACCATGGCTTCCATCCCAAAGAACCACCTCTCCTCTTTCGAGCAGCAGCTTAATATTTCATTCTCTCCAGCAAATCTTTATTCGTTTTTCGCACACGATAAGTCGTTCTCCAGGAGTTTCTGCTATCATTAACAGAGCCTATTGTTAACTCAAATTCTCTTAAAAATCTCTTTTCTTTTTTCCTTTACCGATCGTGGCTCAATAGACGAAAATAGCTTCAGATTGATGAGGCATTTCATTCTTTTATCGTGCCCTTTTTCTGTCGATGCTCTTATATTCACCTGGAGATAAATTATTGGATATAATGATAGCATATGTGGTTTTATAATATAAAAGTTAATAATATCTTGAATGGAGAAAGGAAAATGATCCCAATTACACCCACTTTGACGGCCTCGTTGGTGAAGTGGTTATGCATAGCAACGCGTTCGAATCTTGGTCAGGGTATGGATGTTTGTGTTCTTTTTTACTAGGTTAACTGTAAGATAGGTCTCATTAGACTAAAATTTGCCTAACTAAAGACATGATTATTATTATTTTAATTATTATTATTTGTTGACAAACGCAGAAAACGATTCCCTACTTAGAACCTCAAGATCCCGTGTTAGAAGGTCCCGGAATTCGAAGCCTCCAACGTCCCGGAATTCGAGCCCGGGACCTTGAGGTTGAAACGCTAGCACGCTCTTTCTGCCATTGTGAACGGATGATTATCGGACCAAAGGGTTGGTAATATATGAAACGATTACAATAAATTTCACATTTATTGGTTTTATTTTAAACCTTCGGTGAAAGTATCCGTGCAATGAAGATTTGCCGAATTTATGGCGAGGAAATCGTAAGCCCTATGCAGCTCATACATTTTATAAACATCAGACGCAGCGCTATTCCGAAGAGCAAAGAAAGAAAATATCTCCGAGGGAAAGAAAGGGAGCTTCTGTCGCTTGCAGGAAATCTCCTGTGGAATCACGAAAGGACTCATTTGAAAAAGTCTCGCTGTTTATGCTGGCGGCATTTAGACAAGGGACGTCGTCACGACTCCTAGAGGGGTACAAAAAAACTTCCTTTGCTCCGCTTTCCTTTTTTCTCGTTACACATGCTTCGCGATTATAAGAAAACGCGCTTTGTTTCGTCCCCCAAAGTAAAATACGAGAGGAATGGAAGCACTTTTCTCCAAGATGTATTCCAAAAGATTCAGGAAAGTGGAAAGCTCGAGATTGTTCTCTTCTGCCATAACCCCAATTTGAAGTTAAGGGTCATGTTTACTCATTCCACCCGGGCTATTGTATTTTTTTCTTTTCCCCCGCTTTCTCTTCCAAATCTTTCTCCCTTTTTCTTTGGCATTATCTTCCCCAGAGCTATCATTCCTACGACCGTTTTTAGTTCTTCCTCTTTCTTCTTTCTTGACTTGAGGAGGAGGTGGGCGATAATATACGCAGACGCGTTTCTTGGAAACGATACCGAAGAAAGGATTATATCATATTTAGTTCTCAATGTGGGGATTCGAGAAACGTTCTACGATAGCCAAATTTATTATTATTAGTAATAATAACTTCTATAATACATATAACAGTTATAATTTCATCCTCAGCATACTATATTTATCACCTCCGTGTTTCAGCGGGTTTTTTCGCCCCCTTCTTGTGTAAGCTATTTCCTGTATCGTGAGTTTTTCTCCATAATAGCATACATAACATAGATACAGGAAGCTAATCCCAATTACATCTATTTTGATATTTACAAACTACAACAAAAGGAGGAACACACACAACCTGCTTTTTATCTCTCTCTTTTCGCGGATTTTTTTCGCTCCACTTCTTGTGTGGGCGTTTTCCCGCATCGTGGGTTTTTCTCCGTAAACTTTCAGTTGAGGAATGTCTTTTCCCGCAACCCAAATCCTATTATTTATAATTATCTCTTATTTTGTGTTTTTATTTTTTTAAAGTTTTTATTAATTTAGGTTTAGCATTACATAATATTAGGACTTTTAGAATTGTATTAATTTACCATAGATGTTAGTTGTAAGTTGACTTAATTTGAGTAATTTTTTATATCAATGACTCAGAGGTTAGGTGTAAGAGAGGCCCATTGGGCCTAACCTCGCCGTAAGGGTATATAAATAAATAAATAAATTCCCTATCCAAAAACATCCGACTAGCCGGGATTCGCAACCGGGACCTCAAGGTTGGAGCGCTAGCATGCGAGCACGCTAATCACTGCACCACCGTGGTCGGTTAATATGAGCCTCCGCGGCGGATAAAATAAATAATCGCGCGGCGAATAAACCGGCGCGCCGATTCTAATATAAGTCGCCGCGACAAACGCCTAAACGCCGCCGAAACAACCTAAGTTGCTGAAGTACTTTTAAAATTACTACTACTACCTAATGATGAATCTTCATTTTAAGAAGGGGTGTTTCATCTGTGGAAACCATCAATTTTTACGGTACGATATTTACTAGCCGCGATAGAGAATTTTGAATATGGAACTGAATGTAGAAAAAATCATCTCACAAAAGCATTTCTGAGAAAGACCACTTTCCAATCTCGCTGATACGAGAACCCAAACTTGATTATTTCAAACAATACCGTTCTTATACTCATTTCATAGCGCTAAATGTTGAAGCACCTTCGAAATCTCACTCTCGTCTCTAAACAAAGGTCGTTAGTCTATGCAAATCCCAGCTTCTTGGCCATTCATTATTTACTCCTTTCCTTCATCCCCTCTGCTTCTGCAACCCTTAATTTCCTCACTTTTAATCCGTTTCCTTCCTTCCATCTTCTCTTTCTCCCCATTGTTCGTCTCTTTATCCCTTCCTCCTTAATCCACAACCACTCCTTTCACTCCACAATTCCCTCTCATTGAAAGTGAAATGAGATGTCTTAGTCTCCCAAAAATTCGCTTGATTTCTCGCAGGGAAAAGCCAAGGAAAGATTCCCAAGGCGCTGTTAACGAAAAAATATACGGAGGATCCCGTGATATTGTCTCTTTATTATCCCCGAAACGTGGGGTAGACACGATTGTCCGCCTTCGGACCCATTCTTTGGAACAGTCCTTTCGTTCTCTCCTTCGAACCTATAGGCTAAATCTGCCTCTCCCAACCTTTCACTTCCATTTTCTCGCCGCCTGCTTCCGAAACGCAGAAAGGAATGTTTATCCCCTATCTCCCCCCACACGCTCTCTGTTTTGCTGAGGGCTGAAAGAAAAATTTTCTCCGGTTATTTGGCTATTGGAAGGGTAACGGTGCAAAGTGAGGCCGCAATTAAATGCACCATCGAGCCGTGTAACGACGGAATTGCGTTTTTCAATCCCACCTTCGGAATCCCACGTCTGTTTCCGTGTAACGATACTTTTATCGCCCTCCCTACCCTTGAGCCTCGCTTCTGTTTCTGTTCTTAAAGGCTTCTTTACACTGTCCATGGTAGTCCTCTTGATTTGAGGGCGAGCGCGCCCGTCATTTTGAACGATCCCGTCACTTTCTCTCCTCTCTGGAATAATTTGTTGCTTCCACGAAGGAGGCCATCTCCTCCACACGGAGAAAATGGCCCAGATTTATCGCACTAACGCCGTTTGAACTCTACGCGTGAGTCTGTGGGGAAGAATCTTCCTTGTTTGCTACTTACACATCACCAAGTCCTAATATGGTAATAAATATTGCTTCTTATCTGTTTCAGTTATTCTTCGCATCAAGGGTGCTAGATAGACTATTCTCTCTATGCCACTGGCTATATGCACAAAAAATGTTTTGTTTTCTCGCTAAGATATTTCTTGTGAATTTGATAAAAACAAGGTGAAAAGTAAACGCGAGAGAACCAAAAGAAAACATAAGGTGGAGGTTAAGTCGCTCAAGAACCAACTGGCACGAATAAAACTTCGAGAATGTGAAAAAATAGGCATCTTCGAGCGATGCCTCGCCGTATTTCGATAGAGAGGCCGTCATCCGCAGCGGCGAGCAAAAGTCACGACAATAGAATAGAGATCCTGGTAAGGTGCATTGAAACGAGGATCTTTCTGCCAAAACACGAAATTTTACACCACGATGCCCATAAGGCTCCATACCTGCATATGAAATCCTTTTGTGAAGGGTCTGAGTATATTCTGAGCTTATATAACTTTTTTGACATAAAAAATTCAGAAATCGGTGATAATGAACATCAGAAGCTCTGAGTTCAAAGAGTTTCTTGAGTTCTTTCTACCTATCATATGCATGGACCTCTAATGAATTGTGTTTAGCTATGAAAATAACCAAGAGTAAATTTTATTATTTGTCTACTCATATTTGACTCTCTGGATAATTTTCCTCCGCAGTTTTTCATTTGATCGAAAAGCGGGATTATTATTGATTTTCGAGAACAAAATCAGGAAAATTCTCGCAATCTAAACATGAATTAATTTCGAAGGAATAACAAGTGTGAAATGTGCAAAGTTAACACCCTTACCTCAATCCTTGAATTAATTTGTCTCGCGACAGAATATATTTTGGAGTTGCCGAGTGATTTACGTAGATATCATCGTTTTTGGTTTGAAACACCAAATTCTCAGGTAGTATATCATAATTCAGCGAATCATTTTTTTCATCATCTCATTTCTACGACTTATTCTGTCCTCTTACATCGCGCATTTGGTGGTATCCAGGATACCTTTATTTGCGACCTTAAATCCATTTAAATATGTGGTTACAATTCATGCGTCCATGTACGTCTACTTCCCATCCTTCCTGAAGGTCTCAAGAACTGTATTTATTTTACATATCATCTCAATAACTTGCATGCTTACCGTATATAAAATGTACTTCTGCAGCAAAAACTCTGCCGATTATACATTTAATAACGTAAACCGGAACACACGTATCCGAAAAATTTGCGGCATACCAACTAAAAAAGCACATTTTTGTAAAGCGCATCTTAATTAGATGCGATGTAAGGGTTAGAGAGCGATGTTACGAGGGTTGGTCTAATAGTAATGTTCCGTATGTTTTTCAGTCAAAACCAATGCTAGTTTTTCGACATTGTAGATTCAAATTCTATGACGTTTTCCGCATGTGCATAATTTCATTTTTCTCCTAGTGTGATAGCATCGCTGTAGTAAGCTTTCAAAGTAGAGTCTGTGATAAACGTCACAGACAACGTTCTGTGATTGAATTTTTGCGCGTGGAGAAAGGAACGGTAGGGAATATTCACAAACATTTGTGCAGAGTCTGTGGAACATCTACAATCAGTAGGAGTACAGTTGGTTGCTGGGTATGGAGGGTGGTATCGACAGGGCATACATGCCCTAGTGAATGGCTGGAGGAAAGCAATTGAACTTGATGGAGATTATGTGGAAAGATAGTTTGAGCAGATAAGACACTTTTCTTTTTGTTGTGTTAATTTCATTTTCGTAGAATAAATAGTTTTTGAGTAAAAATATGTGGGTAATTACTTTTTGACCGAATCTCGTATTTCACCTTAGTCAGGTCACCTCTTGAATACTCTTATGTGGCGAGCATATGCAATTCGACTGATGAAACGTACACTCCCATACTCCGGAAAATATAATGTAAGGCAATACGATTTGTTAAAAAGTGCTAAGGTAGAAAAAGAAACTTAACGCAAATATTCTGAGATGCATGTTGGACATCCTTGAAAGAAAGGATATTAGAAACTAGGCTGCGAACGATTGCTAAATTCAGAGAAAGTACATTTCCGGAAGTCGTAATCGTTATTATGCAACTCCTATGCTACTTCTTCCGATCCTCAATGGACATAAATTAAGAGAAATAGATGCAAAGATAAGTCATTTTAGAGAGTTATTCTTTCCGCGAATGATACACGATAACAATTAGCCGAAGAGGTAACTAAGACACTTGGTGTTTACACCTCCTACCACACGCAGAAAGTAGGCTAGCAGGGTATTTATGTTGATGGATGTGTAAATATATAATTTTGTAACTTAAATGTATATTTATCTATATTAAGTAAAATTGATTTGAGTATAAATATATATTGGAGATCTATGCATGTACTGTCTATGAAATATCATCGCTGAGTCTATCCCACTTATTACTTGTATAATTAAATTAGCGTATGAAATACAAGTGAAAGTTGATAGGTAGAAATTAGCCCTGTCTACCGTAGCTAGTCAGTTCTAGAGTTCTATTTTTGCTCAAGAAATATATTTGTTACCAAACGAAGCAAGTTGTCCCAAATAGAATGAAATGTCAAAAGTTAAAACTTTACGAAAGAAAAGTTAACAAGGACAATCCCAAGGAAGAATGGACTTGAGAAAAGTCTGACGGGACCGGGAATCGAACCCGGATCTCCCAATTGCCGGTCAGGTTCGATTCCCGGTCCCGTCAGACTTCTTTCAAGTCCATTCTTCCTTGGGATTTTTCCTGGGTGCGCACCATCTTGCGCAAAGTCACCCTTACCCATTTTCCTTTGTTAACAAGGAGCATTTTAGTTTTTTCATTTCTAGCAGAAAGCACAAATCTTGCGAAATTAAAACGTGAAATATTTTTCAAAAGACTCTTTTGTGAACACCCAGTCTACGCCATCAATTTTAAGTCATCAACTACAGCAATTTTCGTTGAGATAGGTCCTGGTGTCCTAAAATTTATTATCTCAGGCCATTAATATTAGCCCTTGATAATTGGGTCCTTTAATATCTTCCAAGAACCTTTTCTCCAATCTCCTCATTATCTTTCCCAGCATCATTCATTCCTTCACTTACATTTTTTCCTTAAAATATCCCCCCATTTCTCCCTCTTTCTTCCGTGAATTTCGTCGCGTTAGATGAGAAGTAGAGATGAGGAAAATTTACGTCTTCCCGTTTTTTCGTATGCTTCATCTTATGGGAGGTAATTTTTCTCACATCCCAGAACAAATCACTGTTCATAATCAGGGAGAAGAATCTATAAGTATTATATAAATTAAATAATTAATCATTTTGAAAATCCTGCTCACTTAAACAATTGGTTAGCCTTTACCTTTACTTTAGCAAAATATTAAAAGCCTCTATCCGGACAAAGAAATTGTAATATTTTTTTTCTCAGATGCACAATCGGCTAGAATCGGAAATAGCTGGCGAGAAATAAAAAATATGCTTTTTTAAAAATCTGGGCTTCGGAACTTCGCTTGGTCACTCTTGAATATACAGTGTTACCTTGATTGACGATGGCCTTAGTTTATGACGTACTTCGATAAAGACGAGTAGCTGTGATAAAAAAATGTCTCGGGTAACGATGAATTCTTTGGCTTACGACGGCTTCTGGTGAAGATTGACTACCAAGAATTTCTTTTATGACAATACATTTTATTAAAGATTATTTTTTCTTGCAGATATAAGTGAATAAATCATATGTACTATAGTTTAATGGCATTTCAATGAGTTTTATCTTCACGTTTGATATGCAGTATGGTTGTGAAAAATTGCGCCTTGGATAAAGACGGTTTTGGCTAACGACGAAAATCTTAGAAAGGACAACGGTCGTTTTCCAAGGTACTACTGTATTCTACATTCGTCTATGCATTTACCTGTCGTTTATTCCTGCGCATTAATACCACACTGGCGGTCGGAGTTGACCATATTTTCAAATAAGTTATAAGTAGTAATAAATTTACTAATAAGATGCTAACGGTGATTTCTGTTTTTTGACTTTGATTGTAAATTGATACCCGAGTGTCTTACGTTACTTTATAGATTTATGGAGAAGACAGTGGTAAAATTCTAGAAAACATTTTTCGAAACTTTTATTCTATTTACAAGGGAACTTATGCTCCTCCAAAACATGACTTGCTGAATTACACGATAGTCAGACTAAATTATTTCCAGATATTCTAAGAATAGCACTAGTATGAGTAACGATAAGGTAGACACTCTGTAATTCAGTTTTACTTCAAAATGATTGGTAAATATCAATTTTCAAAGCGAAAAATCTATTACCACGCAAACTTCCATTTCAACGTGAAGGTCAATATTTTTACGAGCTTAATAACCTTTAATGGTACACTTAGCCAGTTCCTTTTTCTTAATTCTGTTACCTCGATAGTAATGTTTCCTTAGTTACACCTAACCATATAGCCTATTCTTATGAATATACTGAGAATATTTAAGAATTTTTTAATGTTGGGGTGATTTTTGTAAGAGAATTAAAACTGAAGCCATTTTACTGCTGATGGAGTTTTAGTAAACATAAATTTGAAAACATCTAAGTAAACTAATAATCATCTTTTTAGGACTGCTATGAGTAAATACTAGACTCAATTTTAATTTCAATTTTCAATCCATCTTCGACGAAACAGTTTCTGTTATTAAGTTAGAAACTTTTTTATTCCTCCAAGACACGTACCTATAAGAGGAAATCATGAAAATTATGCTAAATTATTTATCTCAGAAAAATTTACTTCCTCATAATTTATTCGACACACAGTATGCTAAATATAGCTAAATACAATTCATTCGATGGTTTTCATTTTTTGGCAGTCCTGGCGAAAAATCTGCAATAAAGAAAACAGTAACCTCCAACAAATAATTATTCCTTTGGATTTCCACACGAAATGTAGACGAAATTCAACAGGTGTTGTTGATAAAGCGACATAATCAAGTAAACTTTAAGTAAAAATTAAGCATTTTACAATCTCTCTCAGTGCTTTATAACTTCCTTTCGGTTTCATCTCCTCATTTGAGTGCATCGTTTCTGGAATTTATACAAGGTTCATACGAAATTATCGCAACAAATGCCGAGAATACGTTTCTGAATACCATCCCGATTCTCCAGAAATTAAAATTTGATTGCTTCTCTCAACGGGTTCAAAATAACCTGCCACTCATCAAGTGTTCGTAACCCGATGAAAAATTGTGAGGATTCTCTCAAGACTTTGCCCAATCATTTCCCAAGGCGGATAGCGTAATTTCAGCGGCGAGTGCCCAGTTCATAAACAGAAACGACCCGTGATAAGAAGAGCGTGCTGCCGAGAGAGGAAAATCTCGGAAGAGCTATCTTTTCTACCGTCAAGTTTCCGGGGAGGAAGTCATCGACCCGAAATAAATTATGCACACTTAAGGAAAAAATAATGGAGCTTAGGGAAAGAGCCCCTTTAACTTTTTCCGAAATCTTTCGCAGGAAGATAAATGAATGTGGAGCTCCTCTCTCGAGATTGAATTATCGAAAGTGGATGTTTGTGCGGGTGCGTGCTTAGGGGGTAAACGCCGACGGGATTCTCCGATGAAAAGAGAAGCCGTAAATAACTTTGATGATGACGAAAACCTTGTCTCTCGCGAAACATGACTTCGGAAAAGAAATTTGATTTTCGGAATTCTTGTTGATGACTTACGATGGATAGCCCCTTTTCCGAAAAAAAAATAAATCGTGAGCTCGGGGACTCGATGATATATCCTCTTCCTGCATTGATGAATGCATAAATTATTCCTGTCGCGCCTAGTCAAAGGTCAGATTTATCGTCCTCGTTCCTTGACTTCTTATTCAAATTATTCGATCAAAAACGAGTAATTTGCTCGAAAATGCGCCTTGATGATGTACACGAAGAGCAGCGATTTCCTTTGATAAATATTCAAATATATTTTCGATATTATGTCGATTTAATATCGAATATATCGGTCTCCGAGATATCCAAGTGGGCAACGAGTTCGACTTCGGTGAAAGCGGTTCCGGGTTTTATTCTCGGTGGGAGCCTACGTACGAAGTGACGTCAGCTATCGAAGCACTTTTAACAATACTACCACTACTATCAAATATATCGATAATTTATCGAACCTCTCCATTAATTATCGTATTTATCGATACTCTACTAAATCTATCAATATATTATCGAGCCTATCGATATATTACCGAACCTAGCGATATATTATTGAAGCCCGTGATACATTTACCAAGGCTATCGATATACTAAAGAATGTAAACATTAAATAAGGGGAAAATTAATTTTAAAACTCTATGAATTTCACAGCACAATACTGCAATTTACCTACATCGATCGTCAACCCGATTTCCCATTGGGCCTACACTATTTATCTTTGTAAGTTTGGAAATGTTTAACCTCCCACGGAGGTTGCCATAATATATCAAATAGTATTGCGATGTTTATGAAAGTCAATAAATCAAGGGACGCGAAAGTAAATCGAAGTTCACCATTACTTTTACTTTAATCTTTTTGGCAGACAAAAGCTATGCATCAAAAAAGATCCCGGACGCCTATTTCTGTCCAAAAAGTTGAATATTTCTTACCAAGGAATACTTGGAGTAAATTTGTTCCACTTCTATTTTTTCGAGTGATATAGGAAGTAGAGAGAGAGAGCGAGTTGAGAAGTTTTCTGAATGGAATCAGTTATCGCTCTTTTTATTAATTGGTTTATAATGCATGTAGATAATAGTGTTAATTTCAATAACTGAATATTTTTATCTTTAAAATTCATTATTTAAAGTTAATGGAGGTGCATCTAAATATGTCCTGTAATGTCATTTGTTTAAAAAATAACATTTATGAGTAACTCCTTATATAATGGCTATTGATAGTAACTGTAAGTTCCGAATGAGATTACGTCCATTCCCCGTATATTTTACTAAGAACATCATGTTATTTTAAATATCGAATTACGAACTTTCTAAAGAAAGTAATTGGAATACACTAGGCACCTCAGAAAAATTCCTAACTATGTAACGGTAGATGTTACTTTTCGCTGTATAAATCAGCTATTTTTAATGTCAATAGTTGAACATATCCAAGTAGAGTGAGGTATACTGATGCAAGTAATAACTATAATTGTACATTAGCACTCTTTTTAAATCTATTCGGTGTCAAATTTATTTTTGCGTTGTTTTTATACGGTGCACATATAGTAATAATCGAAAACGTTTTTAATGAAGCATGAAGTGGGTACATTTTTTTTACATCCACCCCTTCTAAAGTTTTCCTATCTATTTCTTTTCACGTATACACAAGTCTTTATGTACATAAAATCATTGACGAAAGGTTAGATGGAAGAAGGGACTTTTCAGTCTCAATCTCGCCTTTAATAAAGACATCATTATTATTATTATTGTAAGGTGTATAGTATTGTTGGACATACGATAATGAACTTTTGTGTATGTATTGGATGTGTGCAGATGCTTTTTTCTTTTCCTATATATATATACGACGTAGACATCAGACAATTTTCCGCTTGTAACGTGTATACTTTATAATAATAATAAAATAATAAGCATATTTCCACTTGCGTATATGTAAATATATGCACATAAGCTATTGTGAAACATACCAATACAAATTCAAGTTCGTGACTGAATACCGGTAGCAAGTTAATAACCGTGCATCAATTTAGATATTACATTAATTTGATCAATAAAAACGTCAATATTATTCACTCGTAGAGTCAAATGTGTTCTCATTAGCGGTAAATAAACTGATCATCAGCGTCAGGAAACACCGCGCTCATTTAGCATTCCCAGTTAATGTTATTCCAATGACTCGAAGTTCGGCACCAAACACGTAAACTTAGTTTTTAAAGTTTCAACGATGAAATCAACGCTTCATCACCGATTCCTTCCATTTGCATAACACAAGAATTCGCGAACGGCGAGAGTTGAGGAGCGCCAGAGACAGCCACAACTTCCGGGGAAAAAATATGTAAACCACCGGGTAAATATTACCTCACATGTTAGATTTTACGCAGTACTTCAACTATTCTCTGCGATTCGCAGAACTCGGTTGTTGTTTCCAAACACGCTTTACAGGGAAAAGGAAATACCGCGGCGTAAAAAAACATGAGGGCCCCTAGGAGCGCTCTTTGAGCCTTGCTAAAATGTAATGCAAGACAAATAAGGTGTTTTTGCGCAATATTTTGTTTTTGTCCGCTGCCTCGATGCTTTATTCAACGGTTTTATCAGGCCTGGGTCTTTTCGTCATCTCGAGGCATGTTTAAATTCCAGAAGGCGTCCCTAGGCCACGGCTTTATTCATTTCCTTCCCCGCTCCTTCCACTATCCTCAAGCTGCTTTTTGTTTCATTATTCATCCCTTCCCACGTAATTTCTCCATTTACTTTCTTCCGTCGTTCCAAACTTACAATTGTTCCCAATTTTATCATCCGCTCTCAGATATTGATGTTTTTGTTCCCTCCGCCGTGTTTTTTAACGCTTCTCTCGGAAGAACTTCTCCCTCGAGCGCATCTTTTTATTCTCGGTTAGTAATTGCTCTCCTTCACTTTACGAGGAAAGATAACTTTTAAGAGATGGTGAGGAAGTTTGCTCACGTTTGATGACTCAGTGAACCATGGAGATGTTGTGCGCGACTTAATATTAAAGATAGTCTCGTCTAGAAAGTTTTATCTATAATCCCCGTCTTAATGCCTGGGAATATTGAGGATAAATATTCACGCGTGAAAAGACAGTGTAAACGCTTCAAACTCTGGATAAACAGAAAAATATGTTTATCTCTAGTGGTTTAACTCGGTGCTTTTCAGCAAAGCCGTCCATTAATTAGTGGGATATTTTTCAGGATGAATTCCATGAATGCTCCGAGTAAACCGTGAATTGATTTCAATAAGGTTTCATGATTGTGGTTCTATTCTTTGTTTTCATTTCTGAATCCTATCTTTCGGTTATTGCTTTTTATGTTTTGTCTTTGGTGTTTTCATGTTATTCTTTTCTTTTTTAATATTAATTTCTCGATGGTTTCAAGTTTTATTTTCCAGAATCATCTCATAAATATTTTGCATAAACTATGAATCAATTTCGATATTTCATGAAATCTTTTTTTTCTTTTGTAAGGTTTAACTTCTCGGTGTTTTCCAGTTATTATTTTCCAGAATCATCTCATAAATATTTTGCATAAACTGTGAATTAATTTCGATAATATTTCAAGAAAGTAATTTCATCTTATTTTATTCCTAAAGTCTGTCTATGGATTGATATTTTCATTTGAATTTTAGTAATCCAAGGCTATTAATAACCTCTTATCTTCTCCCTTGTCATAAGGGGGTTTCCTTTCCTCCGTCTCATTGGTTGGCTACCTCTATGAGATATTAGAGTTCGAGATAAGCCCCCAAAAGCCGGTGTTTGCGAGCAAACTAACCGTTGAAATTTTTCAACCGGATTGTGTTAGGGTTCTCAGCGGTCGCACTTTGCAAGTATTGTTCTCAAGTATTTCAATCAGTTAATCTTCCCTCCCGAACATGGCAGCATAGTTGCCGAAACACGTATTGAGAACAATAGTTACGAAGCGCGACCACTGAGAACCCTAACCCTGTTGGTTGGAATTTTTCAACGGTTAGTTTCCCCGCAAACAACGGCTTTTCGGAGCTTTTCTCGAACTCTAATTTCTTACCACAATGTTCCATTTCCTTATAGATTCTAACAATCGCAAGACAGTGCTGCCAGATGCAAGAAAATAAAATCTGTTCATTCGAAAAAATACGAATAAGACATAATTCCGTATATACTATACAGTATTGTTATCGTGATGATGATCGCTGATCTAAACTAAATTCATAGGCGTTTATAGTTCGGTGGTCGTTTTATAGGACAGATATATACTAGAACTATAAAACTTTGACGAAAATTTATTCATCGTCTATTCTGCAAAATATACGGTATTTCTTTTCCTTATAGATATAGATTAGATAGATAGATGTCATTTTAGATACCTCTATGAGGACAATGGCGGTAGATGGTGCCGTCATGGGTGAGCCACCATTCACTTGCCTACGAAGCCTCCCTGAAAACGAATTGACACTACTTGGCGTGATCGCCTAGTAGATTAAGAGCCCCCGTTTGGAATGTGAAGGATCTGAGTTTGAATCTTACATCTTCTCTTTTTACTTTGGTTTATTCATTGCATGTAATAAGGAGCATGCTCCAACATTAATCACCAATCTATTTCCTTGTACCTCTATACTTTTTAACTACAATTATGCTACTGTAATCGTCTTTAAAGGCACTGGCAATTCATGTTTCAAGTTCAAGTAGCATAAAATATCCCACTCAATCCACATAAATACACAAGAGCAGATATCGCGAAGGGTGCCGAGAAATTTTCCGAAGAAAACTTTCTGTGGTGCAGAGCAAGCAACGTTAATACGATACTCTTCTATTCATAAGATTTCCCGATCTTATTGACTTTAATAACTCTCTCCTGGTTCTGAAGTTATTTCTTTTTCATCCTTTCTCCGTAAACTTTTTTCCAGTTCCGAGACTATGCGCCTTCATCTCTTTGCCTACCAATTTTCTCCCACATTTCATTTCATCCAACTTTTATCAATTTCCTTTCTCTTTCCTTCCGCTTTCGCAAGGGTTTGGCCGTGTCTCGAAGCAATATAATATAATGCATTCGCGCCGACTACGAGCGCTCTATTTTCATTTTCTTTTTACCAGATAAAGAAGAGATGAGGTTGATGGAGCTTTAAGTTGACAGTCTGTTTAAGATAGAGGATACTATTACACCTAGTAAATGCTTACAATCGAAAATAGCTGCTACTTACATGTAAATTATTCCATTGTATATGTAATTATTTATGTTTCTGATGTTCGTATATTATAATTAATTTCGGATCTTTGGTCGGAAAAACAAAGAAAATGCCCAGTTCAGCTAGAGGAGCATACAAATAATTCTAAACGTACTTCGTGTTCTCCACAAATTTGTTTTGTCCAGTTTTGACCAAGACGTCATCCTCAGATTCCCAAATGGAGGAATTTATACATGGCTGTCCTCTTCCCTGTCCTCCTCCCGATATATCGTAGTGTACCTGAGGATGACCGTCTTGGTCGAAACCGGTCGTGATTAAGTAAATGTGTGGAAAATATGAATAATTTTTGGAATTATATTTAGATGTCGTTCCACAAAACGTAAAAACACCTGGATTTTATAGGAAAGGATAGGTGAAGAATTATAATTGCTTCAGTACTCATGGAACTTTTATTCATTCTAGCAATTATTCTCACTCTATGTATAAACTACGGGCTCAATTAAGCAGTTAATTTCTATCATTCATTAAATTGCTATTAACAGATTTTAGTAGAGTTCTTATATATAATTATTCATGTTACACTCATATAAAACCTAGTTGAATTTCACATTGTCACATTCATATTGTCTCCCGAACATGTTCTACTGATTTACAAATCCTCTCTTTTCTGCGTGTTTTTTGGTAACGCATGTCACAGATTTTTTAGCTTTACAGTTCTAAATTAATTTTTCCCAATTTTTTGCTTAATCTTTAAACTTTGTCACTAATACCACTAGCAGAATAAGAGTGTTCGACTTGTAACTATGTAGCTGACGTTTTTAAAATTATTTAACGAACTTAGTAATTCGTACAGATTGCTCCTTTCCCATTGATTTTCTAGTCTTATTCAAAATTAATTTCAGTGCTTACACCTTTTCATTCCATACATATAATATTCTATCCCGAGGAAAGTCATACAAATGTGAAATTCCAAGTTTTGAAGTTTTTGTTCCGAGTTCGTGGGTCTGAGATGCTCCGTACATTGACAAAGGTTCCTTTGAGGTTAGATCTTTTCAAGGGTGATGACTTAAGCAGAATGTAACTCCAGGATCATCCTTATTCGAGAGCTTTCGCGGTTCGCTAAGTTTCAAAGAAAAGCGATTCTGTAAATAAAGAAGTACATAAGGTGTATTTGCGGAGACAGTTCAGAATCAGATCGCAACTGCAATGCATGCACAAGATGATTTTCCATGCCTCCAAATGGTTTCGCATTGATCCTGAGTTGTCACCGCGAATATGTTTACGCATTAAATGCCATTTGACGCCACCATTATACCCAACATTATCTCATCAATGCCTCCTATTTCTCGAGATTTAATCCACACGATTGGATCATTAATTGAGGCAAAACAGAATTATTCCTACGTAATGAAGACCATTAACCCTCTTCATTAAGAGAACATTCTCGTACGGAAAAGCTTCGTTCTTTCGTTAATTTTAGGTCACCACTTACTATTATCATTTCAGTGAACTCCGAAAGAGATCTCTTAAATTCCTTTCTCATCCATTATAATCTATGCCTAGAATCTCAAACGTGGTTGAATTATGCTCGCTATGCCATTCTAAGTCATGCTAATTACTCGATTTCCTGGTTAGGATGTAATTAATGAACGTCACATCGTAGAGATGATGTATGATTCATTACCAAGAAATACTTGGATACCCTTCCTTCCTTCATCAGTCCATCTAAAAATATGTGCCTCGGAAAAAACTCGTGGCGTTGCAAGTTAAATGTAACAATAAAAAAACATTCAGCAATTCACATAAAACTATGCCTGGATGAGAAACATATCTCACTGATTTTTATGTGAAGATTACTGAGGTCAGTTAAGAATGATATTTAATTGTTAGAAATCATTAATGCCAAGGATGTCTTCCTTCTGGGAAGTATAGGTAATTTGAAAAGGACGAAGAAAGTGAAAACTTCGATGGCAATATAAATTACACCCCAATAACTTCACCTTAGAAATATTGCTTATCATCCCAAATGTTTTCTGTATTGTGTGGTGAATAAACTAATATTTACTTTTAACTTTCACAAATTTGTTTGGTTATTAAAATGTCAACAACTGCGAACAACTTTATTTGGCTTTTGCTTCGAACAAATGCGTATAATTTTGTGATGCCAACCTTTCCATCACCTTCATTCGCAGAGTGTTGGTTTATCGCCGCATTCCAGTTTTCAAAGTAAAAAGTCCTTCATTTCTGAAACTAGATAGCAAAATACTTTAGTGTAAATACCTCTCTCCTTCGCCTCGTTTTCTCTGACGCACTCTCCAAGTCCTTTTTGCACTCACAGCCACTAGTCTTTTTCTCTATCCAAGGCCATCCATCTAACCATATCTCCTAACTCCGGCTTAATTATTTTTTCGTGAAAAAATGAACAGAAGCAGCAAGAGCGAAATGAAGACATTTTCTGAAGATAGACCGAATGCACGCTATCTCATCAAGCCGTGTTTTTTTACGCTAGTCTTCGACTCAGTTGAGCTCCCACTCACCAGCTCTGAATAATTTTCGCGGATGGAGTAAAATTCTTCGGGAAAAATACTCGATTTAGTTTAACCTCTGGGGAAAAAACTACTCATAGAGGGGTGGGCAGAAAAGTAGCGATATGAAATGAAATGTAGAGCGTTTCCACTTAAAAAGATTACAAAGATTCATTGTGGTATCTATATTAGAGCATTCGTAAACTTTCAATTAGTACACTGTCTCTCAATTTGGAAGAATTCATAAATGTTATTTCTTTATCAAAATTAAATAAATTTCTTATTATTAAGTTTCGCCAGAATTCATAACACATTTATTCCTTCAGTTTTACGCTGAAGTTTAATTTTGTCATTAATTTTACAAGCCCATTTTCCACAGAAATAAATTCGCGCGAACCGCTAGTTTCATATAATTACAAGGTGTACATTACTTCGTTCAGTATTTTGTATTGCGTAATAGATATTAATTCTTCATTGTAAATGTCTCTAGGTTTCCCCTTTAGCATATTTGGTTGTGTATTTGTATTCGAAGGAAGGAAATATTAGTACCAAATAGAGATTTGTCGTTATATTGGTGATCATCATCTTCGATATAGTCATCATACTCTACATGTGGTGGGATAAGGCAAAAAATCAATACATTTCACGGACTGTTTTTATCAATAGTTAATCCATCAAATGTATTGGAACGATTTTTTCCATAAACCTAGGGATGGGGAGTTAAACTCTTAACGAAAATGAATATCAACTTCTTTTATTATTGAGCCGGATTAAATAAAAGAAGTAAAAATGTTGTCGACGATATTTCATGTCTCTTGAAAGTTGAAACTTTTTTCATCCTGTATTTTTCTATTATCTGTTCCTAGAAAAATTCCCTGCCATCCATCTGAGCATGTTTATTCCCCGCCTCTCTCTCTCACTCTCTCTAGTTATCTCTCCCAGGCTTTTTTTGCTTTCCAGGCCCTCTCTCATCTTCTAACTTTTCGCCGTATTTTTATTTCAAAATACGCTCTCAAGACTGTTCTTCGTCTTGCAGATTCTCGCTGTTGAGACTTCTCATAGATCTCCTCTCTCTCTTCTTCACTTTTTCCCCGGTATATATTCTTTCTCCATCACTTCAGCTTGGCAATGGAGCTACTTTACCATTCCTTACGTTTGCAGCAATGTTCAATGATAACTTTTTCATCAATAAGAGAATTTTATCAAGCTTTCGCCTTTGTGTGCCACAAACATCGTGCGATGGTGGAAGCCGTTTAATGGAATAAATACTTAGCTACAATTCTTTCAATTCTATAGCGGTAACATTTAGTCTGAATCCAATTTATAAAACAGGATAAATCTTGACAGTGCAATTGAGAAGCGCTTAAGTGAAAATTAAAGAGTTTCTGAATTGAATTCTCAAAAGCATTAGAGTTCTCATCTACATCTTCACCTACATAAATACCCTGTAAACCGCCTTTCGGCGTGTGGCAGTAGGTGTAAACACCAAACGTTCGAGTTACCTCTTTGGCTAATTGTTATCTCGTATCTTTCGCGGAAAGACTCCCTAAACGACTTGTTTCTAAAATGACTTGTCCTCGCATCTTTTTTCTTATTTTACGCCCATTGTCGGATCGGCCGAAGTAGTAGGGTGGTCGCATAATACCATTTACGTCTTCCGCAAATGGTCTTTCTCTAGCAAGAAATCGCAGCCTAGCTTCTAATCTCCTTTATTTCAAGGATTCCCAAACTGCGTCTTAAACGAACATTTTCATAACTTTTGCTTTTTTATCGTAGCATTTTTTAATCGTATCGCCTTGCGCGGTACTTTCTCGAGTACTCGGGTATACGATTCATTCCCTGTATCCCATATGCTCGCTGCATATTCCTGATGGGGCAAGACAAGAGAAGGGCCTAACAAGGGTGAAATAACATCGATCTCTAACCTTTTCATTTTCTCATCTCATCTGCAGAAAGAATAAGGGGTTATGGTAGTTGAGGAATGGAATACGCATGCAAGTTATGCAGCTGGTCCAATATATGGAGCTTCCTTGTGTTTAAATAGTGAATGGAGTAAAATTTGAAACTTTGATGCATTTATAACTCAGCTAATAAGAATAATTGTTTCGGGAAGCATATTTATCAGCCTAATTCAGTCTCCCGTTACGGTGGCACCTCAACGTACGATCCGCTCTACATAAGAACTTTTTGATATTAAATTCTCACCTCTAGATCCTAACTTAATTTCTAGATATGAACCGAAAAAAACGTAAAGATATAATGGAAAACTGGGTTCTGAGATACGAACTTCGAACTGAAACTTATAAGGTTCGTAAGTCAAGGTACCAATGTTCCTGCCAAATTTGAATGTATGCGCAAATACTGCCAAAATCCTTCCAGTTTCGCGAATGGTGAGTAGGAGTAGAAAGTAACCATTTCGTTTTGGTCATTTCTGAACTTAAAGCTCCCGCGTGTATTTTTTTTTCTCGAAAACATTAATTAACCGAACTCTAAATCGTTAACCGAGTCTAAAAAACAACGAATGAATTTTCCTTTGAAGGAACATTCGTCAGTTGGGTCACTCGTTAGCCTATGTTCTAATTATTTTTGTTTCCATAGAATTACCTAATCACATCGTTCACAAAACGTGGCTTTCATACTTTTCAATATATCTCCATCTCCCAGATGATTTTTTACTATTATGATAATGACTATTATGAAGGGAAGTTCAATCTAGTTCGATTTAAAATCATTTCCTTCAGTAATTGCCCTATAAGTTTGGAACGATAAGTTTCTTTTCAAAAGGAATTGGGCAGCAATACAGAAATGCAACACATCACCGCGTTGTGAAGGAAGGCTAAAGTCCGACCCCTGACAGAATCATGTCCTTCCAATCAGCTCTTTATTATTTACATCTTAGTGCCACGTTCAAAGAAAATATTTTCTCCCCCTAAACTAACGCGTAAGAATGATCATGAAAGCTCGCACAAGAAATAGATAACTCGTGGAAATTCGAAAGAGTAAAAAATGATGATGACGCCACAACCGGAAAACATGGTTTATTCCCGGGGTTTATTTCCCTTTTGCGGCGTCGGTTATTAACAGAATTTCTGAATGGTTGATAACATTCATTCGGCCCTCAAATAACAATCTGTATTCACTTTTCCTTCGATCATGAAAACTGTTCGCTCCGGTCGCCGTCTCTCTCTCCAACGAAACCCGTGCTTTATTACGAATTGATAACTTCATCGCCACCCCTCCCATCGAGAGTACTGCACTGAGAATACATTTCCAGCATTGGTCTGATAGATGGATTCTAGAAACTGAAATCAATTAAGCAGAATGAAATTGAATCGACGGCTAACTGTAGCCAGAGAAACTTCGTTTTCAGTCATCATCCGCAGTTAGAGAGTTCGAATGGACATTAATGGAATCACATTCAAGGATATACCCATAAATATGCTGTCTGGACACAATATACATCAGTGCGTAACTTATTTATTTATTTATTTTTTTTACAATATAAACATTACAGTTCCTGTCGATGGAACATGGATAACCAATAAAATTTAAAAATTGCATACATTTCTAAGAAGAATACAGCTCAGTTTCAAATAGATGAAAAAAAGAAGAAAAATTACATTTCAAATAACATATTTTTTAGAACTAGGTTTTTTACTTTGCTCTTAAGACCAGAGGCGCTGTTGAAATTTATATCCTGACTAAGCACCTTATATTTATTTAAGAGTTTTGGGATGATAAATTTTAGTAGTATTTCGCCATATCTATTGTTTACCTTTGGGACAACATAATAAGTTTGTCGAGTAACTTATACCCATACTTTAGGTAGTTTTAGTATAGTATCTTAATTTTTTACCGAAGAACTAAATTTGTCAAATTGGAGAGTTGTTATAGGATATATCCAGAGCAATTAAAATTTCCAAGTATTGTGAGTAAAAATTTTCGCTCTCGAATTAAAATATTATCTCTAAAAGGAAATTGAGTTAATTTAGACAAACTTTCATTAATTAAAGTGTTCTAAATAAAATCTCTGGCAGATAACTAACCGTAGAGACTAAGGGTGAAACGTATTTGTGGTATTATTGGTGAAATATCTTCTCCTCAAGAATGACTCAACACGGGGTATCCACATCTATAGTATTTGTGAGCAAGATAACAAGATACCACTCTAGATACTAAACTTTGCCAAGAGAATGGTCCTTAGGAGCGATGAAAAAGGAGAGTGATGTTACTTTACGCTAGTGAAACTCCTTCTAGGGTGTGCATGCAATCAATTTCTTCAGGCAGTGTTGTGGTAGTACTCTATAATTGAAGAAAGATTAAGAAAACTTTTACAACTATGTGGTAGTTAAAACTTTTTATCTTCTTTCTTCAAATGAACATGCTGTATTTGAGAATCTGCAGGCAAGCGTTGCATTCGTGGATTAGATGGTCCAACATAAATCCGTGGATATAAAATTAAGTTTTGTTGAGAATTGCTACGACATAATCGAAAACGAAACGCACCTTGACACAGCATTTGATCGTCAAAACAAAAGAGGAATTAATAGGTAAACCTTGCTCCATAAATTCACATACGATACGTTCTAGGAAAACGTAATAGATACCATGCGTCCACTCAGCTGTGTCGATTGATCAGGGGCCAGAATTACCATAGCCCGAAGAGTTGATTCCGGGGATTATCAATTTCAAGAGCAGTGAATTCCGGGAAATTCCGCAAAGTGCGCTGTGTTATCAAGACCGAACTACCTCTATCCAGAGATTAAATATTAGTTAATTTAACTCGGTATCCGAATAAGAGTAAAATTAACTATCTGATAGCGTCCCAATACTTTCTAATATCTCGCGACGAATATGGAACGTCATTTACCAATAAAACTTCCGATGTTAAACTACCAAAGAGAACAATTCAGAAAAGTTGTGAAAGCAGGTAAATTAGCACACGAACCGTAATGTGAACCTAGTTGAGAAAAAGCGGGAGAAAAAAAACCCGAGCAGGGATGTTGGAGATTTTAAAAATTATCGTCCAATTCCGAGAGTCTCGGAGAATTCGGGTTCAATTCTACCAGGTTCCGAAATAAAAATTAGGAAAACAGATGCCAAAACTAGCCGCTTGAAAGATTTTATTTTTCCGCAGGATATACGAGGTGGTAACAAATTAGGAAAACGGACTAAAATAAAATGATCCCCCTGTCACACCCCGAAAGGCGATTCGCGGGCTACGAATGTCCAAGAAGATAAAGAGTATTAATAAGGACGGTTTAGTGGAACGCTTGAATTAACGCACGTTGATCGAAGGGTGGAATTGGTTTCACTCTCGTTATTCAAGATGGCCTTTTTTCCCTCGCCGACACCGAAAAAAAGCTCGAATAGGCGTTTCTGGGACAATTACGACGGAGAATAAAAGCGGGAGATGGACGTCGTTTAATAATCTCTTAACCCCGGAGTCTAGCAAAATCTCCCGAGAACTAAGTTTCTCCCTCAGCGGCTTATCTCTCCCAATTTCTCATGCTCCCGACCCAAACATCTCTTTACCATCTCCAACAGCCCGGCAGCATCCTCTCTCTTTGCCCCAAACCCGACATCCATTTCTCTACGACCAAGCCAAGTCTTCCCTTTATATCCCTTGTCCTCTCTTTTCCCCTATATCTCTCACATCTCATTGGTCAATGCCCTCGCCACCCTGGCAACCCCTCATCTGTTATCATTCTCTGCCTTCCCCTCTTATCCCCTTTGTCTCTTACGCCCACTTCTCTCATCCTTATCCATCAACCCCCTTAGTAGCTCACTCCTTTTATCCCTCCTCTTTTATCCATCCTTCCTATGGAAATATCGGTGGCGTGGGCGAAGGGGTTGGAAGGCTAGCTTATCAACACCGGGAGACCGGCTTTGAATCTCCGAGGACTTAGATTTAGAGACGGACTTTCTATATATTCGTGTATTTTTGCCGAGTGGAAGAAGTTCATGGGTGTCTTCCTGACTCTCTTTGAGTCATAGGGAGCCTCAGTAACTCTCAGCTGCTCTCTCAACTACTCTCAGCGACTCTCGGTGATTGGAGATGGCCAGAGACTGGTTGCTATGGAAAACTCGATGCTTCGGATCGGTAGGAGAGGTTGAGTTCGATCAAAATCCGCTTTTGTCGCTCTTCAACGAGAATTCCGATGAGCTGAGGTCTACATATATAAGGGATAAAAGGACTCGTTACGATGGTTAGAGTATAGAGGACGATGAGAGCAGACTAATCGAGGGATACGTGGACCAATAAGGGAGAGGAAAAGCTGGTCAAGTGCTGTGATAGGAATTTTAAGAGGAAAAGTGGACGGATTCGGATGAATTGGCTACGTATGAAAAGATGTGTGGATGTACTTGAAGCGAAAGAGCTTTGCAATTTTTTTGGAAAGGTTAAGCTGTATGAATTTTATGTGCAATCAGCTGGCTTACGCCGAAAGGAAATGGTGAGAATGTTACTAGTTTTTATCTCCGATCTCATTGTTTTTCAAGATGTTTTTCATAGTAATACAATAGGTAGTTTCCTGTGATAAGTTTTTTCCTAGTGATTTATTTTTTAACTTCATTTTACAAAGTTAATTTTTTTAGTAGGTAATAATAGTGAATCTATTTTGAGAAATTTTGGGAACGACTAATAAAGGTAGTTAACGTCAGAAAATAATAAAAGACAACAAACTAATAAATGTTATTATTATTATAAAACTCTTTATTCGGCGGTTTTAGATCCATGTGGGCCTCTGTTGTATCAATCCTCTGAAGTCATATATGGTATAGTTATATAATTAAATATTGGGCTTCGTCTGAGGCTCATACTACTTTAACGACATCACCGATAACTTTTGATTAAAACTGCGAACCTGTAATTATCTTCAAAAATTTCTACGAATGAGTAATTATGTCATGGACTCTATACAGCTCTAGCTGTTCATGGTATACTATTTTTCAAAACAACTGATTTTCGGGATAGAAACATGTTGTGAATTGAGTAAATTCATAAAGGAGAGGGGTCCATTCTAGATATTACAAAAACGACACAAAAATTAGATGTCAGAAAATAACAGAATTGAAGTTTTCGGAGGCATTGTTCCATTCCGGCACTCTGCTAAATTTTTTCTGGGCGTCCCCTTTTTTATCATATCATGCATAATACGAAGTAGATCCCCTGTCAGAATTTATCCCTTTATCTCTTATTTTCCCTGACTTTGTCCCGTTATCTCCCCATTTTCCCATCCCCCTCGTGGTCCACTTTTCCTTGATGCCCTCACTTTAACCCCTTTGCTTGGACCTACATCCTATTCTTCTCAGCCTACATTTCCAACCCAATCTTCATATTCCCTGCGTGCTTTCCTTTAAAAAGAAATCGCCCTTCTAACTTCCTTATTCACGTCCCGGTTTGATCCTCCTTTCTTTTCGCTCTCTGATTTTCTTGTATTTCTGTGTCACTCTCGTTGATTTACTTCCACGCTTCTGTTGCTTCAATTCCTTTTATTTTTTGTATAAATAAATCTGTATATTTTCGTGGGTACATTGCCTCACTCGATCGTCTTGTCAACGATTTCGTAAGTTAATTGATAAGCTTTATGCCGCATTTCAGTGATCAAGAAATAAGAATTTGCTACCTTTTGGCTTTTCTGTTTAGTGAACTTTCCTCAATCTTATTTCCTTTAATGATCGGTAACCATCGGAATCAACATTTCCGATTGTTACGATCTACATCAACAATTAAATCGAGATCAACAAAAAATAGTTTTATTTAATATAATTAATAATAAAAAATAGTTTCATTTAATTATAATTTTCACTATATTAGAATAAATGCAATTTGTTTAAATTTAATACTTAATGTAGTTACCTGACCATTTTCATAAACAGAATCATGTAATGTAAGGAAATTATGTCGATTTTTGGAAGTTCCCGATAGGCCTTCGGGGTTACCGTGGCGGTCCCGAGGCAAATGTTGTCCCCGCTTTACATTAACCAACCAACCGAAATCTGAATTGACTTCAACATATTTACGGCTACGATAAAGAAGCTAAGAGGAAAATATCAGAATTTTAGGAAACTTAAAGATAGATAGATAGATAGATAGACTCTTTATTGGCGAGGTTAGGCCCATATGGGCCTCTCTTCCACCTAACCTCGTATGTCATTATAATAAGTACAGAATGTAATTACAACTAAAAGAATGCGGTGTGGGAAAAAGCAAGCGATCCAGTAAACTTAATCCACACTGTTATACCTCCATTACGAAAAGAGTCTCTGGCGCAGGCTTTATTTGCGTTTTTTATTATAATTATTATAGTAAATTTATACGTGTTTTTAAGGTTATATGACTGTTTTACTTTTCTTTTATTCGTTTTCAAATATCAAGAATTAACGTTACCTAAACGAGATTCATCGCCATTCTGCAGGTTGCGACTGGCAAATCGTTTGCAAATGTTTATTGTGATAAGATGTAACACATTTAAATGAGGAAAAGAGAAAATATTTTCATGATTTGGAAGCAAATCCGGGCAATAAGATAGCGACTCTGAGCTCGAGATATCTTACAAGAGAGCTTATAGTTGCAAAATGTCCTGAAAGTTTTGTAAAGCAGGGGAGAAAGAAATTAGAAATCAGATGAGACATTTGTGTTAACGAGCGGAAGTCTTAGAACTCCATCAGGAAGTCTATCCACAGTTAAAAATTCAAAAATCAGAAGAATTCGGCATGATTTTTAAATTCTGTAAAACAAGTAAGCTACGATGGAATGAGGAAAAGAGGTGGTTGCCATTTTCCTCTTTCTTGAAAAAGCTTTTGTGAAAATTTATCCACATTTGTTCGCTTTAGAAAGTTGTTTGTGGAGTGTTATTCGTTCTGTGATCGTTCTCTGATAGGAAAATTCAACCATCGCAAATGTTTGCGATTTCAGTCCATTATCTCGCTTATATGAGGCGTTTCAAAGGTTAATTAAACCATTAAATGCTTAATATTCTGTTTAAAGGAGGAAAATAGGAAATTTGCGGTCTTCCTATGGCCGACGGTCTTCCTACGCGGGCTATCTCTAGCCTTTTGTTACGTCCTATGTGACCTTTTAGTTTTTGTTAATCCCTTTAGTGTATTTTGTCCCGATATTATTTTGTTCTTCATTGCCTTGGTATATCATATTAATAAGAAAGTAAAAAGGCCAATTCTATAGTTAAATTATTTACTTGGTTAAATTGTTATAGATTTTCTATGCATGAATACATGCAGTTAATCAAAACGAAACAGGTCTGAATCTTCAATTTTCTTAATTAAAAATGCGTTTTTATAATTTTTCCCATCCCAGGCCTTGTTCTATTAACAAAAACAATTCACTTAATCTCTAATATTTCTGTCTCCCGCTGAGAAGAAAGTGGGAGACCTGGGTTAGAGTCCCAGTCACGTAGCTATTTTCCACACTTACTTTTTCCTTGGGATTCAGCCGCACGGCTTACCGTGCAAAGTTAAAAACACCTTTCCCAAATCTTAAAAAGAAAAAATAGTAGATGGTTGATTAAAATTTAAAAATCGAAATTTCATCGTCTCCTCTTACCTAAGTCGATCCCTTTTCGAGTCGTTAAGGTATTAAAAAGGTATGTGGAAATTATATGAGGCCATTCTTAAATCTTTATTTAGAACAATACACAATGTAACAAAGGAGAAAGTGGGTTAGCGAGTGGTCAGCTTTTACGTTCTGCAAAAAAGATCATCCCACATTTACAGGCGCCCAGCAAGACACTCCTAGTATGCCATTGTATTTCCTCTAGCACTCCATTTCCTCAATCTCAACTCTCGACAATTTGCTTCCCCGGAGTGTCACTCCACTTCCTCTCCGGTGGGAACGACCTCTCGCAACTCGTCGACGGCGACTCGTGGAATTAAAATCTTCGTCACTCTCATTTTTAAGAATTAACGAGAAGCGATCCTTTCTCGAGAGGACTCGATTTGTAAGTGTTTTTCGCTTCATGGAGTCGCCTCGACGTCGTGTGCTGAGAAGTTAGGACGACATGACGTTACATATTGTTCCTCGGAGTTTTTCTCGCGCAAATGAGTAGAAACGTCTCGATAAAACGTGCAATTTTGAGTCGGAGTTGGAATGCTGGAGTGTAAACTGTTTAGTGGATGGGATGTTTTCCGTAGAAATGTTTTCGGGAAAACTAAACGTTCCTCCTCTTAGAATTTTCATCCCGAGTGCACTCGCGAAAGAGATGCAATTAAGGAGTGAATTATCTTTAACTTCAGGCGCGTAGGACACGATCTATGCGATATATTTGCGCATTTTCTCCTCGGAATCAGAAATATCCACTCACGTGACATATGCCGTAGCACTTCATCCCAAGACCTTCACTTCCTTGCGGCTTTAGAGTGACATTAGATTTCGTAAATCAGTATGCATCAGTAGAGTGATATTTTTGTGTCAGTAGCGATTTAGTAGTTGTGTTTCAGTAGTAATTTATCGCGTAAAATGCACTCTCAAGATGTAGTAGGGTCGGCTGATAGGACTCTGAGGCTATGAAACCCAGACCTCAGTCAATCGAGAGTCAAAGAGGTGACATTTTTTGCTCTTTCGTCCGTTGCTTTAGTCGTGTTGCGTGGAGTGGAATCCGCACGAGAAACTTTACAAACTAAAGTGCGTACATTGAAAAGCGGTCCGTTTCGTCAATGGAGACTATAGTTTCGATAGCAGTGGATCATAGATGGTCAAAACCCTCCACTGGGAATCTCTAACTGATAGAAGATCCGATCATAGGCCCAAACTATTCCAGAAATTTTTAATTACTGATTTACACGATGAAATCATCATTCCAGTGCTCAGCGAGCGCGTGGGCAGTAGTGAGAGGTTTCACGATATTATAGCAGGAACAAATAGCTATTACTGGTCTCTTGGGCTCCCGGATAGCCAAGTGGGCAACGCGTTCGACTTTAGTGAAAGCGGTCCCGGGTTCGATTCCCGGTGGGGGCCCTCGTGCGAAATGACCTAAGCTGTCGAAGCACTTTTAACAATACTACTACTATACTACTGGTCTCTTTTTCCAGATAGTTTTTGGAATACAAGTCAGGCAATACAACTTGGAATGTTTGGTGCTCTCATACCTGCCGTAAGTCAGATGGTGCTTCGCGGAGTACTAATGTAAATGTTGCCAGCTTGATATATACATTCTTTTGATTTCGTATACCAATACATTGCTTGTAGACTAGTCATTCAATAAGGAGAAACCTTGTGATAGTGATAACAGGTGTGAAAAATAGCGAGATGACTGAGACTCGAACCCAGGTCTCCCACTTTTCGAGCAGGTATTCTAACCACTGAACTACCATGCCGCGTATCTCCCACTCTTTGGGAAAGCTTTTGTGAGCAAGGCGAGTAGCCTCCACTTAGTGGCACTAACTGCTACTAGATGGTTCTCACAGAGAGAGAGACAACTCACAAAGCGGTCTTATGAGGTAAAACCCCTAAAGGAAATCACAAGAATTATGAAGAATATTATGATAATTACGAAGTCTCTGTGAGAACCATCTAGCGGTAGTTCGAACCACTTATTAACGGCTACTCGCTTTGCTTACAAAAAATTCCCTAACAGTGTGGAACAGACGCGGCATGGTAGTTCAGTGGTTAGAATACCTGCTCGGAAAGTGAGTGACCTGAATTCGAGTCCTAATCATGTCGCTATTTTTCACACCTGTTATTCCTTGGGATATATCCGCAGGACTCTTCTGTGCTTTTTTATTCGCCTTTCCCTAATCCTTCAGGAAAAAGTGATTTGCGTTGAAATGTCAGCTCAATAGAATATGGTAGTCTCTCACTGGGTAAGAATAACGGTAATTTAGGAGAGTTTAGAGCTGTGCTTAACAGTCTTAAGGTTCTCTCTTTGTTGCTGGTCGTTTTCTGTGTAATCAGAAAAAGTCACACAATTCGCCGTACATTATGTTGCATTTATTTACGAATGAATTCTAATAGTTAATAGATTTCTAGCATGATAAGGGAATAAGTTAGAACGTTAATGCAGTAAGCACGGTCTGCGGCATACCTCCATTAAGCCCGAGAAGACGAATGGTCTCTGAACGATTGAGAATTTCATGCATTGTGATATTCCCCGGATGCTTCATTATCCTCCACCAAATTCAATTCGAAGTAATATATCGTAGATTAGGCACTGCATAATTGAGACAAAATAATTCGAAAAATAGTTTCGCGAAATACTAAATCCGACCCCAAGAAATGTATTCTAATCCACCACTCGTCAACCCTTCGGATCCCACGGACCTTTAAACATTTGATTTAAAATCCCAAGGATCGTAAATGTAAAGTTTTTTTTAAAAGGCACGGAAATGCATAAGAATTATCATAAAATATTTATTTAATTAGCAAGATATTCGTGTTCGCTCGTCTAACCTTTGCTGGCGACACGAGAATATTCAGAGTACGATGAAAAGGTATAATAGACATGAAAACTGCTAATAATGTTCAAATTTCCTCAAACGGGACCAACAGAGGTCCGCGACCTCCGATGCGAAGTCCTCTGAACAAATCCACCGAGATCTGGCACCGCTGGTGGGTTTTCTCGGAAAGTGAAACGCCTAAACTCGAGAAATAGAATTTGGAATTTTTGTGCTCTGATAGCTTAATACTCAATAAGGTAGTTGTGTTTGATACTCGTCGTTTGAAATATATCTTAGCGAATAATTCTGAAATTATTAATTTACTCTCTCATAATCATGGGTTTATAAATATTTAATTGTAGAATTTCATTCGTTAAATAAATCAGTTATATCAATTAGCGGATTTGTGATTGGAATAAACTCGGACTTTGATCGTTCTGCTTTTTTAAAAAGTAATTAATCTGTGTTTCATCGGTCTTTAAAAAAATTGCATATTTCCACCTCATTATGGCTTTCAAGTAGATCCGTAAGGCACGTGATATTTCAAAGTTATAAAAGGGATAAAATTACGTAAGTGGTACTAAGATAAAAGGAACTGTAAAATTATTGTATCAGCTATTTCAGGCTCACTTCTTCAGTCCCAAGAAAATAATTTTTTCCGCACATTATAAGGCACTTTTATAAATTTTGGAAGCCAAGCGTAATAACTAATTGAATAATATAAAAATGGAAAAAGAAGCTGAATTCGTTTATGATCTTCCTAGGGAATTGTAAAAGAGCATGCCCGTCCTCTTTTCGTAGAATTCTCTGGCATTATATTGCTGAGATCTAAGCAAGAACGGGAAATTTTAAAAGATCTTTTTTTTTATATTTTCGGTATAAAAAGCAAGGCTCAGTATCTATTCCCCGCTAGTGAAAATAGCTCTGCAATTAGTGTTCCTTATTCTGTTTTCTCATTTCATCCCGTTGAAGTAGATTTCATCCTCTGCTATTATCTTATAATTGCTCTTAAACTGTTACCGGTGAAATAAATTTGAGCAACTTTTTTTTAGATAGTTTCCTCTCTCTTTTTCCTCATCACCTCTTTAGTACATTATTTCCATCAATATTTCCTCAAACCCTAGACAATGACTCCCTGAAAGCGTTCCTCAACTCCATTTACAGATTCTGCGAACAATCCATATTCCACCTAGCGGGATGGTCTCTGGAATCACCTACTCTTCCCTTTTTTCATATTCACGTGAATTGTGCCATCCCATCATTCCCCGATTTAGGAAGAATACCTACAGAAGTCCGTCCTCTGTTTAAGCAATGATACTTATGATTGTTCCCCCACCAATGTTATTTAGCTCTCTCGATCCTTTTAAAGGTCTCTCTCCGAACATTCACGTATGATATAAGCAATGAGGGACGCTTGGGTGAATTTTGAGGCAGAAATGAAAGAGAAATAGTCTGCCGTAGCCGGGAATCTAATCCGGGCCCCCCACTTTCCGGGCAGGTTCTCTATTTGAAGGAGAGATCTTTTTGTCGTGGTAGCATAGATATCAGAGCACCTTCCCGAAAATAGGGGGAATAGGGTTCGATTCCCGGATAGGCACACTTTTTATCTTTCATTTCTGACTAACGTATCAGTTAGGTGCTTTCTCCCAGAAATTTCAGTCGATGTCTCGATACTAATTCTCCCCATTTCTTCTCTTTAATCTTGGCATTTATTTCAGCCGAAATAGCCTAAATAAACCTTACCGCTCACCTCAGGATTTTGCTTTAACTAAAATTTACTTTGTTAAAGCAAATTTTCGCGCTAATTCATATTGGCGCTTTGTTATAATGTAAATTAATAAATTACATTAAGTTTGACTTAAACTTCTACATTTAATTGATAATTTAAGAACAAATATTCAATTTAAGATTTAAGTTTAAATTGCTTTCAATTTCAGATAAAATTCTAGCAAAGTCAACAAATTTAAATAAAATATTGTCATATATATTTTTTTGCAACTAATATCAATCTTATTATATTTAGCAAGTTTTACCTTATAATTCCTTTTAGTTAATGTGGTTTGATTTAAGTAAATAATCTAAATAAATTTTAAATTAAAAAATTAAATTTTATTTTAGTTTAGTTAACCAAACTAAAAATTTAGAATAGTGAGATTGATTTGAATAAATTATTTCTTATTATGACGATTAGGAGGTAGGACAATTGAATTTAAAGCCCAATGAGGTTGCGGTAACTAAAATATGCGGATCCTTTCTGCGAAGCTCCCTTTACAAAGTAAATTGTTTAATTTGCTCTACGAGTTATGTTCTCCATATGACAAACACATTCTAGAACACCCCTGAAAATAATTCATAGGTACCGACAGTTCCATTCCATCGATACGCATCATTCATCTATCCTGTGATTGCACTGAAATTTATTTCTATCGAAGTTAATGAATTTTCTCTCGGTAGCCTCGCATTTTAATTCATTCTCATTTAGCAAAACGTTTCATCCGCTAACTTTCCCATTAACGTTGACCACTAGTGCGATATATTTGAACACATCGAGAAGGTACAGGATCACTCATATTAAATTTATTTGCTTCTGATATAATAGCATCTGCCATAATTCTTAGCCGAGGGTTACCTAATCCAACTCTAATTTAATTTATATTTTATGGAAGATGATGTCTCTAGCTCGAACTTCGATATGCATAATCTGGTGAATTTTTAAATATTTTACTAATTTTACCTATTTAATTTTACTTGTACTCTATTTAGAGACGGATATTTGAAGAATGCGATGTGTTGCAGAATCGAATGACATACCCCATCGTTACGTTGAACGATACCCCTATTTAGAAGCGTAGCCAATGGGGTGGTTTTGATGCTTCAACCCCCCCCCCCCCCCACCTTTCATGAGACAAGAGCTAACAATTTATGAAAGCATGCTATAGGATGTGTTCTCTCAATTATGCTGTAGAGACACCGCTGGAGATTTGTAGGAAAACATAAATCGGTTTATATTTTCATTAGATGTTGTGTGGATATATTCCTGCCGATGGATTATATGGAACTCAATGTCAACTTCACCGCTGCGAACCTCCCATGGACAAATCCAGGCTATGCCTATACAGGGGCCCTGTATCAGGAACGTCCGATTTCACTCTATCTACGTACATAACTGAAATCGATGTGGGAAAGCGTAACATTGTGGAAAGCCATGAAAAGAATCACACTATATAATTTTGGTGTTTACCTGATAATGCTTCCGCGGAAGCAAAACCGGTCGCGCTAATAAAAAGTATTGTATTATATACATATCTACTTTTATTTCTTGAGCACGAATATGGAATGTCTTGCAGGAAGTTCTTATGTTCAGATATCACGAAGAGGAAAGCTTTTCAATCGATCAGCTATTAAAATTCTCAATTGTCTTAAATTTGCCTGTAAGACACATCGTCTCTTCGGTTAAGCCATGTTCGTATTTATATTTCTCGCTGGATTCATACCCCTCTCTAAGGTAAAGCTTTCATAGTGCTTCACCCTTTATTTATGTCGAACTCCTGTCTCCGCTTTTTATGTCCTTCCCCTTTTGGCAAGCCACAGTCACTCTTATTTGTATCCGTCCCCTTTCGAGCTCATCCCAGCGCATGTGTTTTCTGAAGGGAATGTTAGAGGAGCCAAGGTGAACTTCGGGTGGCGAGGTAAAAGGAAGGATGTAACGAAACACGGGAGGGAAAAGAAAATGAATAAGAGATGTCCGAAATGGGGAAAGGAGGATATTAAGAAGAATGAGAAAAGCGGAGGGGAAAACATAAAACGGAAAGTGAGAAAAATGACGGGAGTAGCGAAATGAAGATAAGAGAGAGAAGGTGTGGTAGAGTGAAAGCTGGAGGGAAAACAACTTTACGGCATCGCACGAGCGGAAGGAGAGTAAAACGAATAAATAAAGTATTTTATAGGGGAAGGAATGTAAATATTTGGGAGTGGAAAGGATGAATTTAGGCATTAAACCTTAATGAAAGTGAGGGCCGTATGCAAAGTATTTGGCCGAAGGATTTTAATTTTCCTGAGTAAGTTTGCTGCCGTTGTGACTTCGAAACGGGTTTAAAAGGCGGAAAACTCTATATAGCACACAAATGCGAAAAGTTCCGAAATAACGATGTTTTCAGGGCGGTGTATAGTTTTTTCGGCCGGATAGCTCAATGGGTAGTTCAACCAATCAAATATTAGGAGTCCCGGGTTCGAGTCCCAGTTCCATAATAATTTTTACATGTCTGTTTCTCTTTAGGGCGTTTTCATGGCCTCATTCTTTTCTGTATCAAGTCTCCTTAAACCTTTTTTTGCTAGTTATAGTTTGATAGGTATAAACTTTGTGTAACGTGATAATTTAAAACAATTTGTTTGGATATTAATTATGATACAATTCCTGGATCATGCAAGGAAAGTCTACTCCTGTCCAAAGTTGTCTGATTAATAATTAAATCATTACTCAAAACTCATTAAACATATTTATAGTTAGTAATTTATTCATTGCGGTATTTTCTATATCTTGCATGACAGGAAGTAAGAAAAATTACGGACACTATTATTTACATAGGACATATTTATTTATGTTCATAAATAAGGAACTATTCCTGGCTAATCGTTATAGCTGATTTTTTAATTACCAGTAATAGAAGTAAACAACTGATTAATTAAAAAATATGTTATTCGATAAGCTGCAAGCTTTTCATGCGCAAATGTTCGTGCTCGCACAATTTCAATGCAAATTTATCCGCGAAAGCTATATCTGATGCATTGCAAATATTAAAGCGATCAAATTTGTAAGAAAAGACAAATTGCGAAGGAAAGTTTTTATCGTGAAAACTTATGTAGCGATTCAGTTTGCAACAGCTGGAAAGTAAAGTCAAATGGGCAGAGCAGAGATAAGGGCGATGCTGTGGGGGTGCAGGAGTGGGAAGAGAAAGATGTACGTGGTTTCCAGAGGCGAGAGCATAACTGAGAAGAAAAGTTCTAACATCATGGATCGGGTCGAGTCCGCATGGGAAAATACAATGCTACCATGTTGTCCCCCGCGGCAGTTGGGACCACATGATGTCCTTCTCCCCTAAACTCTTCAGTTCCCTCACCTACAACACCACACAACCATCCTTTCCGTCTGATCGCCATGTATGTGAGCGTCATCGCGGTCAATATGACCAGAATTTCCTCAACTGTCCTTTGGAGATAATTCTCAGTGTACACCGACTGGGACCGACAATATTATAAATTAATATATATAAATAGACGGATTTAAATAGAATGCTTATTTGACAACACGATGAAACGAAGCGAGCTAGCAATTTTTACAAATATTTCGCGAATAAAATTAATCTTGGTAAGCTATTTTGGTGGAACTTCATCTTCAAAGTAACACACAATGATTATATTTGTACAAATAAAATGTCAATAGTAGATTCTCATTCCAGATTCAAAATATATTTCCCACGTCAGACTTTAGCATTGCATATTTTAACCTGAAATACCTATTGTGCAAAACTTAAGATCGAATGGATCCCTTAAATAAACCCGGTATTTATTGAATCCAATGCAGAGGATGCAACAATATCTACATTGGCCAGAGCGGGAGAAACATCTCAATTAGGTGTAAAGAACATAAAGATGCGTTCGCAAACAAAGACCCACTCCGATCTCATCTTGCCAACCACCTCATTAAAAACAACCACTCCTCTGTTTTCTCACCCACCATACTCCAGTCATGCCCCAAAGTACCAAAAATGGACGCACTAGAAAAATTTCAAATCCTACACCATCTGCATCATTCTCACTCTCTCAGTAACGAATGTCTGTTTTCTGAGAATCTCTTAACCCTCCTCACATGAATATTCCCTTCCTTAACCCCGCCCCCACCTTCCATATTACTTTTTCGTCCGTTTGGACCCTCCCCTACATCCTTGCGGTCTTCTTCCCTTTACACCATCCCCTCCTCATCCTTCTAAGGATATTTAGGTTACTGCTTTAGTTTTAGTTTCTGGGCCACCTGATGATGACGTGAATACATCGAAACCCGGTCGTGCTGGATTAAAACCGTTGTGGAAAAGTACTAATATAATCATGTTATTGTGAAGATGGAGTTCTACCAAATATCGCTTACCAAGATTAATTTTTATTCCCATTTCTTCCNATATATATTGTCTGTTATTTGGAATACTTCGCGAGTATGAAAACAACGAAAGGAAGTGTATGACACAAATGAATGCTTCGTTTCATTCACTGACATTTTTTCAAACGGAAGGTCTTTTCCCGTGCAGGGCTGTACTCTGTTTACAAAGGGCATTTTCTAGTTTCCGTAAGGAAATACCTTTTGAAAATTTGAACAACTTTGATCGCAACTTAAATCTCATGAAAACGATTCCGAAGGAAGTATACCGTCGGAGTACTTAGTTTTCAAGTTTCGTCGTCATCGAGGAATTCTTCACTGCAAGTAGTTACTGGACGTGGTTGAAGCGTGCACAGTTGAAACAATTGAAATAAGCTATAGAAAATTGAAATAAATGAATTAAAATAACAGAAATGTATTGAAAATAAACGTAAAATTCGACTACTAAAGCTGAAATTAGTGCAAAAGCTATCGTATGATTGCCGGTGATAAGTCGATTGATTTAAAGTTAAAGATAACAACACTTTTGTGATGCGTAGGAGAGGAGCGGGAGTTATCATTATGAGGATTTATACAGCATATTTTAGTAGAAGAGAGAAAGGAATGATAAGCGGTCTCTGAGATTAGAGTTAATACGGAAAAATAATAGGAAAACATGTAATAGAGCAACAAGTGTGAAAAATAGCGACACGACTGGGACTCGAACCCAGGTCTCCCACTTTCCGGGCAGGTATTCTAACCACTGAACTACCGTGCCGCGTCTATCTCACACTGTTAAGGGAATGCTTTGTGAGCAAGACTGGCAGTCTCCACGTAGTGGCACAACCTGCCGTCAGAGGTCCTCACAGAGGCAACCGGCTCACAAAGCGGTGTTATGAGGTTATTTCCCCCCAGGAAATCACAAGGATAAAGGAAAGGAAGGTAACTTAGTAGGTTGTAAAACCTACGAAAATCCCAAAGGAATAACAAGTGTGAAAAATAGCGACACGACTGGGAATTCCCTTAACAGTGTGAGAGAGACGCGGCACGGTAGTTCAGTGGTTAGAATACCTGCCCGGAAAGTGGGAGACCTGGGTTCGAGTCCCAGTCGTGTCGCTATTTTTCACACTTGTTATTCCTTTGGGATTTTCGTAGGTTTTACAACCTACTAAGTTACCTTCCTTTCCTTTATCCATGTAATAGAGCATCAAGAATTATATGTCAATCGTTGTGACGAAAGTAAAAAATTTTGAAAAAACGATGGAGAAGTTGATAATGCAGCAGTTGATCGTAAGCGGAAATGTAGTTATTATCTGAGAAAGAAACTGAACGCTGAACTGGTTACTTCTGTCTGTGTAAGATATTTTATGAGACGGAAAAGTTTTTATGACGTTCGCACCATCACTATTCTCGCTCAAAGATATAGGGCGCGGGCTTTGTACACAAAGTTTTAATCAAAGTCGATTTATTTCCATACAATAACAAGGTAAAAGATTAAACTTCTGAGGTGAAATCCATTGGAACTCGATTTTCTTAGTATAAGGTGAGATTATATATCCGTACATTGTCCACAAATATTTCTTATAAACCACCAGGTTCCTGCGTCACTTTTTACTGTGAAGGTAAAGTTTATCATAAATGTAGAGCGCCAGTCTAAACAAATTATAATATCCTGGACCACGAGAGAAATTATTGAATTCAGGTGAGATCAATAATAAATCCCATCCCTCTATGAGAATAGTTTTGAAAAAACAATTTATACTTGCTTGAATCGCAGACTGAATTAATAGTTCAGCCCAAATTATCTTCAGCACTTAGTCATGGTAAAGCATTTTCTACTTCCTTCCTCTTCATCCCTGCCTTTTGTGCTGCTATGCGGCTCTGGATTTTATGGAAGCACTTCACTTTACTAGGTTATACACACAAGCAAACATCTCATTCTCTCGAGAAATGAGAATGTGAGTCATTTCCTCAAGGATGTACAGAGGGGATGTTTTCTTGCCTTCGGTAACAATAACCGTCGACGTCGAATAAGAAACAAATTTTATTGGCGAGATGAAAGACGGCGGAAGTTTCATGGATTATACAACTCTATGTCTCCTCCGAACTAAAAGCCATGGAATTTCAAAAGAAAAAATAAATGCTGATGTTGGAAGATAAGCAAGTGCGGAGGAAACTTATCATTTTTTTAATCTGTGAATAAGTTTATTGGGTTTCCTAATAACTAGGCTACTGAGTTAGTAAATTTACCAGATAAACCAAGGTAATTTTATTACTTCATTATATAATGATCGCAATTACCGGTTTGAATACTTCCTTACGAGGTAAACAGGTGAAGCCCAGATAGGGAAAATCACACACACATCACAAAAGAATATATCATCCAATGAAGTCTTCACATATCATTTAACTCTCTTTAATCTATTTTTTCTTTTCAGAAACCTTCTTAGATTCTCATGGCACAGCTTGAAACTCTTTGAATACGAATTGAAAATATTACAACAGAAATTTTTTATTTGGTATGACTATCAACAACTTCTTTTTCTTGCAACATGCTCTGTAGTTCTGTACCATATAAACAGCGTAAACGCATGGAAAAAGGGCTAGTATGTTGACATTTAAAAGTCTGCATACACCTACCCGTATATGGATGAGAGTTTTCAAAGATTTAAGAATTCAGATCATTAATATTCATTATTTATTTGAATATCAAGGTTCATGGTATCGAATTTATAATCGTCTATAAACGCACAATAAAGTATGTTGTGATCTGCATGTCAGTCAGGGAAGTAACTGCAAGTGGTAATATAAATCAGAGTTAGCGCAAATCCGAAATGTTGACTATGATGTGTTAGTCCACTATTAACTCCTCATTTTTTAGAGCATTATAATGCTTTTCTTCTTCTTCATCTGGCGCTACGGTCCTCCATGGACCTTGGCCTCGTTCACGACTCTCCTCCAGATGTTTCTATCAGCAGTGGCAGTCCTCTAGTTCCTGACTGCCATCTTCCTCAGATCTTCTACCACTCCATCTTTCCATCTTTTACGAGGTCTTCCCTCTGTGGGACATCGAGTTTCTTAACAGATCTTGAGGGTTCCATACGCTGTAAATTCCCAAGCCATCTGATCTTCTGATTGCTTTAACGAATCGAAAAATGGTTTCTCCTTGCATGAGATCCTTTATTTTTTCATTTGTCCGTATCCTCCAGTCAGTTTTCATTTCGTACTGGGTCATAGATTTTTCTAATCGCCTTTCTTTCAAACACATAATAATGCTATTCATTGCAATTAATTTTAAATTATTGTGGTCCCCATTACACGTTTGTTAAAAAACCCCTGCCACACGCCAAAAGGCGGCTTGCAGGGTACTCACATAGATATAGACATTACTCGGACTTTAAACTTTCCCTCTACATTCTTATGTTAGAAGTCGTAAATTAGATACTTTGGAAGCTGTGGACATCCCTCAACAACTAATATGTGGATTCAACCTGGCAAACAGTGACCTCATGCTGAATCACTCTCCACTATTGCCTCCTTTTGGATTATTCACTCCCTTTGCGAACCCTCCCACTCCATTACCTTTAATAGCGGCCATTCTTAATTAACTGCTTGCTTCCTAACCATCCTCAAATTTAAAGTTTAATTATGTCGTATTTTTGTATATTTTGGCTTGAAGATGTATTCCTTAACGAAGTTATAACGCCGAAACTTATAGCGGAATAAAGAAGTTTACTGGAAACTTTGCTTGCTTTGCTTCAAAGTGTATCAATATGTATATAATAGTGACTTAGACTCTTAACATATAAGCATAGAACGTCAACAAGGTGACTAAAATAAAGTGTAATTGCACATACAACTCTTACAATAATACAATTTTTTTCATTTTCATTTCACACGATTTAAAACGTGTACATTTTCTATGACTGCTTAGATATAATATTTAGAATAATGAAAATATAATATGCATCCCACACTAGTTATAGTGTATTTATTAGTGTTTTCGAGGTTTTTTGCCCCACTTCTTGTTTGGGTGTTTGCCCGTATCGTGTGTTTTTCTCCATAAACCATCAGTTAAGGAGTTTTACCCCACAACCCAAATTTTTATGTTTTCATATGTACCTATATCTAGTTGTATGAATCAGTTCTCCGATGTGTCTGCCTATTAATTTGTATTTGCTGTTTGTACCAATTACCTGTACCTATGTATAGATTTACTTTTCTAAGTATAAGTTAATTTTAGTCAACTGTTTTTGGTTGTTAGTGTAATATTGTTACCATGTTATTATTATTATTATCAATCAAATGATGCGGTGTGGAACCTATTCCACGGTGGCAACCGTATACATAATTAACATTATTCCCAAATCATAATATATACCCCAAATACGTACATACTACATAGGACACAATATATACCCAAAAATAACTACAATATACACCTCAAAATAACACATTATATGCAATACTAATACAGTTATGAAGTCATAGAGTCAACTTCTGTGGGGGGAGTAAGTATTCTGCCTGGTATTCACCCTAGTCGGGAGGAAAACCCCTCCAAAACCTCCCGAAGGCAGTTCGTCGTACAATTTCACAAAAAGAGAGGCCATTTGGCGTAGCCTCGCCGTATAGTAAAATGATAATAGTGTAACCGCCGCCGGTATCCGAAAGAAAGCGCGTTGCTTAACTCAATAAATGTAACCCTGTATTTGAAGGATTCTCTGTAAACTACAGCGTAATCAAAATCTTCCCTTTCACTCCTAATGACAAAATCGCGTGAATAATTCATTGGCGTGCTTAATTGAAATTGATCGATTGAATATGGAACGCGTCCGGCGGCGGACTTTAACGAATTCAGTTAACCAATAAAATTCAAGGATGGATAAAATAACCCGCGCGGAGCTTTCACTCAAAAATTATTTCCTCGATTTTCGTTTCCCCGATAAAATACTCACATCAATCCAATGTACATGTATGCATATACGTGTTGGGGGAGTTAATAAATGATCGAGTTTGGAACGTCACGCCGCTTCAATGCTTTATTCCTCTACTTTTGCGTGGAATTTATTAAAATAGAATAAACAAGAGATCCGCTCGCGTGGTTCCGCTCCATACGATCGGGGCTGTGTTTAGATGGGATGCGATATTATACGCAAAAAGGAAAATTTTCCATCTGAGGATATGTCAATGAAAAGGAGGATATTTAATATAAACTACTGAAGAAGCCTTGACTAGTGGAACCCCATAACTGCATACAGAAATATTACTATGTAACAATTCGACTTCAGTACTATCGAGCACGGCTTATTTCGTACTGAGTTAGTTCTTTACCCAATGCTAATAAATTACTTAAGTGGAATTGTTATTGTGTCGACTTATATTTTATTACCCCGAGATTATTCAGATTATTGCTTTAAGTATCTGAAAGTTACAGGATACCAAAGGCAAACAACCTCACTCCTTCTTGTCAAGTAAGCCTCATTCAAAGGTTATATAACCCTCGTTGAACTTATCTTATATAATCTTATAACAGAATGTTACAGTGAAAGAAAATTAACTATAAGGTGTGAAGAATTAAAAGAAACTTCGTAGTTTTCCACAAGGACTTCAACTGGCGACCGGTTTCGTAAGCTTACTTTCATCTACGCCTGAAGATGTAAGTACGCTTACGAAACTGGTCCCCAATTTATGTCCCTGTGGAAAACTACGAAGTTTCTTTTCTTTCCGCAATGTCTTTCCATGGAGTCACGCCTTCGAATATCGATATAATTGTAAGGGTGTGGATACATAATAGATAAATATAAGGATGTGAGTAAAAATATGTTACCCGCTCCGTTAGTAGAATGGTCTACCTACTTTCTCAGAAATGAGCAGCCTGCGGCCTTCAGACCGTAGAACTGTGGCATTTCCCGTCGTTCACTGCGGGCTTTTAGTTTCTTTCTGAAAAAATTGCTCGAATTTAAATGATCATATATCCCAGTATTCCTAATGCTAAACATAACGTTCTCTCTTACTTCATTCAGCGGATGAATTTATTTTCTCACCTATAATTTCGATGTAGAACTGACTTAATTTAGGCAACACGCTACTCAAGATCGACTTGATAGTTTCTTATTTATGTAGAAAGATAAATGTGGTCTTCCGATGGAAAATGCTTCCGCACCCCTACTCTAGCCTAGCTGCAAATGTAATTCCGGTTGTGCGTTTTTTTTATCAAGTTAAGGAATGATTTCAAAAATTGGTTCACTGCTGAAGTTTACGCCCCTGCTGAAATTGTTCCATAGCTGGGTGTTGCTGAGTAGATTGATTAATTAAAAACATTAACATTTAATATTTCCGTGAGCTGATTTTTCATGATCTTGTCACTTATATACCTCGGGAGAGAATACTCAATCTAACTCATTTCTGATTCTGGTAATGCTATATTTTACTATAATCGGAGCTCGGGTTACACATATATCTATCGGTAATCGTAATTTATGTGAATTTTTTGAAGTTTATACGTATATTGCGTTCTCCTTAAGGAGCCAGCAGTTTATAGCAGAAACTTCCCGTTGATGATCCCAGAACACCACGTTTATAAATAATTCCATCTCTCTTTCCTAAAACGGAGGCGAAGACAGCGCTTTTCCAGAAACTCTTTAGCCTAAATTACAAAGCGCACAAAGGGCCTCGGATATTAATGATTAATCGCTCGGGGTCCTTGGAGGTGCAGATATTCGATGCAGGTCTTGCGACTTGCATGGGGCGTGCAAGTTTAAATACTTGAGGAGGCTCGGGACGGAGGAATGGGGAGAGATCTTGAGTGGGTTTGCGAGGACCCCAGAGAGGCATGGAGTCACGGAGGAGAGGAACAGCTGAAGAGTGCGTTATCTTTGTCTAATATCTACGGAGACTCCCGGCGACCCCCGAGGCCTCGGTATAGATGCAGAGAGAGAGAGGAGATCAGCCGAGTGACAAAATTGCGCCGTCTCCCATCCTCCGAATACACGATTCTCGCCCTCTCACCCCATTCCCTTAACAACCGCCCCCCCCCCCCATCTCCCTCCCTTCGATCTCGGCTCTTCCCTAGGGTCATAACGACTCTCAGTTGGAAGCACATAGCCCCGATATATCGCTGCTAGGAGGGAACTCGCACTAGCTTGGAACGTGGCCATTGTCGTGGCTGAGAGGGAGGTGTGCGGGGAGGGCCTGTTTGTGAGTGCGTGTGTGTTGAGGTCACACGCCTTTGTCGTTCGCCGCCTCGCCCCAGAAATTATGAGGGATTTGATGTGGTTTGTATTTAGAGCTGTTTTTACTCGAGGGACGCTGGTGCTTTATGTGGTCCATTCTTTGATCGTTTTTCTCCCACGAGAGAGAGGTTCGTTAATTTTTAGACTAAATTAAGCAAGATGTTGAATATATATTACTGTAAGCACTGTTCTTTTATTGTATTTTAATGGTAAGGTTATCTAATATAATTATATACAATAGTTACAGGGTGAATTGATTTTATTTCAGCCAGTTAAAACACTCGCATGGCCCTGCCGAGGAAATTTATTTCTCGTTTGAGAGTTTTCATAAATGCCGATGCCAAAATAAAAACACGAAAAAGGCGAAATTTTAAACAAAGAAACAATCTGCATTTTTTCTGTGAAAATTTGATCTACATATAACATAATCTTAACTTTACACGTACTTAACGATGAGTACCATTTGCTTTATTTCAGAATGACTACCGAAGGCTACCATTTATCAAAAGATAATATGATGAAGAAATTGTCCATTGTCTAAATTCCATCACAAAATGTTACCCATCTACAGCTTGGATAACTAATTACACAACCCTAGGGCATATTTTAAGGTATGAAAAGGTGAGATAATAAATCATACGTCAAAATGTATTTGATCGTCAAGTTGACTTCGTTCTAAACTGACGGATTTTGACGAAAATTTGATAAATTATATGAAACTATATTTTCTAAAATGCGTAATTTTAAGAAATTTAAGTAAGAAAATTGCTTGACAGTACAAATAATAATTTAAAATTAATCCTTTTTCCCGTGATATTAATACATGTCCGGCCAATTAATATAAAAATAAAGCTCATTGCTTCTGACCAATTTTTACAAAAGAAATTAGCTCAGCTGGAAATTGCGATAGATCTTTCAGTATGCCGTCTGAGCGACCTTAATCGAAGCTGTGATGATGTGAAGCTTACGAGTCGCATATTATCTGCTTACTATCGACATTCAGTAATGAAGGGAAATCTAAATCTGTCCGAGTTTCAGACAGACGTACTTGCAGGCTCACGTCTCCAATTACTAAGCTGTACATACATTTGAAAAGTGCGTTTCGAATCTTGTATTTTTCGAGAAGATATATGATTTTTACCAAAGTTTTAAGGAAACTTTTACCACTGGTTTTTAATGATATTATCATTATAATTTCTTCCGTTATTTGTATTCGTTTAATTTTTTTCACCTGTGAAATTATTATTGGCGTTGGCAAAGTTCCACTCAATGCCCATTAGGCGAAACTGGAGTATAACTTACAGGCTTTCTTGCTCTTGGCATTTTATGTATCCAAGATTCTTACCACTTTGTCCGCAAGCTATAACGAATATGATTTAATTACGTAAGCTTCATTGCTCTGAAGTGTTCAACCAGCTAAGTTGAGATGTGAATATCCATCCATACAAGTTAAACCGATATTCGAGGTTCATATTATTTAACCGATGAAATTAGCTACCGTCCATCTAAAAAATGAGGATATACAAGACTGTATAAGATGATCGTATCTGAACAAAAGAACTGTCGAATCGACTATGATTTTCATCTAAACTTCTATTTCCCTATAAATACGAAATAAGATCTGGTGTATTTTACTTTGTTCATTAGTTAAAATTCAAGCATTCCATCCAATTTTTCCTTTATTATTATCTGACATTGCAACTGAAAACGTTTAGCCAATTTTCAATAAATTAAGTTTCTCCCTTGTAGCAGTAGTATTATTGTTAAAAGTGCTTCGACAGCTTAGGTCATTTCGCACGTAGGCCTCCATCGGTAATCGAAATGGAGATAGCTTTCATAGAAGTTGAACAGGTGGCCTACTTGGATACTCGATATCCCTAAGTTTCTCTCTAAAAGTAGTAGATTATAAAATTTTTAAGCCTTTAAACGCCTATATATCTTAATACCCTTTCAAGCGTGTTTAGATAAAATTACATGCTCTTGTATTCAAGTACCCCTGACTGAGAAACTCGTTTGCATTTCCACAGACCTAAACAATTGCATGAAGGTGTTGACAGTTTTTGAAACAATTTATCTTTATTTTCTGAGACATGACTGTATTTGGTAAGTTTCGACAAGGATACATACGTTTTCAACGATTATATGACGTTCCCTTAAATATATCATTTATTCACCGCTGACTTCATTACAATCATCAGAACTTCAAGTTTAATAGGACTAGAATAACTTTCATAATAATCCCGCAGTATAAGCAGTGAACACACGAGTCTAAAAGCTATCTCGGCAGGAAATGTGTGGACCCAAAAGACATGTGCGGTTCAGTGAAACCCACAGATAAAGAAAGGAAAAGAAATATCAAGTGAAGGGGATTTTTATACACACGGGCGAGAAAATAATAAAATAGAGTTGCCAATAAGATTGTGCTTGAAAGGATCCTTATGCCTCATACCGTCTCCAACTCTTCTAATACTTCTGCGAAACCCTCTCGATATTCCACCTGTCCTTTATTTCCCCATCCCTCCATTTCTTATCCGCCGGAAAGAAATTGGAAATATACGCCCATTTTCGTCGCTGCCCAAAAACTATCAGAAATACTCCTGAGAACATACATATAAATTCCTCCCACTTCTTCCTCCTCTTCTTTGCGCCCACGCTACGTCGTTTCTTCCGACCATTATCCTTCTCTTCCCCTTAACTTCCACGGCCCTCCATTCGGCGGGATTCAACCCCCTTTTATGTCCTTGCCCAGCAACCATTTCAGCCTTCAATAAACTCCCCTCTCGACGCCCGTTTCTACGTCTGGCCTCGGTAACTGGATGGCCAAGTATTCTCCCGCCTCTCTCCATATCCCTCCCTTGTCTCTTCATTCTTTCATCCCTTATATTTTCCCCGTTTTCTCCACTTCCAACGACTTCCGTTTTAATATCCTCATTTTCCTCCTTCCCTTTCTCACCCTTGTTCTCCATCCCTACTCTTTCCTCCCCTTTCTTCATTTCCTCTTACTTCAACCCTCTTTATCTCTCATTTTTCCCCCGCTTCATTGTTTACAGTCCTCCCGTCCGTGTTGCCCGCCCCTGCCATCAACCCCCTCTCACAGTATATGGTCTCATATGGAGTCTTATTCAGCTGGAGCAGAAAATTCCTCGTTAGGAATTTCCTTCTGGTCATCCCAGGGTTTTTATTGCCACCCCGGATGTAACCGGGGCCCTTGGACCGAGAAGCGGTTCCCAGGCCGGAGATGCGCGGCCAACTCTCGGAACAGTATGTTGCCGGTAACGATCAGAGCGAAAGATTTCCGAGGATCAATTAAATTTAGTAATACGACGGTTGTACTTGCGATATGGGAACTCTCGCCGATCATTGGCTCGGAATTCGGATAAGCTTCGATGTATGCGTGAAATGTTTTCATATCTCGAAAAGCGGTACGAATTGACTTTCAAATTCTTTTACCTTCTTCATGTTCGGCAGACTTCGGTGAATCCGATCTGTAACTGGAAATTTGCATATATCTCTCGCCAGGAATCAACAAACATCATAATTCTCTGCTGAATAACGGTTGAAATATTCTGGATATTTGTCGCGGGATGGCTTATTTCAGGAACGAATGCGGGCATCAAATGGAGCGACGCGAAACTCCCCGTAAACTATTCAAGTCTTTGTAAACGTGCGGCAATTAAATAAGCCGAAGCGGCGGATTCTTTTCTCCCGAAATCTCCGCAGAGTCGGAAACAATCTCGGCATACATCGCGGAGGAAATCAATTTCGGCCGATCCACCCTTGCTAATTCATCACCCAACTCGTTAAAAATTAAATTTCAATCATCGCACCAAATCCCCGAAACCACGCGGTAAACCCCCCAAAGTTGAATTTCGTCAGATGAGTCGTAAAGACCCTTCGTTCGGGCGCAAATAGCGAAGTCCTTCTCAGCTATTCAAATACTGGGGATCATACCGCGCGTACGTATGCGAAACTGCTCGATTCTGTAATTGGTACGGGCATTAAAATTCCTAGCATACGTTCCTTAGAGAACTGAACGTCAAACGTTGCTCGTAATTCCCTCGCGGTAGCTCGTTAAGACGTATAAAATCCGCCACATCCTTCTCTGATACTTGATTAGGACGAATGATTTGATCCTAGGGGGTATACAATAAACCCCCTTTCGGAATAGAGACGATCTCTGACCGTTTATTTGTATGATTGAGGCATGATAAAACACCCACGGTTTCAAAGAAAATGGTTTAGGTGACTTGGTACGATAAAGCGGGCACCTAGGAAAATTCCCAAGGAGAAACGAAGTAAAAAAGACTACAAAGTCTCCCAAAGCCTCCCCTTGCCTTCAAATTCTCCCAAACGGCGTATAGAAATGTTCTGGTGGGATAGCTCAAAGGATAGAGCAACCGACCGGCAATTGGAGACATGAGTTCGAGTCCCAGTCCCGTCAGACTTTTCTCATATCTGTTCCTTCTTGGGAATCTACGGTTTCTTCGAAATTTTCTGCCATTATATTTTAATTCTCATTACAAGTGTATCACTTGCTACCCGTGGTTTAATTGTGATAACGGTATCAAACTGGTGGCATTCACAAAACCTACAATGAAAGAAATTTATTGTTAACTATTTACCAACGAGATAATGGACTCATTTGCCCTTATCAAACCATAGCTATCCTTGGATTCGCCCCTGTACTGTTTGCTTCTCATTAACCTGAATGATCGATTCCTCTTTTCACATCCTACATAAGGGAATTAAACTTTTATGAAGGCTTTACTCGATCCGGAACCTGCTAACATGAGCACAAAATGTTATGACCCTAACAAATATCCCGGCATTAGAATGTAATTGCTCGGAACAAAGCGGAGCACGCTAGCAGGAAATACGGGCTCAGATCTTCTGTCGCGAATGAAAGCGAGAGAGAATCGCCGAGATTTCAAAAAGAGGATAAAAGATCGTGTATCCCGCTGCACGTTTTCTATGCAAGGACCCTTTAATCGCTGTTTCTACTTTTCAACCGTGGAGCTTGATTTCACCAGCCGGAATTCCCAATCTCTCCCCTCTCCTAATAGGCTCCGTCTCTATCATCTCCTTCCACTGGACTTCCAAAAGCCTTCCGCACCCTCATCCTCTCACTAATCCCACGAACGCGACGCGAAATCCCACCAGACCCTCCCTACCTCACCCTCCTCACCGTTTCACACAACATGGGGCACAGGATAGGACCCCGCGGTTCTCCTCATTGACCTCTGCCGTTACACGCGCTGTAGTCCGAAGATACGCCCCGGAACATGGATTGTTTTAAGATAAGGGAAAAGGGTAAAAGGGTGAGGAAGTTCGAGAGGCGTAACCCATCTCATAAGGGTGGAGTTACGCATTCGCTATCTCTCGCCTCTTCCAGAATCGTTTCGGAGGATACGGGGAGATATATGTGAGGGTCTTGGGGATGGTCCCTAGATGGAAGTAATTGAGCACCTACGCCACGACGGTTAAGGAGGTGTTGGAGTAGACACATTGGAGCGTTACCGCTGTTAGCTTTGGAGCTCGTAATCTACGGAGAAGATGGGCCACAAAGAGTAGCACACATCAGCCGCAGGCCATTTCCGTTCTCTTAAATGTCATACCTCAGTTAGCCATCACCTCATCAAAGGTTTTGAGCCATGAAAAGGGAAATTTATTATTTAATTAATGAGTTTATTCTTGAGGCAAAAAAACATTCATGACCCTTTCACAACTTGATAATAATTTCGGTAGTGTGTGGGACTTTCTGCAGAAGCCTCCTGGAGGTTGTAAGGTTTAAATCTTATAACCAGAATTTCGGGTTTCTGGTCAGAACGGCAGGTGAAAACTGCAGTTGAAACCTTCGAATTTAAAGCATGACTCGTAATTGTAATTTTCCGATCTCGAAATTCCTCGTAAAATTCTGAAATGAGGATAATTTCGCTGAACGAGGAGTAATACATAGGATTTGAATCCTTGGTAAGCCGTCGTTTCCGATTAAAATTAACTTAATCAAACATTAAATAAATATACTAAATTAATTAACGCGATACAGAATATCGGTAATTCGATTCAAGAGATGAGCGTTGCATTAATGGTGACTTTCTGAAGTAGAACTTGCATAGCTCTACGTAAAATACAAAATTTAATTAAGGGGTTAATTTCACCCCTAAAATTCATCATAAATTTCCATCACCACAAATTCACTCCTATTACCTGAAACTACTACCTTAATTTGAAATCACCCACAACAAAAGATAAGCAGGCTTACAGAGAATACTCACAAAAATTCTACGTCGTTAGATTGGAAAAATATATAAAATTAAATATATAATTATATATAATATATGTAATCGTAATTTATGTGAATTTTTTGAAGTNATAACGAAATTTAATAAAAATGAGATTTAAGTCAAAACGCCGTTTTCTCAGGAGTGGCCAAATTTTTTTTACTATAAAATCCATTATGATGAATTGAAAGGACGAAAGTTATTACTTTTGTTGATAATTTTAATTCTCACTTCCTAAGTCGCACTCATCAAGAGGCAAAGCAAAATACGTGTACTTGTTCTCCTCCAGAATCAACCTTCCTTTTGCCTCGTTCCGAGAGATGCTGTTTGCCGAATAATCTCGGCAATAAATCGAAGATAATGAGTCCATTGGATGATTTAAAGCATTAGCAATAATCTCTAACTCGAGCAAATTGCCTAGACGTATCCGACGAGGAAGAGTAAGATTTAACGTAGGAAAGTACCAGCAAGTTTCCAGGAGATAATGAATGGTCGCGCACCCACCCCATGTCTTTTCTCTATCTAACATTTGCGATAGCGATGAATCATCTTAACCAATAAAAGTTATGCGAATAATGGCGCAGTGCACCTCGCTGCTTTTCTTGGTAATTAAGGATTCTGTTGAGAAATGGGTTTCTATGAAAGAGCTCTCTTAAGGAAGAGCTGCATTGATATATGCAGAGATGTATGCATTTGCCTTCGTAACCTTAAGGCCATATTTACTGTTCCCATTGAAAGAAACTGCTTCGAGCTGGAATAGGGGCCTTATTTAGCTTCCAAGATTATATTTATCACTCTCTTTTGGAAACGGAGTAGCAGTTCGTTGCAATCTATTTAATTTTACCTGGAAAATAAAGTATATTTTCACCCCCGTATTTTCAGATATTCTTAGAAATTCCAAACTTAATATAGATATTTAAAAATTCATCTCTCGATGAATATTTATAACTTTTGCACTATGTTAGCTAAATTTCAAGATTTAATGAAATTTTCTACATGTACTCGGGATTAAGGCATTCTTTTTCTCAGGCACTAATAAAGGATCTTTCGCGAGGTTTAGTTAAAGATCTTTTGAATCAATTGTCCTTCATTAAGATTCTATGAACTTATTGCCTCAGAAGGAGAGTATTGAAAACAACAATAAGCTCTAATGTAAATATTTCTGGAACTTGCTAAAGTCCTTCTATTTTCTAAAGTTACAAAGCTGCGGTAGGAGGCTGTAACAGCCTTAAAATATAACAATGAAACTTTAAAATATCATGTAGTCTAATTATTCATTTTTTCCATGACAGAAAAATTTACATCGCCTTATCTTATGCGTTAGCAATGAATATCCACTAAATATGGAATCTAATCTTAACGTTTTCACCACTAACCTATTACCTATTATCTATCATCGAAAGTCTGGTTTGAATTTGATGTCCTTCGGTGATACACATAAAATTATGGAAGAGAAATTGGAAAATATGATATGATGATTTAATGATTCAATTATTTGAGAGAAAAGAATTCCCCTACCCTGGGTTGAAATAATAATAATAAATACATGAAATCTAAGTTATATTATTATTTACCAGTTTCATCTGATCAAGTCAATGATCAAGAAATAAATATATATAAAATTGTGCATTTGTACTATGAATGAACAAGATAGTGTATTCATAGTGCACAAAGTTAAAAATTAATTATCGAATTAATACACCCTCTTTTTTCCAACACAAATAATATCGCTATTTTTATCTCAAGCTGTGTATTGTAAAATTGAACAATGACGCTTTCTGCAAGACAACAGCGGTGCATGAGATTTGTATTTATAGATATATAATGAAGAATATCATGTACCATGATGCTATCAACATGATATATATCAAATTGAAGACTTTGTACTCCACTGAGGTAACGTGTGGCGTGTTTCGTGCGAGAAGCTCCAGAGGTACTTTCCTCCCAACTTAAATGAATACCTGACGGAAAACTTCACTTATCATCACTAAGTAGGTATCACTTCATATTCTGTAACACTGTAGCACATTTGTGTATTCTCTTTTATGAAGACGCAGATCCTGGGTCGCTACTAGGGCAATAATTCAAACTACCACCTCTTGTAAAATAATAACAGTTTTTAAAGGAGCTATAAAGTCCAAGAATCAGCGCTTGCCTTAATAACGACTGTCAACCACTCGGGCCCCCATAATGTTTGCGCTACCCAAGCTGCTTAGCGATCAGAGACCATCCCGTATTTCACACCCCATCTACTTCGTTAAGCACTCTCAAGAAAAGGCACAAATAACCGAGGGCAATTACATTTTGATAGCATCTCTGCGGCACCACCTAAACGCCACCATAAACTCTCCTCTTCCCTTGAAGCTTTTATAAATCTCGTGTCATAGCGGGGGGTTGACGATTTTTAGGGGCGTATTTCGTAAACCCTCGCCACAGAGAAGTCGCCGATCCGAATCTGGTAATTAGGGAGAATTCGTGTAAGTGCGAGGCAATTTGGATTACCGGGCCATTCAGCAGAGTCGGCAACTTTTGCAAGCAGGCCACGAATGAGTTCATTGTCCGAAGATTTATGGCCTTAAGGGTTTTCGGAAGGAAGCTAAGGGGCGACAAGAGCTCGACCAGGTGAGAGTGAGGGGAAGTGGAAACGACGGCGAAGGCTAATTAAACCTCTCATTCTCGTCCCCTATAGACTCGCATATCTCTTACCATTTCTCTACTCGATCCCATAGGTGAGACACGGGCGCAAAAAGTGACACTGCGGATATCTTCCCTCCAGATATTTATTACCCTCTTGGCCTTCCCTCCGGAGATGCGGCCGGTTGTCGAATCCGGCTTCTTTTGGGTAATTAACGGACTACCTTTTCTTTCTGTCTATGAAGAAAATTAGAAGGTTACTCTTATTTTTTCGTTTCGCATTGAGCGTGAAAGGAGAGATATGATTGAAATACGGTGATTGATGTATGAATATGAGGGTCGTCGAGAAATAAGGTTACGACATTTTTAAAATATTGGAAAGTGGATATATTTTTATGAAAGTTACAAAACTGTAACTCAGATACATTACATTTCTACATCATGTTTGTTCAGATCGACGTTTCATTGTAGGCCTGGCACCAGCTTTTGTATGCCAGTGAATATGTCCTGCTCCACCTCCCTCAGCCACTTTTCAAACTTTTCTTTTACCTCTTCGTCCTCAGAAATAATTTCCCGCCATAAACCTCCTTAAGGTCAATGGATACAAGGCCTGAATATCCGTTTGTAGGCTGTTGGCAATAACATCGCCATGATTGCATGCATATAGATAAAATATTTCTGTTTTCGCCATTCGATGCTTAAAAGATGTTGCTACACTTGTATACTTTCCTTGTTAGGTTCATGCAAACCATCATGGAGAAATAAATTAAAGAACATACATAAAAATCTATCCCTTTCGTTGTAGTGGTACTCTGCGATAAGAAGTGATACGAAAATCTTCTGGGACATAATTTTAGCTAAATCCTTTATCTTCGATTCCTGGTACGTTCCAAGTCCGTAAGTTTCACACAATTTCCGTAATCGTGTAATTTGAGCAACATGTCCAGCGCATTTCACAGCCAATAGATCGAAAGAGCTTCGGCCTAGGTTCGAGGCCACCACTCCACCACTTCCCTTCTTCCTCTCCTCACACACGACCATCATAACGGAAGAAAGGGATTAAGAAGAAAGGATCTTTTCTGAGGTTCTGAAACGGCTAGTTTAAACGATATCCAATCCCCTTAAGCTTACTGGAAAGGTGAAAATTAGGTGTAAGATCTTGACTGTAGACGGGGTGAGCATATATATTCCATCAGGTAGGGTGCGCGTTGTGACAATTATTTGTTTTCCAATCTTTCTGTTACAATTTCGCCCAGAAGACTGCAAGATATGTCCGGGAGATGGTCGAGTGCCAAACGGCGACCTTCTCGGATGATTTCTCCAATTTTCGCCACAAATTTATCAGACAAAATGGAGGGTCGCCCGCTTCTTTCTTCTTCGAGGGTGTCAATTCTCCCTTCTTTGAATAATCTGCACCACCTCGTCACAGTTAACGGCTAACGACTTGCCGCTTCACTTTCTGTACGCCTCCACAAGTTTCGGATGAATATATAATCAAGGAACGGGTAACGGTGCACATCTCGCACCTACGTAAGATGAAAGCAATAGGCATGGAATAATTCAATGTAAAATGATTCCGTGACTATTACGGTTGACGGATCGACCTCTCGTTCGAACCGTAGGGGACTCCTCCGAAATGACAAGTACAAAAACTTCGAAAAGAAATCCCCACGGCCCGCAGGGGCCTTGTAACTTTACTTTCTGAACGACCCTCGTAATTAGCATATGTGGCGATGTCTTGGCTGAAGAGGGACTAACGGAGTCACATCCATCAGTCCAAATCTTCTATAGCTCAAACACGATTCTTCCAAGGACACTGCAAAATGCTGCAAATTCTCTTAACGAATCGGTAAAATTCAGAGCGTTTATTTATTTTTGGTCATCCATAAGAATTTGATATAAACATTAAGTTTATGCGCAAGTGTGCATATCCATCAAAACATCTGTAGCCTAATATATGCAGCTTATGTAGCTTAATGTGAACTCAATTATATATAAGGGTTTACTTAATGGAATCACCGTTCTTGGTAGCGTTATGATTAGTACCTGTGCTAGCCTTCCAGCGTCAAGGTCAAGTACCAGCTGATCGGGTCTCTGTTTAATGAATGATTGTGTGGGGATGCGTTGATTTCGTTCCCGACTGCAATTATCCAGTAAAAGGCTGTTTTGACCATTGAGCATGATTATTTGGCCCATAATAAATGGAGTAAAATATCTGAGCAAAGTAAATTTTTACTTATGAAAGTAAAAGTTTTACTCAGTTCTGTATCGCACTCATCGGTGGCATTGGTGTGCATTCTACAAGTGGTTTTGTAAGACAAAAATTCTCTCGATTATGTAATCACCAACCAGATCAGGAAGACTGCGATGAAATATCCATTCACCCAAAAATTCGCCAATTACTCGTTCCGATGTATCACTGACGAGATTTCTCGCAGCCGAGTTACGAAGCACTTGGTTTACTTTTCCTCATTCAAGTATAACTGTGGCGGATTTTAGCTCATCTGTAATCAGTTTAACAACACTTGATCCTAATACATGGAAGTATCCGTTACCTCGATCTGAGTTAGTTATTATTTTTTTAGCTCACATCACTTTTATCTGTGGCAGCCGTGGCAAATTTTCGGTTAGCGATTGGCATATCTTCTCAATGCCAATCATTGCATTAACCGATGAATATAATTACGAAGCCCTTCGTCTTGAAGATGGCCACGGAGGATGTGGCCGAAACGTCGGCTTTCGCCAAAACTCTTACCCGGCTGGAGACCCGAGAACGATTCTTTCAGCAACTACGCCGGGAAAACAACAGATCTTTTCTAATATAATTATCGCTAACTATTTTTTAAAAATAAAATTATTCATCTCACAATTATTTAGTTTCAAAATTATATACTTCAGGTATATAGGAATGCATGTGTTATTCAGTGTGCACGTTCGGACTTTTGGATTCTCCTTAGCGGCGCTCTATCAAAAAGTAGTCTCCGTAACCTTAAGACCTTTACGCTGCTTATGGTTAGAGTATTTGAAACTATCATCATGTTTGAGATTTGAAAGATGACGCAAAAATTAACAGAAAAGGTAAATTCTAAATATCATTGTAATAATAGATAGATAGACCCTATATTGGTGAGGTTAAGCCACTCTTCCACACAAATAGACTTCGTTTCTACCTTACCTCGTATGTCGTTATCATACATACAACGATTAATTAAGAACAAAAAAAGAGGAGAGTAAGTTCTACAAATAGTGTAGATAAAGATAGAGAATCAGCTTGCTACGTTCGATGTAAGTAAAGAAGCGGAATTTTTACATACTAAATTATCTATGAACCGTGTTTTCTTTCACAATTATTATTTATTACCGCCCTTTCAAAGCCTCCACAATACGACGTGTTTTTTCCATAGTATTCTGGCAAAGAAAACAGCTTATGATGGTGGATGTTATTCATTTACTGCACTCTATAAGTTAAATGATACATAAAATCTAGGAAAAGAACTAAAACAGAAATTCGTGCTCCGTCCTTTACTCGTACTTTCAGTCGTTACTACATCATCATCGCATGCAGTTTCCAGCCACTGGCCGGATCTGCCATTCACACAATGCTCTCAATTTTCTTCAATTTTCTCACCTTCCCTCTGTTATCACACTGCTACAATAATCTCCTCGTTCACGCACGCTATCATCCGTCCCTTTTATCCATATACCCAGTGGTCTTCTCCTCGGTCTTTTACTCTGCAGCACCATTCCCTGCATCTCTCTTGGTATTTTGTCCTTTTCCATCCTTTAAACATGGTCAAACCACTATCCTCTACCGTAACGATCGTTCACACAATCTCTCTAAATTTCTCATTCCTTGTTCTATTTAATCAAGTTACCCATAATTTTGTACGATACGTTACACCTTATTATGATGATTGCTTCCGGACTGTTGATCCTTATGAATTGATGGTAACACATTATTATTCAGAGATGTTTAGAATTATTAATAGTCTGTGATTATGATTCAATTCCGCCAAATCATGCAATGTTTATGACGCCCAATTCGGTGATATTAATTTTCAATTGTATCTCGCCATTTTTATATAATTTTGGCTTTTAATTTCCTCAAAATACACCCTATTACATTTGATACAAATCCTCGTAAAATATTCAACTAATTAATGTTACCATTCAAAATGCGCTCGTGAAGTTAATGATTTCCAACTTTTAAATTCTGTTTTTAATAAAGCATCCATATGGTGGCATAGTTCATCTGTTAATTTTATTTTATAATTTATATACTATATTTGTAATGGTTCACTTTGGGATTTCGGGATGTTTTTGGAGGGGTTTTCTGCCCGACAACGGTGAACGCCAGGTAGGTCCTTTGTTCTATTTGCCCCTCAAATGACTGCCGAAAAGGTAGATGCCTATTTGTAGTCATAGAATATAAGTAAATAAATAATGGTAGAATTGTTAAAGGTGCTTCGCCAGCTGAGGTAACTTTGTACGTGGGTTCCTATCGAGAATCGAGCCTTGGACCGTTTTCACCAAAGGCGAGTGCGTTGCCCACTTGGAAATCTGGGATCCCCAATGCTTTTTTGAAAACGTCCGTAGTTAGGGTTATAACCACCGACAGATCCGACCTTTGGGTGCAAGAGGTGCATTGCACCCAGGCGGCGACCTCTAAAGGGTGGCAGGAGGGGTGTAGCCGAGGCTTATTATCATTACAGCAATATTATTTGTTTTTTTTTTCTATGTGATACACATTCCTATCTAGGAAAGATCACGATGTGAAATCAAAGAATGGCAAACATTAAGAGGAAAGAATTAACTCAAGAAGAGGAAGGAATATTTGTACAGTGGATGCAATCGAAGTTGTTTACGCTGAAAAATAATTGATAACGATTAACTCATAATGACAATTTACTCTGTCAGCATACGGAATATGCGTAATTAATTGTTACTGATTTTGTGACCAATGTAAACTGGGGAACGAACTCATAAAACGATGGTTTTTCAAATGTTTACGAAATATTTTTGACCAGTAAATCAGAAAATGTATAGTTTTCGTAATTAAAGCTAAGGGGCGGGAAATTATGTTTGCACCTGGACGACAGATAGGCTGGGTGCGGCTCTGACCACCGATACCACAAAATGAGAAGTTTTAAGATTTACCACCCTCATTCGAAAAATAAAGAAATAGTCCCTACAAATAGTATACGTTCGAAGAAAATTGAAATTTTTAAGGTTTTTCATAGATAAGTTAGTAGGAGAACGGATCCTAGAACTGTATCCATAAGCTCTTGTAGTTTCTGCTTTCAGTGTGACAATATTTAATTTAATAACGTTCAATTTCTCTTGTAGAGTGATCACTGTTACATCAAGTGCAATTCGCATGTTGCGTTTTTCTACGTCCTGTTGTTAATATAACTCATATTGGAGATGTTCTCCGAATCAAGAAGCTACTATACACTTCCGTGACCCAAGATTTATACATATTTATTTATATTTATAAATATTCAAAATAAAGAATTACAACAGACGAGTTTTTTAGCAAGACTTTTCCTCACTTAAAGGTTCAAAGCAAGACAATTGGGACAAACGTCCCAATTTTTGGAATGAAGGAAATGTAGCCTCTTAGAATTCCATTCTAGGAATTATCGTTGCATTCAGAGGCAAATAAACTGCTTCCTTCAGAAATAATTCAAATAGCTGAGAAATAGGGAATGTGATCAGTATTTTGAAGCTTAACCCTCTAAAGGATTCTACACATCAGATACTGCATTTGAACTGCTGCAGCTTTATTGTAACTTAATTGAAAATTTTGAGTTACCTAATCAAGAGTTCAACATCAAAAGAAGAAACTTTCAAAAGGTCTAAAACCTTTACTTAACTTCCAAATTAATTCTTTAATCAAACTACAAAATAAAGAATGTGAAATTCGGTAGTCGAATTCATCAAAACAACTCACTTGTCAATGGCTTACTTTCGGCTGTATACTATGATGACAAAATTGTTCTCCGTAAACAAGGGATATGTTATGGCAGATTCTCCTATTCGTACCTGACACCAAGGAGAAAAAGTATAGGAGTATTTCTTGACCGAATCACTTCAACCTGTTGCCTCGCGCGTTGCAAGTGGGAGGAGTGGGAGAGGAAGAGCAGTGGAGTCAGGAGAAAAAATTGTGCGAAAGAGACTATGGCGGAAGGACGGAGTCAGTAATTAAGGACGTATCTCGGTAAAAATTACAGGTCCCCACTCTAAGTTTTCATTTTACGGCCCAAGTGTTCCTAAAGTTTTCTTTTAAATGCTTTCCAAATGAACGCTTTAATGGATTAACTCTGTCCTCTTGGAGAGGAACGGCTGAAATGAAAAAGTCTTAATCAAAAGGACATTCGCGTTCACCGGAACGTGAGATTTTTCCTCCGTCGAAAAGGAGTTATTGTTCTTCCCACAACAAGCGAAATCCTTAAAGTCGATTCGCTTTGATTCCGCATGCCTTTGACGCATTGTGCGAGTTGGATGCCAACGCAAACACCGCGGGGGTATTGAAGCGAGTTTTCCCCTTTTGTTCGAATACGCCTCCGCGAGCGGGCGATTCAATTATGGGAAATTAAACTAAACAGGCTGATTTTATAAAAGCGATTCACCCGAGAATTTAATTGATGAATAACTTTGTCGATGATATGTAGCGGCCGTTTAATATGAATGCGAGGAGTAATCTGTCAAGCTAGGTATCTTAATTACTTTCATACTATGTATTATTCACGTACGTGGTAATCTTTTTGGATTATCATTCGGTTAATCTCAAAGTTCTTTCATTCAATCTTTGCAAAGAAAAAATATTCCATTACCGAAACACAAAAGAAGACTATGAAATTTTTTTCTGTATAAATGAACCATTCTGCTAATGATATTGCCCCCAGCTGTACAAAAGTGAATTTTTAGTTATGAACGCAGTTAATTAAAGTTAATTTGCTGTGAATTATTTGGTAGCGTATATTAATTTGTTGGGGAGAAGAGAAGAGAAAAGTTGGGGGCAAAAGGATAAAATGTATCAAGTTCGCAGACGATATGGTAGTGATCGCCGAGGATCCTGAAACATTGAAAAGGATAATGGACAGAATTAATGTAGGATGTGAAAGATATGGAATGAAGATAAACAAGGGAAAAACAAAGACCATGAAAATAGGATGTGAAGAAAGAATAGGATTGGTTTTGGACGAAGAGGACATAGAACAGGTGGAGAGATTCAAGTATCTTGGTTGTGTAGTGGAAAGTGGCTGGAAATGCTTAAAAGAAATTAAAGAAAGAATAGGAATGGCAAAGACTGCATTCATCAAGATGAAAAGGTTATTGACAAGCAAGCTGGACATGAAATTAAGAAAGAGGTTGATGAAATGCTATGTTTGGAATGTGTTTTTGTATGGATCTGAAACGTGGACAATTAGGAAAGCGGACAGGAAGAGAATAGAGGCGTTTGAAATATGGACATGGAGAAAAATGGAAGGTATAATCTGGAATGATAGAGTAAGAAATGAGGAGGTCCTTCAGCGCGTGGGAGAAGATAGAATATTAATGGGTATTATTATGAAACGGCAGAAAAACTGGGTAGGACACTTCCTAAGACATGAAGGACTTTTAAAAATGGCAGTAGAGGGAGCGGTGGAAGGAAAGATGAAGAGAGGGAGAAGGAGAAGAAAGCTTTTAGATGATGTAAAAGGAAGAGAAGGATATGCATTGTTTAAAGCTAAAGCCTTGGGAAGAAAATTATATTAGGACCAATTACGCCAAGGACCTGCCACTTGGCAGAAAACCAATGATGATGATGATATTAATTTGTACATACGGGAACAATTATTAATTTTATAATTACAATAAGATCTTTGTTAATTCTCTAGAGAGATCTAATGGCAATATTTTGGTGGTTTCACATTCCGTAGTCCACCATTAGATAAATGTTGTCAAAAATATCTTTTTATTGATCTACTTTTAGTGAGAGGTCTAAAAGACCACCTCTCCATACGTAAATTTAGATTTGGTAGTTCATAAACGGCTTAAATAAGTAATCAGAAATAAATTGGTTTCTTATATTCGCCCGATTTCATTATATTATCAATGAACATTAAATGGTGGTATAGGCTACTGGTGGTCAAGTTAGTAAACAATAGAAAATCACACTAATATAGCATCAAAGAAAACTTCCTGTTCCCTTCATGGTTTTTTTACTATTTAGAAAATCTAGCAAAAAATCCAGTCTACGTGTATCAAGCGCAGAATTAACTATGGATGAATTCCAATCAGATGCTGTGCACGCAGAAAGATGAATCTAGGGCGTTTCATCCAAGAGACTGTTGGACCCTGAACGGTTCACCCAGGGTAATTCTCATACAATAACAATACAACCAAGTCTTATCGCTCAAAGATTTTACCCAAGGGACATTTTACCTTATGATATTTTGAAAATCGAGTATAGCATAAACAAGTGAATGCCGGAAAAAATAATGATTATTATATTTTTGTTATACCTAATTAAGAAACGGTTGACTTCCACCGATGCGCACGTTAACGATATAAATGACAAACGGAAGAAGTCGTTCCGTTAGTGGTTGTGGACGCAAACGAAGTACATTGTTATTCTTTAATAAGGGTAATTATCTTTTTATGTTTTACGGCATTTATATGCATATTTATACGTTACTCGCTTGCCAGAATACTCGCACTATTTGATAAAATATTCCTTGGGAGGAATATCCTTTGGGTAAAGCATCTCTTAGGTGACCGACTCTTGGGTGAAAATATCTTTGTGTGTAATGTCTCGGGTGCAATGCCTCTAAGTGAAAGGTGAAAGTTCCCCTGGGAGAACCGTCTGTTAGCGAACTTTCTTTCGGATAAGAGGCCTTTTGTTGAAATGTCCTTCGGGCGAAGCGCTTTGGGTAAAATGTTTGGAAACAGAGCATTACGTCTGTTTCTTCTCGCTTCTCTCTGTAGGCATTTAGTCACGTCCGTTGCATTCCAAATTTCGCGGCTCGGAACGCTTTTCCCGCAAAATATAGCGCTCGCTTGCCCACCATACCTCAACTGAGGCCGGGCGTTTTACCTCCTACGGAAATCCGCCAAATATTGTGCCCATGAACGCTTCCACCGCCAACTTCGGATCCAGAGGATAAAATGCGTCGAGTCTTTTTGAAATGGAGAAACCAAGGGGGTTATTACGTAAATTCGGAACAAGATTCGGATTCGAATTAGATTCCTTATCCGAATTTCTTCGAATAACTTCGAGAGGAAGTCGTATGTGGTCGCACCGATAGCGTATCCCTTCGAATGTGACGTCATTTAGAATCAGGCTGCCGAAATCGAAGCCGAATCGAATTCGACGCTTACGTGGTAACCCCCCAGTTGGACATTTACTTTTATTTTTAGATTTTTGGAAATTTCCTAGTTCGCCATCCCGTCTCCCATGCGTTGTGGTATTATTCCCGTATCCCATGCGTTGGTAGTATTAGGACGATACACGTTTGGATACTGCAATTCGCTCGTTACAACGAGAATATAAATTTAATGATAAATCAGGAGATAATTCATTGTTTTATCTCAAAGTTCTGTAAACAAATTTTGTAATTCAAATAATAAGGTGAACTGCTTGAGACTACAGTGTGGGGTTGCATACTCCTCCGGGGTACGAACGTATTCCTAGAATTTTTTAATCCCACCGCTGGGAAAGATCTTCCGTTGAACCTCGCGCGGTGCATCATGGGGAATGCAGAGTCCTGTGGAGTAGGAGGGAGACTCTTTAGCGTGGCGATTAACCAAAAGAGAAGGGAAAATTTTCCTTCGATCTCTGCGCTCGTCAACCCCTTCCCCTTATTACCCCCTCTTTCTAAGATATTCTTTTAGGTTCATCGCTGTCTCCATTTATAGCACATACTCCGCACTCCTCCGAATCCCTGACAAAGTAATCACCTGGGAATATGCAACATTTTTTTCTCCGAGAAGGAATGAAGGAAGGACGCGAAAGAGGGATGATAAACAAAGAGAAAGCCGTCAATTCTGTCTCGGATCTAAGAAGGAAGGAGAGAAAACTCGGGAGCTTCTTTTTTGCGGGATGCGGAGTAAAATTTCCTTTACTCAGGAGGCGATTCGGATCCAAATTGCATTCGTGCCGAGAGCACGTATGGGCGCCAGCTAATTGCCAATTTTCTCCTCAGGTCGGAGATTAGGAATCTAGAGATTTTTTAAACCAAGGTAGGAAGAAGCAGATTTTTCATCGTCCTTATCATTTTTCCCACGGTTTACAGTGTCATTTTCGGAATATCTTTTGCGACAATTTGGTCTGGAATACCTGGGTGGTTATTAAATCTGAGATGCATGATTAACCGTAGTTCCTGCCACAAGATATTGAGGAATATTTTTCATTAGCCTCTAGGATCAAGATAGAGACTAATACGTCTTTCATATATCCGGTCTCAGAGTCTTATTTATATATTTAACCCTTTTAGTGAGGTTAGGCCAATAGGCCTCTCCCCCCCTTCCCTAATGGGTGTTTCCCTGCGGTGGAAATTTTATTCCTAAGAATCTCTAAGGTTTTTTATTACCACATTTATTCTTATTTTATATTTTTCTCTTTCATTAATAACAGTAAGGAACATGACTATGGATTAGATGGAGGAGGAGACTTTTAGTTTGTTTCAATCTTGCTCAAATAATGACTAGATGACGTCATCTCTAAAGGCTATAAAAGCATACATTTTATCACAAGAAATTAAAAGGGCACTTCCGAAAACGCAAAGAACTTGCCATATCAAACGTTGGTCAGGCCGGTGTTGGAATATGCATCGTCAGCATGGGGATCCTTTTCATAAAAATGACATCCTTAAACTGGATATGGTTCAGATTAAAGCAGCAAGGTATGTGTTAGGACAATTCAGAAAGGAGGATAGTGTTACGAAAATGTAACATGAACTAAACTGGGAAGCGCTAAGTGACAGAAGAGAGACTAATAGACTAACATGTATGTACTGGTGATACACTGGTAAGCCACCGTGGAAAGAACTTTAGGATAGGGTAATGCCTCCCTGTTTTATGGGGAAAAAGGACCATATATTCAAAGTCAGAAGAAAGGGTCAGAGAAAAGATGTGGGTAAATTTTAATTTTTAAACAGAACGGAAGTTACCTAAAATGGCCTATCCAAAGAAATTTTCAGTCCCTTCTCACAAAACAAAGCTTGTTTTAAGAGGAATATTCTTAAATATAATTGTAGTAGTTAAGGTGGAGATGTGCTGTACGCGGAGGACAGTCAAATATGTCATAACAGTGTAATGTAATTTGAATATTCTATATGTTATGTTGTAAATGATGTGATATAAATGATGTAATGGATTAAGTAAAGGTTAGAATAATGTGCAGGATAAAGTCCTGCGGCTGATCCCAAAGGAATAACAAGTGTGAAAAAAATAGAGACATGACTGGGAAGTGGGAGACCTGGGTTCGAGTCCCAGTCATGTTGCTATTATTCACACTTATTGTTCCTAAATTGTGTAATGTTGTTTTTGTGATGTGAGAAGTTACTACTTGATGTCTGCCTACTTGTAACTTTTGTATATAATATTAATAATTTATTAATATTATTATTATTGTGCTACAATGACGTGTACATATGCACCATTAGTATTCCGGCTCGGTGATGAAGCAAAGGCAAACTACCTTACTCCTTACCTCGCCTATTAAGCTTCATCTCTTCTCCAGGGCGTTTGTTTGCTGATAATGGAAGCAATGAGATTCAAATAAACCTTGCCGTAAAGATATGTTCAGAAGTAAGATAAATTTGATATTAAAAAATAAAAGTAAAAATAAGCATACATTTGCAAACATTATATTTTGATTCTCAATCAATTTAATTTCTGCTACTGAAGATATAAGTTATTAAATTTAAAAAAAATTAGTCTAGCAAAATATTCATTCGTCTCATGTCGTCCCCAATCACTCATTAAATAACCGATTCTTACATCATCTAATTGCTGTAAAATAAAGTACCCTTCTTTTATGAAAACAATTAGTAAATTTACTGACCAACATTACTGTCACTTAATGTGATACTCCTCGTTTTCAAATGCTAGATCGTGATCGTGAATAAAGAGTTAACTCATGAATGGATCTATGTTTTAGAAATCTCAAAAAGGATAAACTGAACTTTATTTTGTCAAGAAATGAGTTTGCTGTTTCATCATCGTAACACCTTTATAGGTTTAAAAATATTCTCTGTCCTTTATGGTTTCTTCAATGTATCTAGAGCTAAGGAAATCTAAGATGATCTGATATTTAGGTTTCTTATTTCTTAAAGTTAAATTTCGGTTAAAAAGGTTATTTTGCTATAGAATTACGGCCTAGTCAAATAAACTAAACAGAACGCGAGAATCGTACCAGAAATAACTAAACTGAAAATATTTCTGTAAATATAAAAATCAAGCCCCACTTTATTTACTTGATGTTAATTAATATTCGAATGTTCGATGAGTTATTTCTGAAAGCCTAGAATTTCCACTCCGACTTTGTTTCCTTATTTTATTTCGTGAGCTAAATTGCAGGAATAAAATCAAGAGTCTACATTGAATTCATTTTTGCCATCGTTTTAATGAATAAGCTTTATTTTAATCAACTATAGCGGAATTTTTAACCAAAATTCAATACATGGGAATTTTATAATAATTGAATGTTTTGCGAATGGAGTTGATTAAAACAACTTTTGGAAAAGCAGAACATTTTTTCGGTAATTGAAGTAGACATAATCAAATGAAGTAGAGATAATCAAATAGATTCGATAACAGCCTGCTCAAATTCCAGCAAAATGGCTTCAAATGTCCCATTACTGGAACGTAACCCTCTGGCTTGGTTTCTGGGTACACTTTTTCTGTTTTCGGAATAGAATATTGTCCGAGAAAAATCGTAACAACGATTTAGAGTTAAAAGTAATTATCTTCAAGCTCTAAAT